>CM057164.1:11718565-11791565 GCA_029962745.1 Echinometra lucunter
TTACTGCAAGGCAAAGAGATTAAGAAAGGAGCAAAGAATATGCAATAAGCGAGTATCCCCATTACATTGTATCATCTTACGTGCAGAGCTGTAAACGCTATAATTTTCAATCTATTTCACAGATCTAGAATTTTACCTAACTCTTAAAAGTATTCGAAATGGATTGAATGCATTCAAACAGCGAAATAGAAGTCGACTTGCTTTAAATATCTGCTCATTTCATAAACATTGTTATTGCTTCGGTATCAGGTTACCATTTCATGACAAAAATCATCTGTTATTCTTCTCCTTTCTCTTGAATCAAGAAAACACTTCTCTCATGTCCTTCCAAGCTATTAAAACATACCTCGAAAAAATACTAAAGCCCCAATAGATTATTTTATTTCCATATATTTGAGAGCATCAATAACCCTGTACACGCATGAAGGTTTGTCAAACGGATCAGTTTACGGAATGTAAAAAAGGGACGGTTTGAAATACTCAAGATCCATCTGAAGTTTCTATTGATTTTCAACACTAAAGACGAAATTTGATCATCATAAAGTGATGTGTTTACAATGAAGGTTAAATTTAAAGCGACGCGTTTGAGTGAGGCGAAGGGTCAAATTAAATTTTAGGGTTATAGTAGCTTAAAGTTAAAAGTTAAGAGTATAGCGCTCTCGGAACAAGATCTGAGTTAATAGGTGACGTTAACCATGTTAACATTTCGTGGCTTCTATTTAGTTCGCTTTGAGAATTTGTTTTTTTTTTGTAGATCAAGAATGCTTGGTTCTGTGATAATTGTTAAAATCATTATAATTCCATATTCCAACGAAAGCTGATACAGCGAGGATACATTGTTACCATAAGTGTCAATGAGGGGGGACAGGGGACATGTCCCCTAATGTTTTTAAGGAAAGGGGACACAATAGAAAGAAGAAACATTATGAAAATCTTTCATTTAAAAAGAAGTAAAAAGGGGCACCTTAAAAAGCCGGGGAGTTTTTACTTTTGGGTAGGGGGCTTATCATCGATTTTCCTTTTCGGGTAAAAATAGACACCTGGAAAAAGCGAGGGCCTTCCCCCCCCCCTTTTTTGGGGGGTTGTTGTTGCTGTTTCTTTTTTGCTTGTCCATTTTTTTAAAATTATAATATAAAAATGAGATACAGTCGGAAAATTTCTTACGTGCCCCCCTTAATTTCATTATGTATATAACTGATTGACGCCCCTGATTTTTACTATCTGTAGGGAGGATATACATTTGCATATAATGATTGCTGTTATGACGGGAAAATTTCGGGCTATACTTAGTGGTTGGTTAAAACAAATATCTCGTTCGTTATGGCTATCCATGATGTTATAGTCAGAAAGGAGTTTTCCAACGCAAACGCACCTATTGAGCTGCATGTAGTGGCTGCACGACACATGCTCAAAAGACAGGTTATCTGCATTCACTATCCATATACTTACCGATTTATCAACCCTGGACTTAACAAAATACCCTGTCCTTGTCCTTGCCCTTGCCCCTATCTTAATTCCGACCCCGCGACTACGTAACTGACGAAAAAAATAGCACAGAGAGATTGTCGACTAACCACTTGTGTTTATGTATGGGAAAAATATAGGAGACTGACTTTACCTGAACGGCTAGATTTGGATGAATTGACTTAAAAGATCCACTGTTCTTTGTCAGGTCTACCACCTGTAGTTGGTGCTCCAGAGCCTGCATGACCCTACTGCTCGATTGGTTCTTCCCCTGGGCCGCAGATAGCTCTTCCGGGTCAGAGTTCATGAGCTTCCCAATTATTTCTACCACACCCCGTGTTATCTAGATTAGAATAATGATAACATATAACCCTTTAATATTCAGTAATAATAATAATAATTAAAAAAAAAAAACAAGCAACGGATGCACAGAACAAAGCGAACAAAAAACACAACAACATGAATATGATTAGATCATGTTTCACAAGTCCTTCTTACATGTCTTATATAACTTATTCGGGACTTGGCTGAGAAATCTTCTTTTACGCTACTACTAGTACTGATATTCTACCCAAAATTATTCTGTTTTTATTCATTCTTGTAGAGTGCTTAGAGCATCTTTATTATGTAAAAGGCGCTATACAAAATATCAATATATCAATATAGCGCTTACTACAAAGTTTAATTCTAAGCGCAGAGGGGGGAACGAGTTTGTCTTATATTTTAGTTTATGTCGGTCATTCTATTTTATATCATTGATGGCACTGCATTGTGTTGCATTTATTCAATCACGGTACAATAATGCCATCAGCTTGAAGCTCCTATTCATCAAGGCCGTTAACATCGTTCAAACATAACGATATTGAATTTAAAAATAAAATACAAAGATATCAGAGAAGAAGAAAAAAATGCAATGAAAACAGATACGACTAAGTAAGAATATATATTTTAAAAAACAGACGATGTACATGTATATTTAAAATCAGTCACTTCTGTTTTGTCAAAATTTCTCCGATTGATATTCCCTTTTCAAACGAGCTAGGATCTCCTCGAATTTATTTCAGAAAGTGGAAGGATATTGACTTCACCTCCGTATCGCTAGAGTTCAAGGATACCACACGTTCAACGACATTGGCTGTGGAGGTCACTTCGTTGGCTTTGAAGTCATCATACGTAAGCAAGATTACTTCATCAAGGACTTTTTCAACCGTTTCCGCGGTGATGCTGACCTAGGGGTTCAAAATCATTTAGAGTTACATGATCATCTTGGTATTCATGAAGTCTTCGGTATTAAACTCACTTGTAAGCAGGTAAGTATAACTGCGTTGCTCAATCATTTCTTATTGCGTCTTACGAATTACGATATTTCGTATAACGTGTTATTTGTCAGCATTATGAAAATGTTGTACAATCGATCTACGAGCTGCTACACAATATTTTGTAATGAAAAATTGTAATGAAAAAGATTGCTATCAATATTTCATTTTAAGAATGAAAATGTAGACCAATATACGCATCATGCAAGCACAGTTCATAACACAGCCATTTTTAGCAAATGGGGTTTAGGTGAACAACAATCTATCTTTTATTCTTTTAAAATCTTATCTCATTTTTTCAGATTTGTCAGTGAAAGTTGTTGTTTTCCCTCTTATATTGGAACTAAGTTAATGGATATAAATATTGTATTTCGTTTATTGGGAAATTTGTTTATCTATTCAGTCTATAATTCATTTACTAATTTTTCGCTTGTAAATCATTTATAAGAGCTAACAAAAACATAAATATAGGGAATCTTATTGTCATGAAACATGAATGTATCATTCTTTTGAAATCAATCACTTGAAACAATTTATGGAAGCAAAAGGCTATCAGCGATCAATCACAATTTTAAGTACTATGTGTTAGCATTAGTTTGAATCCGGGGGGGGGGGGGGAGGTATCCCGCATTTTATGGAAAGGGGGTGGCATGTACAAATATAATCCCACGTTTCAAGAACATTTAAATCAGTCAGTTGCTGAAATAAATTATTTTCATTAATCTATCAAAAACGACAGTTATGCAGTTAAATTTATAATTCAAAATTCAATTTAAAAACCAGAGATAGGGTTAGAAGGTCCCGTGGATATGTGTGTGGATGTGTGCCGTTGAAACGGATTTACGCCGCTGCACGAATCACCTTTATAGAGTTAAGGAATTCTTGCAGTGGAAACTTTACTTATCACCAAAAAAGTAATCGTTAAACTTTGAACGGGCCTTTATCTGGGACAAGTCGCAATTCAGCAATCTTTAATCAATATCATAACATTATTTCCAACGCATAATCAAAAATGTATTTTCAAGAATAAACAAGTAATAAGAATAGAATCGAAAAAAAGATAATCCGCTTTTACTTGTTCAATAATTGAAAGCTTGGTATCCTCCGTTAGATTTGATGATGGGTACACCACCACTGCTTTCACGCAATAACACTGATTATCATTGCAGTCTAACCGGCGACGCGGGTTCTCTAAAGAAAAAAAAGAAATACTTTGCATAAAGATTAATAACAGATAAATGAACAATTGAATAAAGATTTAAAAGTTAGCAAGTAATTGATCAAATTTTGTTGCGCTATTCAGATTCTTTCCTCCAAATTCAGAATGGTTGGGAGGTCTGTAATAGTAGTAGTAGGAACAGTAGTATAGTAGTAATATTAACAACAGTAAACCAGATATGACTAATTCTAAAAGTCTATGCACTACAGTCCGTTATAAACTTGAAACATGACCCCCACCCCCGGTCCTCGTAAAATAGCAGGGTTATAATCGTAATCTCAAAGTCAGAGAGAGGCGCCGGATTCCGAGTTACATGATCTCGGCCTCTGGATGACAAATGATTCTTCAAATCCGCCTTTTACATCCTTTCAGCAACAAGCAGCAAGCTTTAAATGTTTTAAAATATTTCCCCCAAAGTCTTTAGAAATTTTCACAAATTTACTTAGGATAAATTGAATAACAACTCTCTCTTCAAACATCTTCCCATCAAATGTCGCTTTTCTCCTTTATATAATTTTCAAGGAAGTGAAAGGAGTCATGTAAAGAGGAATTTAACTGGAGAGCTTACTTCTACAGGCTATTTCATGGCATGATGGTGGTGGGTTGGTTGCGTTACTGGAGAAGTCATTCCGAAGTCGATAAAGCTGAACGCAAAGGAATGTGATTTCGTCACAGGGCGGCCCCCAGTCTGTGGCCCATCTTATTCTCTTAGGAATGGTCTGCAGAGCTGGACCATCTGGATCTGTTCCACCTGGGACGTCTTCCAGCCAAAGCGACAGAGCAGCCTCGTTGAAACGTTCAGCATTGCTGTCAAGGCTGTTGGTTCCCCAAGTAGCCAGTTGCCACTGGCCCGTGAGGTTGTAGCCATTTACGGCAGTGGCTACGACGATGTTCAAGAAGTTCGTGCCAGAGCATTCGAGGATACTGTTCGAGCCGTCGAACCACCAGTCCCCTACAGCTGGATGTTCATCTGAATTAAACATAAGGCACAGTGTTAATGCAATTCGGAAGGGTTAATAGGAAAGGTCTCCTAAGTTTCTAATTAGGATTAGATTGAATATTTATTTGTAGTTTGATTAACGTATTAAAGTAGAATATATCCTTTAAAAAATAGTATACGGCGACCGCTTGCTAATTTCAGAAATTGCGTGTTTAGTGTTGATATTGAGGTTTACTGCGCTCAAGAAAAATTTCTGATGCCAAGCCTAAATTACATTTGAAAACGTTTCGTTTCCTAAGCCTAAAATATTGATTTGTTACAATGTAAATCAAGTTTTAAAATATTTCTTGAAATAATTATTGAGATCTTCGAAGGGCCCCCATATTTTTCATTTTAAACATTAGCGAGGCCTGGAAACGTAGTCACGTTTTTAATGTTTGCATAAAGTTTTGAGGGAAAAAAATATTGTTTGGCCATCTAGAGCCTAACTCATTTTACAGTAAGAGTATAATGGCCTCTTTATACTTTTTTTAAAAACCCCATACTATCCTTAATTCCAGACTATCTCGATTTCTGTTCTCACTTGAGCGCTTAACCCCACCTTTTTTACATTTAGCACCACCAAAAGTGGGCTAACCCTGCTTTTTCCAGGGCTAAGCTTAGTCCCGTACTATCGGTGGGGCTAATTAATGCTGTTTTAGCCCCACCGATAGTACGGGACTAAGTAAAATTTTGCCAGTGTAAAAAGACTATATGAGTGACTATGTGGGTGTATACGTGTGTGATGAATGGCCATCATGGGGGAGAAAATTGCGTACATTTTTTTTATAATTATGTATTTATTAGAAATATCATAGAGAATCAAAATATATACATGTGATTAACATGATCAAAATACAAAATCAATGAACATAAGAAAGAGTAGAAAAAAAGGCAGAACATTGAGTAACATATAAGAAATAACAAATTAAAATTGTTCAAGAGCGGATCTCCGAGAAATCATTGATGAGACTCTTATCGGATCGATATCTTACATGAGTTTCAGTATATATTATGAATATTTCACTTGGTTTAGAAACTTGAGGGTATGAATAACTTATATAGGCGTGCATGAGTAAGTTCCAGGTATATCTTACTGAGCAAAAGTATATCTCAGGAATATATTACATGAGCAAAAGTATATCTCATGAACAGTGAATATGAATATCTTACATGAATGAGAGAATATCTGATGGATATCTTACATGGGTGAGAGTATATCTAATGGATATCTCACATGGGTGAAAGTATTCATCGGTGAGGGCCAAAGGATATCTTACATGGGTGAGAGTATATCTAATGGATATCTCACATGGGTGAAAGTATTCATCGGTGAGGGCTAAAGGATATCTTACATGGGTGAGAGTATATCTAGAGGAAATTTTACATGGGTGAGAGTGTGATACGATGGATGATTTACATGTGACGTCATGGAAATGTTGGTTCTGGAAGAAACTGTGGTGGAACTGCTAAATAGAAGTGGGTTGAGATGGATGGGTCATGTGTTGGAAAGAGAAGATGATGAACCTGTGAAAAGAGTGCGAGATTTGTTGATGGCACAAGCCGATGATTCCATGGAAAGATGAGGTGAGGAAAGAAAGTGGTAACATGAGAATAAGGTTGGTTTAAATGGGCATGATGGAGAGGATGCTCAACACAAGGGAAGTTGAAGGAGGAAGTGTCCTCATGGCGCAAAAGCTAGTAACTCTTCTTATAAGAGGGAAGATGGACTTCAATAAATGATGATGGTGATAACGACGACGGCGATAATGATGATGATGATGATGATAAAGATGATAAGGGGATTCTTTGATATGGGTGCTGAATATATTTGATCCATATATCTTACATTGGTGAGAGAAAACGTCAACAGAATGACGCCCACCGCACATGGTAGTGATGTCACCCGCACAGGGCACACCACATTGGTATGCCGCACTATATCTATGCCCTCTACAGGGGGGCGAGTTGGCGCACCAACACTCGATCCCATTAAACAACCCTGTGTAGTAGAACCCGCGACTTATGCATGTTTCCATACATTCATTAGCTTTCATTCTTGATGACCTTATGATGGAAGCTGGTCTCAAACAGTTCACACCAAGGCAGCCGATGTCAATGATTTCTATTTGAAGCAAAAGCAGATATGATAGTTACAGCTCAAATCAGAATAGCAAGGAAAACTTTCATCTGATAGCACGAATTTTCATCTCCTCGATCCCCTCCATACAAACATACTCGAACTGCCTTTCCATTTTGAAATGTATATACTATACCAAAATTATTTTAGAACAAATTTAATGTTTCTCGTCCTGGGGTTCTTTGAAAAGACAAAACTGAAATAAAATGAAATGCAAATGAGTAAATGATTTCGTCGTAATGAAAAGAGCAATATGCAAGAGCATTAATACAAAAGAAATTCCTTTGCATAATGTCGGAGCCAGTTTGTTTAGCGCACTCCCTGCTAATCTGCCCTAATTTGACAAAAGGAAGCAAGTGACGTATCCAACAAATTTGAGTTTAAAATATTTTCATATTCTACGTAGTGTGCTTTTCCTCTGGGCCAAATTTCATGCATGAACACTCATCCTGCTAGATCTATATGTTAGAAAACTAGAAAACACATCACAGTCTCCCATTGACATCAGTGTAAATGGAAGATGCATTTTGCTCTTTTACAGGAAATGTCACTTTTGTCACTTGCTTCCTTTTGTCAACGTAGAGCAGTAATGTTCAGACGTGTAAATCCCTGTATTTATTTATTTAATTTATTTATTTTGTATTTTTTAAAAGTATGAATTTAAAAAATAACGCTGGTATGCATGTATCTACATTTTACAGCACCATTAATCCGCTCTCCGTTTTTGTTGTTGTTGATATTTTACAATGTAACCTTACTGTTATGTATTTTGTATTTTCATGTAGAATAATATTTGTTAAATTGCAGGGCGCCTTCGGAAAGCAGTTTTACACAACTGAACAAGCCAACCCTGCAGTGCGAATAACTAACTAACTAACTAACTAACTAACTAACTAACTAACTAACTAACTAAATAAATAAATAAATAAATAATTGAATAAATAAATAAATAAATGAATAAATGAATACATACATAAAATACAGCCCCCAAAAGGTTAGAAAGATTATTTTTTCATGCCGGATTCAACATCATAAAAGTTGTATCTAACATGTATTTTGTATATATATATATATATATATTGAATTCACAAAATAACATGAGCAAAAAGAACCCGTTCACTTTGCGGTATGAATACGCTGCACCAGATCAATTTTAGATATTTTGGCGCAAAAGCATTGGATATTTAATTTATCATTTAGTATCTCTCAAAACATACTGCTAGTAATTTTGTCTTCTAAAATATACACAAAAAATGTTGGGCAAATTCTTATTTTGCTATTTTTACATGAAGTCTGGGTTCATACATATTGATTAGATATACTAGTGACCTCCAAGAAATATAGGTCATAGTTTACACCCCCCCCCCCCCCCTGCTCTCGTTTACATTTTAATAAGTATGTCATATAGGTTAAGTATATACCACTGCAAATTAAAGGAAGTTTAGGTACATGAGCGATAGAACAAAAAACAAAAAATAAATTATTCTAAACATGTTAAATCAGTTAAAAAGTTGATCTGCCATTTTGAAACGCTATAACTACCTGCCCTCTTTAAATCGTGAATTAGCACTTTTTAACAGAGTGTATAGGCCTATAATATCGTGATACATTCTTGTACTCGAATCACCGATGCATACTACTGAACTACACAAAAACAACAACCCAACAACAAAAACAAAACAAAAATAATTAGTATTAGGACACTGACAAAACAAAGTGTTAGAGTAATATCCACTAGGTCAAAAGCACGTGTTTATTGTTGGAACTTGAAAATAAACCTCAAATTACCCTTTATGGGAAATGACCTTTGGTAAAAGGGAACGCGGGTATTTACACTGCTCCTATTCAAGACTTTTAATCCCCCCCCCCAAAAAAAAAAAAAAAAAAAAAAAAAAAAATCTGTGCATTTTAGGGGCGAATTTCCCATCTCTCGGTAGCCCTTTGATTACGTTGTAATCCTTTGTAGAGAAAAGGCTTTAGTGTATGTACAATATGTTTATACATTCATTCCCAAACTTCATTGACCGTACTGACACTAAACGAAGGCAACTTGAAGTCCAACTTATTTTGTCCTCTACGTTACCGAGTACCAGTACATCTACCATGTCTACGGTATTCAGTATTTGTTTGAAGAAAACGGAGCTACTGGAGCTAGGATCTCTATGAAAATATGCAGTAAAAATAAAAGATATTACGTTGATGAATTTATTTCAATTCATTGTTCTGTTGTCCATATGGACATTTGTTTTGTTTACATATTGTAGATATCTAAGTCATCACATCAACATAAACAAACAAACAAATCAAATTAAACAAGAAAAATATGACAGACAGTAACGATAGTAATGAAGGAAAGAAAATACATACAAGAGAGCAGCATAGATGAATGAGGGTACGGGAAAAGTAATTAAAGTATCTAAATAGTCGGATATTGTTCTCTTTGAAGCACATAATACTTGGTAACGTATCGGACAGATAATTACCAAATACCTTCGATTGCCTTCCCCCCCCCCCCCGCACCTTGGTATTTTTTTGTCAGATGATAATTACATGTTCTTTATCATTCTTAATGAAATGTGAATTAGATGTTCAGAAAAGTGTTTCGTGAACGAATTTAGAAATGAATCATATTGTAAAAAAATAACTAAATTACATGTACACAAAATTCTCTGGTCAATGAGCTAGAATTTCAAGGTTTTAAAAGTTTCGATGGTAAAACTGTCATAATTTTGGTTATGTTTTTCTACAAAAATATAAATGTCGAGCATCGGTTAACCCGATGACTACTGAATTCTTATATCAAGACTTATACAGTGGTCACCCCATTCCAGTAGCCAACGTGTTAGGCTTTTTATTTATTCGTTTTTCATTTAATGTCTTCTATACATGTATATATATATATATATAAAGCAGGGTAGCCCCATTCAAGCCACAGGGCCTGCTTTTCAAGGGAGCTATAACAACTGTCGCATAAAAAAATGTTGGTTTTCTGGTCACACACAACGTAAATTTCTTGCTGCTTAATTGTTATTCCCCATGGATTTTTTAAACCTGATTTTTTTTGTCAATTTGTCATGTTCTAATGCGGATAAAACCGAACATGTACTGAGAAAATTAATCTCACTCCTCCTCCCCCTCAAAGTGAAATTGTAAATTTACACCCTCTGTTTGTTTCAGGGATGTGAACTATGCAAGCACACTGTGTTTTGATGAAACTTTGATTGGATCACCGTGGGAAATTAGAATCCGAGTACCAGGATATAAAAAGTGCGTACAATTTGAGTAGGCGTATTCCAAAACCAGAACAAAAACTAGAAGACTTTAAAATTCCAGGAACTCTCTGTCCTCCAGATCTGAAATCATCAAGATTTTCCCACACAATATAAAAAAATTACAATTTCTGTTTCTATTTTTACATTTTGAATAAAGAAGAATTATGAAAAGATAGGAGTATATTCATAATCGTATTGATGGCTATGCAAATGACAAAGTTGAAAGTTAGACAGCATAACACAAAGATGAGAACAATCATTGATGATAGCAGCAATGATCATACAATATTCATAAATCAAAAGTTGGTTCATCGGAATCGCAACAACATCGCAGTTCATGGAAGAAATGTATACTTCATATTGTATATGATTCCATAATTCAAATATAATTTTGATAAAACTAAAAAATTATCATAAACAATCATGTTAACAAAGTTCAGCAAACATAAATTTGTTTGTATTCACAAAATAAAATTTGTTGGATAAATTCTGTGTGGAAATATTTTTTTAAAATGGTTCTACGATACATGCTTATGCCAATTTCCCACGGTCAATATCCTGTACAAAGCGAATTCTTAATTTTAATACCTGACAGCACACCTTACATTAACCCTAGACGTATAAGCATAACCCAAAGACATGAGTTAAGAGTGATATTTTTGTCCGTCCATGGCATTGATCATTCTATGGATTCTAGTTTAAGTGGTCTTCAAGGGCAACAATATTTGTATGAATTTCAACTTCTTCAGTCACGCCTTCCAATATATGTATGAGTGTGACTTCGCCTTTCATTTTTGAGAGTTATGTTCCGTTTTCTTTTAAAATCTATGATTTTGTTTTTTAATGGCATTCTACGAACAACTCTGATTCTTCTATTATCTAGATGCCAAGCAGATAATTTCCAATTCTTTTATATATATATATATATATATATATATATATATATATATATATATATATATAAATGCAATGTGTGCACAACCCATTAACATGATTGGCCCTGTCTTGTTTAATGGCATATAAAATGAAAGACGCAAGACAGCGAAGGACGTAGCTGTATATTCCACTTTTAATATCCCGAGCTTTCGGCTTCAAAGGCCTTTATCAAGGGAAACGGAATGACAAGCATTATGCTTGTCATTCCGTTTGTCTCTTTCTGTTTCGTTGTAGAACCCTTGATAAAGGGTTTTTCTAGGCCTTCAAACTTTCAATATTCGTCAAATGTCGGTCCGTGACAAACTGACCAAGCTCCCTTAATATCAACCCTATCAATTCTAACCCAAAGACTAAACCAAATCTTAATAGTAACCCTTACTCTTACGTACATGTATTATGCTGACGTGAATCCGGTAGAATCCCCCCCCCCCCCCCCCCCGAAGTATTACATCAGAGCAAAAAAGTTACTGCAAACCATAGTTTCTTCCTTTTTAAAGTTTTTTACAAACAGTCTTCTTCTTCCTTTTCCATTTGATGATATATTAATTTGTTCTTGTACTTTGTAATATGTATCTGAGTTTTTGTACGTTTTAATTTCGCACGGACTTAAGAAGGAACAATCTGACAGCTGAGTTGAGTCTTGTGCTTAGATGAAATACATAAATTGATAAGTAAATAAATTTTCGATTTAATACTTTTGTAGTTTTTGTTTATGATGTTCGAAGGACCCCGCGCAAGGAAGAGCAGTGGTATTAAGCAGTTAAGTAAATAATAAAGACGACGAGATTTGGGAATGGGAAGGGAAGGAGCTACTGTAACCACGATAAATATTACTAGTTCGAGAAATCAACTCAAGTGCAATTTCAAAAGGCTATTGTACTGCCCATACAAATCATAGTCGGATTACGTAATAAGCCAGCCATTGTAAAGTCCGCACATTTCTAAAAGGTGAGAGACAGGGCTATTGAAGTTGCCTAAGTTGATTTTTCGACAGTAGTTTTTATCCTGTTTGTAGATCAAAGTGAATGTGATGTTCTCTTTGCTGAAAGAGAGAGGAGATGTATAGATGACATGTAGAACAAGGCTTTCCACCATATTCCTACAGTATCTAACAAAGGTGAGTAAATCTTTTTACACAAATTATTCGAATGTAACTTATGACCTCAGAAACCTTATAGTAGTGTTCATTTTGGTACGTCTGTTGGTACAAAATAGTAATTCCAAAGCAACAGCGCAGTTATGGTATGAATATTTCTTCCGGTTTATTACCGGTGGTGACAATAATGAGTATGACCTTCCTTTATGTGAAGGGTATAATGTTTTTGTCTGATTTGTTTGACACTCTGTAGCTATGATTTACAATGAATTTTCAATTCAGCTCATTTCAATTAAATGATAGTTTTGTTGTAACAATGTACTTCGGCTAAAACGCTGAAAGTTGTGCATGTCTGTAACATCATTTCTCAAAGTTATTACCTTACATTTTTGGCATACTTAACATACTTTTTACATTGTCTAACGTACAATGGAAATCAGCCAAATGACATAGTTTGTAATACTTTGAATGCAATGACATAGAAATTATGCAAAAATCACATTAACTGTTTCATTTCGCGTATATATGAAGTATATGAAATATAAAAAAAGGAATATATACATTCATAAAATATCCAAACTGAATCATGGTATTAAAAAGAAAGGCATTACAAACATGACATTCATTTTTTTTAATTTTTTTTTTGGTAAGTTGTAAGGTTCTGAAAACAAAATTACTGAGATTTCTTACTTGGTTTACATCCTTCAGTGGACCCGTCCGTCGTGCAGTTCATAGATGAGGAGGAGTCAAACAAGGTCCCGATGAGGAGGCAAATGATAGTCGTCGAATATCCCATGATCTGCATCAGGCGACGTGTCATGGTGAATCACTCCCAACAATACTTTGCAAATCTTTTGATACGATTTCTTTCAGATGTAGTCACTTTTGAAGTAAAACCATTGTTTAAAAAAGTTTGTTTGCAAGAAAAAAAATGCGGTTAGAAAATCGGAGATAGCGAAATATTGAATGTTTAAAGAGCGAGTGAATGGGTCAGGCACCGTGTCTGTTGATCACGTCGGAATGACCAATTGAACTAAAATCGTAGACGTTTTCCAATAAAGACGATATGTATACAGAAAAAAAATGGAAAAGTGATAAATCAACAGACTAATATCGGCTATTGTCACACTAATAAAGTCTAAATTGTTCATATAGATGAGTAAAATATCTCCATCATGCGCTCACGGGCAATACCGCTGAAATTTTGTTTAGAACAATCATGCAGAAAACAACCGAACGCTGAAGTTTACTGACTATAGGTTGTTCCAGTAGCTGAAACTGCACAACTCAACTCAGGGCATTGCGGGCTTTATAGACATCTCGACAACCACTAGTCCCTAACCTCAGACATGTCAAATCTGACAGCCAACCCGAAAAGACCGCTGCCGCCCTTTGACAGAAAGTAGGCAAAAAGTCAATGTGAACTTGGTGACGTTCAATCGACTGTGGCATGAATTCTTTGTTATTCGTTGGCTTGAATAGAAAAAAAATTAAATGGGCCTGCGTGATTAGTTTTCAAACATTATTAGATTAGGCTATTTATATTGGCACTCGTGGTGTTTTAATAGCCACGTATAATTAGAAATCAATCAAAACAAAACATAAAAATGATTTAATGGCAATCGGCCAATTACATCGATTAGCTAACGCTGACGTTAAGTTATTTATCATAATTTATTGTTATGTGTGGGGGTTTTTTTTTCTAGTAAGGGGAAAGTTGGGATGTAAGTTTTGTATCGTATATTATAATACCTCTAATTGAAACATAGTCCGAAATAATGATAAACATGTTCTAGATGATATTCGCGTGACCGAATCGATAAAGACCATGAACATCTTCAGGATGTAGACAAGTAGGTATCACATAAACATGCTTTCTTTCTATTGGTGTGATAGTTTCCTTACCAGAGCTCTGTAGCTTGGGAGTAGAAGTCCTAGGTTCAAAATTAATATCTTCCAGTCTCTTTTTTCTATCTTTCTATGTGTCTTTGCCTGTCTGTCTTCACTCATTCTCTCTTTTTTAGTTTTCCTCCTCGTTTCCTTGAACAAGTCTTGAAATGTGTTTCTCCGAGATGATCCTTCTAGTAAATGTTCACTCGCTCTCTTCGATCGCTTGCAAATAACTATAGCTTAATTGAATGACACTGTAACATGTTTAATGAAACTGCAATACCATGAATACTAAACAATTGATATAACAAAATCACAATCCTAAGAACTAATCGGCGTTACAGACTTGGGGCCAAAAAAAAAAAAAAAATTCTCACTGAGAGAGAACCCAGTGCGCCCGTGCATGGGGGGGGGGGGGGGCACCGAGCATGGCCGTACGCAGAAATTTTTCCGGGGGGCAGGGGTCAAAGCGTGTAAAATTTTCGAAGAAATACAAAGCGAGGGAGCGAAGCGACCGAGCTGGTCATGAGGGCGCTCTTGCATCTTTAAAACTGAAATTGAAGGATCTGGTACACACTTTGGGGGGATTTTTTTTTTTTTTTTTTTTACAATTTTCAGTTAAAAAAAAAAATTAGTATTCAAAATTTATGGGGAGCAACCTCCACCATGCCCCCTGCTACGTACGGCCATGGCACGAGTTTGTGCCAGTGTGTATGGTTATTTCTATCATGTTAACATTTACGACAGTAATCTTGAACCAAGGTGTCTTTAGGGACGTGAAGCGTTTTAAAATTTTGTAAAAATGACTCATCTTGCTTGATGCCACCGTGTTTTTAAATTTTGCGAGCGAGCGAAGCGAGCTAGCTGAAAATTACAACTATCTTTGCAATAAAAAACAGGTAATTTCATTATCAAAATACACTACCGGACCACTATAGGCCTATATGATATTTCAATTAAATATCTAGTCACCTCGCTGCCAGTGACTCTATTAAGGATGTCCCTCGTCTACTGTTTTCTGTCCGAAGCCACCATGTTTCTAACCATTACGAGCGAGCAAAGCGAGCGAGGAAGCACACTCTTTTTAGTAATCCCTTCAGTACATTGTGAGCATATGAAACATCTAAACTATTTATTTGGTCACCTCACGCACCCATTTTTTTTTTGCTTTAAAAAAGTATTAAGCAATCATTCAACGAGTGAGCGCAGCGAGCGAGTAAAAATATATAGGCCTACTGTTTTTTTCATTGTAGAAGTGTTATTTCGCCATCAAAATATACAGTATATAAGTAATCTATTCGATCCCCTGTATGCTAAATATCAATCCGTTTAGGTACCTCGCTCACCGTCCGAAACCATTCTGTTTTTACAAGCGAGCAAAGTCAGCGACACCCCCCCCCCCCCCCACCACATACACACACATATATGTGTATGGATTCGTCAGCAAAATACAGTAGATGGTTTTTTGTTGTTGGAATTTTGTGAACCTCCTCGCTGCCCAAATATTATGATACTTTGCTAACTTGCTTCTGAAATAAGCTGATTGCCGTGCCCGAAATCATCTTGTGTCCAGCTTTTACTAGCGAGAGTAGCGAGCTGGCGAACGAAAAGATTGGATTTTTTTTTCTACGTCATTATCTACTGAAAGGGCCCTAGCTTTTTAAGTAAACTTCTTGTAGCGAAATCCAGATGTAGTTATATTACTAACATTCTATGAGTTGAACAATTATATAGTAGACTATAAAATCAGATTGAGACACAAGATGCAAACTGATTCCTTTCATAAGAATATAGCATCGGCATTGGTTAAGTTACTAAAATGCTAGCGAGTGAACGCTTCCCAATGTACAATTTTCCTTTTCACTGTTTCCCCTTTAATTTCTCTTTCCTTTTCTCTCTCTCTCTCTCTCTCTCTCTCTCTCTCTCTAGCCAGCCGATGGGGGGGGGGGGGGGGGGGGACACGTGCCACCCCCGTGCCTCCCGTAGTTACACCACTGCTGTGGTGTGTTTCATAAAGCTGTTCGTAAAAGTTACGAATGACTTTACAAACGACTTGAATATGGCAAACCAAATGGGATTCCCAGTCATTATATATCACATCAGCTAAGTTGAAATATGTAACATTACTGTTGTTTAGAAACATTTTTATTGGCAAGTATATTTTTGCCACAATTTAATTGAGATTATGGGAAATGCAGTCACACTTTTTTAAAAACGTCAGGAAAAACGTTGGGCATCCCGTTTGACACTTCATATTCAAGTCATTCGTAAAGTCATGCGTGACTCTACGAACAGCTTTATGAAACAGCCCTCTGGTGTCTTGCGCCCTCACGCCACGGAAAGGTACGGCCGGATATGCCACTGAGAAAGGGTAAAGGAATACAAAAAAGCTCAGTGCAGAAGTGGTATAATAAAAACCAAGGATTCGATACTAGGAAACATCATCCCAAGGCTCAAGTACAAATAAGTTATTTAGTATTTTCGATGAATTATTATTCATTTCTATTATTGTTTTGGAACTATTTCAAGAGCTGTCAAATATTGAATCGGAACATTAACAGCCTTGAAAATGATTTATCGTTACTTGGGCACTGATATTGGATGTCTTCTCAACAAGTTTTGCTCACAACATGAACAATGGCTTCGGAACCCATTCCCAGGTCATATTTGAATTGATGCTTTTGGATACGTACAAAACAAATAAAAAATAAAAATCATGACCAAGATTGACAAATTAATTGCTCTTTTGAAATGGCGTGTGAAAAAAAAATCATTTTTCCTGTCATATCTTGTTTTATTTTCGATCCATAAGTATTCTCTTCCTCTAAACTATCATAATACTAAATTTGTATATCATTAAACTGCTTGCATGAGCAGCACTTAATTTTGAGCGCATCTGGGCCCCGTTTCATAAACCTTGTTATCAATAACAAGTTGCAATAACGGTTATAAGCTACCTCATTGCATCTGATTGGCTGAGGGCAAATTTGTCATAGAAATGTGGCAGTTGTTACTGATAACAAGTTTTATGAAAAGGGGGCCCTGCATATCACTAAACTTACATAAAATAGATCTGACATCTCTTTTGGCTGATTTTTATTTTCAAAAAATTGAGTTCCCCATGTTTATGCCTCTTTCGAAATTTTGGAAATATTAGTTAAGGGTTTGTTGTTGGTGCAGCTGCTGTTGTTGCTTTTGTTCTTCTTGTTGTTTTCCTGCTGTTATTGGTGTTGTATTTGTTTTTCTTTTTACAAAAGAAAATCTTTTGTATATTGCTCATCATTTGCTTTAAAACTTGTAAGGTTCCGAAACATGCTTGGGAAGTAAAGAATTTGTATCTTGTGGAAAGATAGAAAGCAAATGGGAAGAATGGTTAGGTTTGGATTCCACTGACATTGCCTGGCCATCAGTCCAAAAGAAAAATTTCAAATGTACCATAGAGACCCAGTTAAAGTCATTTTATTTCACATTATTTCATAATGCTATTGCAGTCAAGTCTTTCTTATTTAAAATTTACGGAAGTGAGTCACTATTTTTTATGGTAAATACCCAGAAACTTTAAAGCATATTTTTTGTGAATGTGGAAAGGTCTTGCCATTTAGAAAGAAGCTCACAGACTACACTGATAGCATTATTCATGAAACAACAGTATATCCTGATGTCAGTTTCATTATTGGTTTTGATATTGGTGGCAAACATGATATGTGTATTAATTTTTTTGTTTTTATGTCTTAAATTCTATATCATAAGATGCAAGTTTCAAGAAATTGATTCAAATTTTCAGGCTTTTATCACCTTTGTCAAAGTAAAACAAAAAACAGAGTACAGGATAGCTGAAAAAAATAATAAGTTAGCACTGCATTTCAAGAAGTGGTCCTTTAATTTAAATTAATGCTTATCCTTCATAAAACTGTTATGGTTTCTCCATATTCTGGAATCTGGATGCATTTATTTATTTATTTATTTATTTATTCATTTATTCATTTATTTATTTATTCTTTTCTTTTTGCTACTGAGAGAATTCATTTTGCTTTAAGTGTCTAACATTTCTAAGTAAATGGTTAATGGTTTTTCATTTTACTTGATTGCTATTAAGGGAGCATGGTATGCTTGTAGGCCTAAGTATAGCTACCAAAGGACCGACAGCTTGAAGTCCTCATGGAGGATAATGCCTTACCAAAGGGCACTATAGTACATCCATTTAATAATAATAATAATAATATATATGATTTGTATGGCGCCAAATCCATAAGAATATCAAATGCTCTAGGCGCACCAGTGCAAAGTAGAGGTGAAAAAGAAGGAAAAGTATTTAGATTAAAAGTGCTGAAGACAAATAGAAGGGATAAATATCAATTGTAGGCCAAATTAAACATATAGGTTTTAAGATTAGATTTAATTTTCAACCCGGGTAATACGAAACCTCTGTTCTACAACTGAGCTATCGCACTACACCATTCACTCAAACATGTTAAAGCCATTGAGTAACTTTTAAAAAAATCTGAGCTGCATGGTATGGTGGCCCTGAAGTACGCTCGACAACAGTGTGCGACGTGAAATACGCGGCCAACTTTGCGCCCCAGTCGCGAAATTCGCGATTTCGCGACCCGTGACCATTGGGACGCGAAGTTCAGGACCCGGGATGCGAAATTCATGACCCGTGACGCGAAGTTCAGGACCCGGGATGCAAAATTCATAACCTGGGATGCGAAATTCATGACCCGGGATGCGAAATTCATGACCCGGGATGCGAAATTCACGTCGCACATGACCTTTTGTCGAACTACTTCAGGGCTACCATAGCATGGCTATCAGTGTATGTAATATTGCGTCAGTTATGAGCCCTGAAGAATGCACTTCAAAAACATCTTCATCATCATGTGCTTCACAAAAGTTGAAAAAATACAAGGGACCAGAAATGCCAAACATTTTTACTCTATCGACCGCAGCCATGGCAGTGTTAGACAAAATCATGCTCAGGTTGGTTTTTCATATGGCGGAATTCATTGATAGATATCTTGATGATATTTCAAAACCTTTATATTCCTTGCTGTTTATTTATCCTTCTTACTCCAACACAGACATCAAAATACAGCAGTTTATTAAATCAAGCCTCCAATGACGATAGAAGAATATGACATTTTTTTTTAAGTCTGTGAAATAAAGGCGTTGGACAAGGAGATATAAAAGAGTTAATAAGCACTCGACGTCTTTAACGACATCCGTGAGAAAATGTGCCTTTCTAGTTTTACAGCGTTATGAAAACATCTTAGAATGAGAGCGATGAATGGGTATTTTCTTATGGTAAGCAACTGCTTGACTTTTCATGATGCTGTTTCAAGAATGTTTGGTAGGTAAATTAATTCTTTCCTCTTTACGAAGGCATATTTGAAAAGTCAATATAGGATTCATTCTCTGATTTCTTCCATCGTCAGAAGATTTCAAGGCTATTTTCAAAGGTTTCTTTGGTCTCTCGAACATTCCGGTTGAAAAAATTAGTTGAAAAATTAAAACAAAAATTATACTGATGAGAAATGGCATCTACTGTTTTACTGCCCCCCCCCCCCCCCCCCGCTCTTTGAAAATATGGGTGCTTCATATATTATTTCAAGTCTAACCGGCCTGGCTGACAGTTGTTTATTAGTAGCACTAATGAGGAACGTGTTGGCATTAAAGAGCGCGAGATATATTTCAATCATAGGTTTTAAGTCTTTTTATAGAAATTTTGTTGAGAGTTATCATCATTTACGTTAATGTGTCACCGCCTGCAATCCTGTGCATTAAAACGCAGACCATTTGTGAAACAATAATTAAGTCTTTGAAACACAGCTTTGAAATGCAAGTTTGAAATGCTGCTTCGCTGTACCCTGATAATAGCTCTTTTCTCCCTGCAAAACCTTGATCCGAAACGAGCCTATTCAGAGTTTGTAACCGTGTTTTAAAATCCAGAAATCCAGACACGAAAGAGCTTTGAATGAACTCGTTGGCTTCTGAATTCTCTGATTTCCACTGGTTGAATTCAGAGGGCACCATGTTCCTGTAGGCAATGGGTTAAACCAGCAAGGGCGTAAATAGGGAGGGGGCGGACAAGGGGCACGCCCCCGAAAATAAGGGTGGGGACACAATAGGGGATGCGCCCACCAGAAAAAAAAAGATATGGAAGTCTTTTATTTCATATAATAGCTTGTTGGTGAATATTTTCGCGTGAAGAGAGACACCTGAAAGCCGAGGGCTTTTTCTTCTTCCTCTCCTTCTTCTTCTTCTTCTTCTTCTTCTTCTTCTTCTTCTTATTATTATTATTATGATATGATTATTATTGTTATTATTATTATTATTATTGCTTGCTTGCTTGCTTGCTTGCTTACATGTGAGGAAATTTTTAGGATATAAAAGGAAACACCCGTCGAAAAATTTATAATGTGCCCCCCCCCCCTCCCACTTAAAAAAAAGACCTGCAAATGCAACGATAAAAGCATCCTCGCATTCACGAGAAAACAAGTCTTCCCACGAGTATCCGATATCCTTTTATATCTTAAATTTCCCGAGATTTCGAAACTTGCAAATAACCTAGACAAGACATTTCAACTTTAAGAATTCATTGAATGACAAATCCCCTTCAAAAGCCCACTTCTATCGTTTAGCAGTATCTCAATATGCAGTATCTCAATGTGAATATTTCTTTTACTATGTCGAAACAGCGGTTCAGTCATTTGTGTCAGTTAACGGTTTCACATGCCTTTCTCCACCCCCCCCCCATTCTCTCTCTCTCTCTCTCTTTCTCTCTCTCTCTCCATCTCTCTCTATCCCTATCCCTGTCCTCCTCATGGTCCTCTTTTTAGCATGCTTCATGTGTATACCCCTAATTACTCCCTTCTTTCCACACAATCCCTTTATTTTCATTTCATGCATATTTTGTTCTCTTCTCTGTCCACTCCACCTTCTAAATCTCCCTCCCCCCCCTCTCTCTCTCTCTCACATATTCAATTCAGTTCAATTCAATTCATTTATTTTTCAACTCTCATGTCCTATTTCTCGCTCTCTCCCTCTCCCCTTTCTCCTCTTTTTAGCCCACCTTCTGTGTATCCCCCTATACTCCCCTCTTTCCACACAATCCCTTTATTTTCAATTCATGCATTAATTTGTTCTCTCCTCGTTCACTCCACCCACCTAATAAATCTCCCTTAACCCCCTCCCCCCCCCCTCTCTCTCTCCCTGTACGTACTTTGTTTCTGTACATACCTTTGCATACCATGACTTTGAGACATTTTTACAATTCATCGATTTTAAAACAAATGTTTTTTTTTTTATTATCAAAATGATATCGTGTAAGCCGATGGGAGTCTGTTCTACAAGAGATACATGTCATTTAAAAATGAATTTGTTTGTTTGGTTGATACTTGCTGGAAAAAACAAAACAGAAACAAAATAAGACAACACAAAACAAAGAAATATACCCAATAAAAGTCTTATTGCTCTTAGATTCGGACACTGTTTGGGGGAAAACAATCAGGTTCATGACATTCTTTTTCTTCAAAATTTGCAATCAAAAGTAAATGTTCAATTTTTAAAGATTAAGAGAATTCGCTTTCTATACTCACTTCTATGTAATTCAACATAGTATGAAACTTGCCATTTCGAGACCATTTCAATACACAGTGTCACTTAGAAAAAAAAAATCATGGTGATGGTGCCTTGATAATGCAGTACAGATCAGTATAACATTCCTTTCATTAGTGATGTGATTTTGTTGGTATGGGGAGATGGATGAGTTAGAGAAAATAGAGTGAGAAAGAGAGAAGGTGTGAACATTAAAGCCATTGAATAACTTTTTTAAAAATGAGCTGCATAGCCCTACATGCCATCAGTGTATGTTACTGTGTAAATGTGAAGCCCTGAAAAAAATGTACTTCAAAAGCATCATCATGTGCTTCACAAAAAGTGAAAATATACGAGTGACCGGAAATGCCAGAGATTTTTTACCCCACAGACTGCAGTGTTAGACAAAAGCATACCCAGGTTTGTTTTGCAAATTCGGTGACAGATATCCTGAGAATAACATCTTATGTTGCAATTTTTTATATTCCTGGCTTTTCAGTTATCCTTCTGAACATCTTAATACAACATAGACATCAAAATTCAACAATTTATTAAATCAAGCCTCCACAGAGTTACCGTGTCCCTTTAAAGGCCCCGTGGTGGTGTAATGTAGGTACAGTTTGTTTCTGTATATGATTACAAAGAAATAAATGACTCACATCAGATGTTCCTTTTCATGTGTGCATTCAGAGGAAGCATTGATGGTTAAGGTAAATTCCTAGAGCATGCATAAGAGGAGTGGATCGGACTGCAATTTTAAGATTTTATCAGTAAGGCGATTGGGGTACTTCACCACATTGAAGTTATAAACTGTTTTTTGCAGTTTACATTTGGTAACCTTGAACTGTAAATATCGATGGAAATTAACTTTTTAATTTTCTCTGGATGAAGACATAAAATGTACGAATTACTGACGCACAAGTTTCAATGCTGTTGTAAGTGACATTGATTCTTTTTTTTTTCTTTCTTTCTTTCTTTTTAATGAAAGTACAAGTCCAGTGTATTAGGTCATGTTAATATCATATACGTACTGTACCAAGTATCATTTCTGAACATACTGAAATCAAATTAATTTTTCTACTTCATTTTCCATAGAGATGCCAGCTCAAGTACAGCTATTTCAGAAATACTAATATATGTAATAATCATCTTAGATTCTGACGAGGTCAATTAACACTTTAAGGAATAAAATAGCTGGGCCGTGACGAGCTCTACTCATTCTGCCGTTGTGTTTGCACTAATGATGGCGCTACAACTTTTTTTGGAAATGTCTCATCGACGAATATGAAATGGCTATTGATCACTTTCTTCTCCAGTGTTATATCTGTCTACTAGTATACGATGATTAACCTACTGGTTCCTAGAACAGGTAGGCCCATGCACTGAGCCTATGGGGAAAGAGAAATTGCAGTAGTCCATGGATTAAAGTACAATAACAGGAACATAATCCATGAACTCTTTAGCAATTTATGGATAGTATATCACATTTCAAGGGAAAATTGCTCAAGATCACATTAACTTCTTTCTTAAGATACTTCAGGAAATTTAAACAAAAATTGGAAACCATGCAATATTTTTCTGCGTACTCTCGTGCATTCTGTTTCCTGTTTTCTGATTTTTTTTTTCTATTACTGTTTGACCATTAAAACAGCTGCCTTAGAATCGCACATCTCGTGATTAATATGAAGCTAACCTTATTTTGAGTAAGTATTTCATATCGTGATTATCGTTACTTTCATTGGCTACCATGTCATCTGATTGATTCGTCAGAAAAAAGGAAAGTCCAAAAACTTATGACATATGCATTTTCTAGGATATCAGTAACATCAGTGCATTGCATAAACCCAACATAAACTTAATACAAGTCTACAAAATGCTACGTCAAGGCTCGTTAAGATATGAAGCGATAAACCAGAAAACTGAAACATTTTTTGAGAATTGCAAACGGGGTGAGTGATGCAAATCTGACGTGTGAGTCTTTCTTATACCTGTATGTTATAAATGTGAAGAGGAACACGCATCCCCCCCCCCCCCCCCTCACGGAAGCGGCTTTTAAAGGCAACCAAACCATCAAGTCAAGTAGTTTGAAATTTAAAATGATATTTTTTTACACTAACACATTTTTGGGGCATCCCTCATTATGTTTTGTACACACATAATTAAACATTTTTATTTTTGCTTAAGACTCAAGACATATAACGTTGGAGTGTTTTCTCCACAACATATTTTGGGATAAGGACATTGAAAACATGCGTTCTTCAAGAAAATAAGGAATATGTGAAATTCTGTGTACAAACTACAAAACGTATTGAGAGTTTTCCACAAAATTACATCACGATGGCTACGGTAGTATCAAAAACAGAAAATTTCATCCAGGCATACCTTTCTTATTCCTTGTCCGATTTCATTCAAAAATTTTCGTTGATCTGTTTTTTTTTCTGTCTTAGCTTTGATTTTAAAACTACTTGACTTGATGGTTTTGGTTTCCTTTAAATACCGGTAAATGGAAACAAGCCTTTCCGATGGCAGACAAACAGAGCCATGCCTTCGTTTCCTAAAACTTGTTATCAGTAACAACTGCCACATTTCTCTGATAAATTTGCTCTCAGCCAATCAGACGCAAGGATTTCAGTAGCTTATGACAGTTGTTGCAACTTGTTATTGATAACATGTCGTATGAAACGGGCCCTGCTCAGTATGACAGGAACATGATATTGCTCTTCGTTTCAAGGAATCAAGTTCATAAGCACATCTTTTTTTCCGGGTAGAGATAAAATGGTATTCAAATTAAAATCTAATCTATTCAATAAGTTTCAGTATGTTGCCTTCCTTTAAATTAACTGGGTTAAGAAAACACTGTCTTTCTGAGTAGAGATTAAATAACATTATAATTGAATTCAAACCCATTCAGAAGTTTTGCCTAACATCTGGTGGTAAATTCCTCCCATTTACATATGACTTACAGATTTATGTAGAACCTTCAAGTACAAAAATATGAATGCAAAAGGCACAAGGATATCGAATTGTTTGAATCTTAAATCTAGGTTCGTGAACAGTTACTGAAATATTAGACGGTGTCATTTGGAAGACACGTTATTATGAAGTAAAAAAAGAATGTAAAAATTACTATAAAAAGTACTTTACCCTGCATATGTGCACCATAAAGAATTATTCATTACAATAAGTGCTCCGCATGATTCACTTAGATAAGAATGCATTTAATATAAATGAAAATAATAGCAATATGATATCAAATCAGAGAGTTCAAAGGTTAAAGTTCAAAGTTCAAAGGTCAACGGCTTCCTCGCTCGCCACCCTGTTAGCACCAAATGAATCGAACATGACGTCTCTTATGGGAGTGTCATTGACTGGTTCGTTGCCTTCGCTTATCGTGTCCGAATCACCACCGATATAACTATGATCCCTGACCTCTGACCCGGTCCCGACCGACGTGCCCAAGGCTTTGTAAAGAGGGTTCAATTCCATTTCGATGTCCTCCTCAAGGCTTGGAGAGAGCCCAAGCGCCGAGTCGTCGGCTGCGATCGAGCCGCCGTGCCCCGAATCGGGAACGCCGTTTTGCTCCTCAACGGGGGAAACTTTGAGAAGAGGTGTAGCGACCGCTAGCGGTGAGACAGAGCGCAGTGCGACGTTTTGTGAAGTTTCGTCTACGAAATCACCATGGTAACCGCTCGCGTTGAACACCCAGCCCCCGCCTATGGGAGTACCGCCATCTGCATGATCTCCGCGAGCTAATGAATTCTTCTGCTCTACTTTCTCATACTTTGAGCTAAAGTCTCTGTGAATTATAAATTGAAATAAATTAATAGATTAAAAGGATTGAATGACAAGCAAAACAAGTTACGTCATTATCCGAGTGGTATGTATTAAACTGAAACTCTCCAGAAGTTAAGCAAAGAAGAACAAGACTTTTTAATGTTCTTTGATCGAATAGTGCAATGGCAGATAAATGTAAGAATGTATATCGATTTATTTTCTATCATGAGGCTGTGCCATGTTTTCATGGTTAAAATGAAACGGAAATGAATGAAAATAATAGTGACGGAAATTAATTTTGATTACTTTATGAATCTGTTGTTTTTTCTCTCTCTGCGTGTGCAAAAATGAAGAAGACGAGGATAATAAATAAAATCATGACTAAGCAGAAGGAGAAGAAGCAGAAGAAATGGAAGAAGAAGAAGAAGAAAAGGGAGGAAGAGCAAAAGGAGGAGGAGAAGGAGAAGAAGAATGCCTAATTTTTCTCAAACTTACTTCTTTTTGAATTCGTAGTATCGTGAGTTCTTCCTTCGTTGTCGTCTTCTGTGACAGCATGCGACAATGATGAAGACTGCGATAAGGAGAATGAGACACGAGCCAGCCGTTGCTCCAGCGATGATGATCAGGCGAAGGAATGATTCTGAAAGAAAGAAGATGGAAAAAGGAAAGTTTATACGGCCATATTGAGCACATGATCATGATGATGTGGAGGTGCCGTGGTCCAGTGGTTTAAGGCGCTTGAATGAATACGCGAGAATCGGGGGTTCAATCCCCGGCACAGCATTTATGCCCTTGAGCAAGTCATTTTATTTGCATTGCTCTTTTATCGTTCATCACATAAATCAAAGTACGCTATAGGCATACTGTTACAAACGTGTGCACGTGTGTTAAAAAAAAATCATGACGATGTTATTCTCGACCTCGTGACAGTTCTAAAAATTAGAACGAGAAAACATTAACATGATTGCGGGATTACGAAAAATATGAAATAATTTTCTTGTTTGTCATTGTTTTTAAACAATGGCAAATAGTTATGTAAAGTATGCAAAAATATTTTATATAACTGAAAATATTTTGTTTTCCATTTCTTCGTTGATTAACCGTTCATTCGTGACCACAGGAGTATCAACTCGGTGAACATGGAGGGCTACAAACATGGGGCTGACTTAGGAAGCCTATATGACTTCGATTCTTGCATGAAAAACTTGAGCCTGGCTCAAATTAATCTTTATGATATTGGAGAATAAGACGAACTTTCCATTTTACCAGATTCACCTTAACCCCCTTCCTTTCTGACTTCATCTATGCCCCCACCTCCCCCTCCCCCTTTCGCAAATTCGATTGGAGCTGCAGCCTGGCCACTATGCCGAAATTGGATCATTATAGGAATGAACCATACCTAGATCTTTACAATACTATATAGCATTCTTTCTTTTTTTTCATAATCCCAACGCTAATATACACTGATTCAGCTGTCCCTTTAATCAAAATGTTCTATTTTTCAATATGACCTTACTGCACTTGATAGTATTTTCATGACCTCTTGACCCCTCCTGTCAAGTTCACATTCTCAGTTACCGGCCCAAGCCTGTAGTCTACATTCCAGGCACCAAATTTTAACATCAAAATAAACCATTCCCACAGTACTCATGTCTTTGCACCACTTAGAAGCTAGCTCTGTAATATGATCTTTACTTAATACCTATGATACAGACTATTACAAGACATGAAGGCGATAGTAACTTTAGATATTGCTAATATTAACATTAATCATCAGCCAATCGTCATCACGATCATTCCCGCAGTCACGGCAATACACCAAGCAAAGCGAAGAGTGCCTATTGGAATGGAGAGGTGTATGTACTTTTCAAGATGAACCTTTCTATATTGCATTATTACATAATATGTAATTTTAATAATATATCTTTGGACATTATATTGCTTTTCTGTTTTTTTTTTTAACTGAAATGTTCTCTAGGCCTACACTTTCTTAAATAATAATAGTAATCTTTTTGATTTCTCCATTATCAAGCAATAGACGATGGACGATTATGCAGGGGCAGGCGATATATGCAGGTGGTCGGCGTGTGATACATCCCTCCCCCCCCCCCCCCCAAGAACCTTTTACTAGAATTCTAGTCAATTTCACTAGACTCGAGTCAAATTAGTGATGGTGCCCGTATGATCCGGTGATCTATATAGTCACATTATTTTACTAGAATCTAGTCAATTTTACTAGAAATGAAATTTTGACTAGAACAGTAGTCAGTCACAATTGTCTAGATTTGTTTTACTGTGTGCAAGATAAGGTCTGAACCAGGAGCCTGACACACAAAGCATTCCAAGGAGATATTCTTACTTGGATGATATTTTGACGACTGCAATCAAAGCTGAGTGTTATCAGTGATTATTGAATAAGATCTCCTGTTATTATAACAACATTCGTCATATCACAGCCTTAGTAGTTCAAAAAAACTAATGTATAGCCGCTGGGAATCAATTCGCTCTGATAAGCCTTTTATTATCAAACGCGTACACACTGAGAATGAAAGGTTCAATTTTGCACCCTAAATGCAACAATGGCAGCACCTTTGGGGGGGGGGGTGCAATTTTGCACCCTACATGAAAAAGGTGCAAAGATGCACCCTTTTGTACTTGTTAGTCGGAGGAAATGCCCGTCTGCACCATTAAAGGTGCACGTTAATTGCGTGCACCTTTAAGGGTGCAGAAATTTTTGCATTCAAAAGGGTGCAAATTTGCACCTTCCCTAAAGGGTATAACTCTGCATCCTTAAAGGTGCAAAATATAGCTAACTGCACCCTTAAAGGTGCAAAATGCTTCTTAGGGTGCAAAGTTATACCCATAAAGGAGCTCCCAGTGTTGCATTTGAAGGGTGCAAATTGAACCTTTTATTCTTAGTGTGTAAACTAAACAATATTTGAAAATGGGTAATAGTTGATACTGATCTTGAATTCTGATAAAGTGATTGCAATAGGAGAAATACTGACTGAGAGAATAATGTTCAAACACTTATCAGATGGTAGATGGGTTGCTTGGACAATGGAAATGCAGTTATTGCAATCGACTGGATATCATATTCACTAAAAAAACACCTATACAATAATGCGAGCACTCCATTGGAAGCATTATGATTATGCTTAGGGTATAGAGACTATTAGCTCAATTTCTTCAACTCTCTTGGCTCATTTCTCAGCTTTAGAACATTTTCCTTTAAAGTTTATTCGGCAAATAACAATAGTTTGAAAATTTAGTGCATTTTTCCGATTTTCTGCGAAACTACCTTCGATACTTTCCAACTTTGGTAAAGCTGTGAAAATCAATCTAAGCAAACTTTACTGAGAACGGAAGACATGACGAATATTTTAGTTAATCCTTACTTTAAGCCGTATCTGAAAAGAAAATAAAGCAACCTTCTACCTTGTTCAACGTATTATGTACTATGCGTTAGTTATTACAGTTCTTCGGGCCACAAAACTGAATTCAATCTGTAAAGCAATTTCCTGTCTTCCATATAAACACCCGTCCTGCCGCTATTACATTCATACGAATATTGACCTATCTTCATATTGCTGCTCAGCCATTTTCGGCAATTTATCATCTCGAGAAGATATTGGTTTGTGGCAGACGATGTTGGAAAGAGCGTCAAGACGCTTTTCGCGTCTGAAGTATCCAATAAATCATAAATTGAATAGTACAAACAGTTAACATGGTTAAAGGGAAAGTCTACCCTCATATGAAGTTGGTTTAAACGACGTGTTAAATGACATTAATCAATATCTGGTGTTTTATAAAAAATCGGACCAAGGATCATGAGGATAAGAAAGGTATGGAGTTGAAAGTTGTACGCGATCGAACACAAATTGACAGCTCTATATGTGAGGTACAACTATAGAGCATCTGAATAAAAGTCTCATAAATTTTCCTAAATACATTTTTCACAGCTGTGCTCCAGATAAATGACTGAACAGTATGTTTGGAACACACTAATATAAAGTTTTTTCATCTTTAATTAAAAACCGTAAGAATGGGAAAAAAATTTCATAAAGTCCAATTCAAAGAATAGTGAATGTGCTGATAAAGTTGGTAATGTTGCATTTGATCAGTCATTGTCGGATGCAACTTCAAATTGTAATATTCTAATTCTTTATCGGATATTTCTGTAAATTTTTGTTTCTATACTATTCATATATTTCACATTCCAGCTTAATATCATTATGGATCATGGACTTTCCCTTTAAGACCTAGTCCCCACTGCACGAGTAAATGTGCCATGTGGACGCCTGGTATTGCCATCATGCTTTGCTGTATTTTGGGACGTCCAGCTCAGCTGTCACAATGAGCATAGCACAGATTCCATAATATCATAATTCTCTAAGCACCCCCTCCAACCCCAGGCCGGGTGCACATCCGACGTTTTGAATTTCACCTTGGCAGGCGCGAGTTGGGACCAGGGGAAGATTAATTGGATTGCAAAATAGAATGGAGGGATGGTTAATATCAATATGGTTAAACTGGTTAACGTAGGAGGAAGCTGGGCTTGAAATAAAGCTCACGGTTTCAAATGAATTTTTGCAATGATTATTTTAATTGTTTAAATGTGGATGAGATTTTAAAAACATGAGTTACAAGAGTGAAATGGGGAAGGGGCGGGGGGGGGCTAGAAAAAAGGGCATGATTCTGTGACAGTGAAGAGAGAGAGAGAGAGACAGACAGAGCAAAAGAGAAGTAGAGCGAGAGGGGGAGAAAGTGAATAGGCTAAAAGAGAGAGACATGGTAAAAATTATGCGCAAAAGAGAGCAGGGGGGGGGGAATTTTATAAAGCTGTTCGTAAGTTACGAACGACTTTACGCACGACTGGAACATGTTCTTGGGTGCTAATCAGAATCTCAATCATTTACATGTAGCACATGAACATATCACCAGTCGTGCGTAAAGTTGTGCATAACTTACGAACAGCTTTATGAAACACCCCCAGGAAAGAGATAGAATGAGGAGAGAGAGAGAGGGGGGTCGGGGGAGGGGAGAGAAGAAGAGAGGGGAGAAGGGGGAGAAGAAGAAAGGGGAGAAGGGTGCCAATGAAATTTTTACGAGAGATGTGGTTTGAAAGAATCTCATTGATTATGTATTTGGTTTTGTCTTAGCCAGGCTCTCCTCCATCTGTGTTATGACAAGATGTCACGTGATGTCAGGGAGAAGGGATGCCTCTCTACCCGTTTCCAGGACATTTGCTCTAGCGAAAATTGCTCCCATGTAAAATCTGAAGGCTAAATATCATTATATTTTATTTATTATAGGAATTTTCCGTTCACGGGTCTTGTTACAGTCGGTCCCGCAATCGGTGCAAATTACATACCCTTTTTAGATGATCGTGATTTAGGGGGCTTTTTTTTTTCATTTTAGGGGCGTTTTTGACACTCTATTCGCGTTCCGCGCGTTCCGCTTTTTTTTTTTTCTCGCGGATGCTGTCCACTCTTCAATGGAAGTGACCCCCCCCCCCCCCCGGGTAGAAAGAAAGAGAGAGCAAAAAACATGAACCAGAGAGAGGGACAGAAAGGAGGACGGAGAGAAAAGGGTGAGAGGAAGATAAAGAGAAAGAAAGAGAGAAAGAGAGAAGGGGTGTGAGGTGTGAAAACGAAAAAAGGGAAAGAAGTGAGTTATCCCCATGGATAATTTTTGGTTATGGATACACTATATAGATCAAAGTCTACCCCATGAAGTCTGTTGAATTGTGGAAGATGTTGGACAACGTAATTTCATATAAAACTTCATTTTTTATATGCATGTTACCTATACCACGTATACATGAATGGAAACATGACTGCAAACTGAGGTCATAACGGTCACGGGGTATTTGAGATCTGAATCCTAAAAGAAACTGGAAACAGGAAAGGAACTGGGTTTTGTTATAATTACAGAATGTGCAATGATTAGAGGTTAGGAAATCGAAAAATTAAAACGGTGAACAAACCTGTGAAGATACCACCATCATCGCCAGCTGCCGTCGTGACATCTTCATAAGTTGGAAATGTACCATCAGTGACGACTTCATATGTACCTAAATCTTCTCCAGCCGTCGTCAGAGACATCGGATCGGAGTTCCCAACGTCCACACTGGTTAACGATGTCGATTGAATTGTTTCCATCCCATCGGATGAATTTAACATTGATGGTGACGATGATAACGACGTCGATATCGTGATATCTCTCTCGATGACGGATGTCGAGAGCAGCGTCGTCGTATTCGATTCGTCGATCAAATCCCCCGTCGTGGGTAGGTCTGTGTTAAGACTTTCTGTAGTGATGGAATCTTTTTGTGTTTGATCCGTGGTTAAATCCGTACTAAAAGGCACGTCTGTGGGTATTTTCGAGTTTGCAGAAACAGGACCAGGTGACGTCGAACCCGACGATGATGTTGAAGATGTGGTCGTGTTCGACGGTGGAGGTTCTTGTGGAAGCGGCGGCGTCACTGTTGATATCTCGGTCACGATAACAGTGGATATAGATGTGAACGATACTGGAGCTAAAGTTGCACTGTCTGCGGTAGTGAGGTCTGTGTATAGAGGGTCTACCCCGCCGTCTGTAAGAGGTACGGATGTTTGTGCGTAGGTCGATGACGAAATCACTGCAGAAATGAAACATAAGAACAACAACAAAGTGATGATATGAATTTGTTTGAGATAAAAGACACCACAGTTTTAGGACACAACTAGGACAGTAAGTGTATTTTTCTTTGATGAGACGCCCTCAGAAGATATAGTAATTACAACAATCCCATTTAAGGTCATGTAACTTGATGTCTTTGAAACCCTCCTCAGTTTTGCTCGAAAATCCAGAAAGAGTGACACGAAAATAAGCAATAAATTCTGCACTAACTGTGAGAGGCGATGCAAGCAAACCATGCGGTACATAATCATCCACCGGTTCTTATGTTTTGTTTATTTTACCTGTAAGGCAAAAAACTTTCGCAAACTTTTTTTCTTCTTCTTCCCTTTGCTGTCAACATCCCAATTTTCTCCCCGAATTAGAAAGTTCAGGTAGGTTTGAAGAAATCTTGTACCACCCGCTAATAAACTAAACTTGACCAATGACCGCTAATGCGTATAGGTATCCCCTGTGGGCGTTGATCTGTCATCGCCTTGTAACCATAGCAACGGGCAACGAAATAGGGTAAGGTCGCCCGTCAAATATTTCATGAAATATGTCGACGAGCAGTTCACGGTACCATTTCAATACCTCCCCTCTACATGTTGTAATGCAGAGAGTGAATTCCTCTGACACTGGAAGTATGGGGTAACCCGGTTAAGGATGATGTTTCTTTCAAATTTCCAAAGTGAAAAGGAAGCATTAATATATTTTTTTGCAATTTGCAAGGGGAAAAAAAGATTATTATGCATAACTGCATTAACCAACTTGGGAAATAATTGAGCCCATGTTAAGCAAAACGGTATAATGAGGAGTAAGAACTGTTAAATATGAAACATGTTCATTTCTTATGGTAGATTTAGGGCCTACATGCCCGCCATGGCAACTAATGATTGGGACAACTGCCCCGGACTGTATACCCCGGAATGTTAACCCGAGAAGAGGTCATTACAAAAAAAAAACAACAACAATGAAAACAAAAACAGGTAAATAATTCGATAATCAGCAACAGTCGTCAGGGTGTTTTGCTAGGGATTCCCCCTTTATTATATTTTTTTTGTATTTTTTAAACTTTTTTTTTCTTGGGGGGGGGGGTTCTTTCTGTCTTTTGCAAATCATTGCCCATTGATTCAATGATTAATTTGGAGTAAGAAAGTAAGGGGATTAAGGTAGGGGACAAAGAATGATGATACTCTTTGTATAAGCTGTAAGGTTAACTAGCTTTAGGCTATAAGATATTGATAAAATTGGCGGAGGACACATTAACCCGATTAGAATATACACTGAATGTGACTCCGAGATGAGTGCAGTAATTTTGAACTGCAAATGACGACTTGACTATTTTACTTTTATTTTCTAAAACAAAATAATCAACGGTGCACATCTTTTTACAATACTACGATATTAGTCGGCTTCTAGGGAACATTTTATCCATAATTTTATGCTTGAGTATATAGTATGACTGTAATTTAGCCCTTGTTTTACAGCTTGTTTTACAATCATTTATTATTCTTAAAATGAGTCCCTCCCTTAAACCGGTCTGTGACTTTAAAAATTGCGTCCTTACTTCAACTGAGTTAAACGCCCTCCCATCTCCCCTCAAAAACAAAAGGGACAACTGCCCCAGACTATAGACCACTATCCCAAGGAGAGGAGTACTTGTATCACTTTGATGAGTAGCTTAATCCTAATGTAGGTTGTCCGGAATGGGACGGCATGGTTGTCCTAATATGTATTTGGATATCGAATGGCACGACTTGTTGCTGTCCATACAATGTGAGATAACTCGATGAGCTACTTAATGCGTTGCGAAATCTCATCGAAACCTAGTTAGTGGCTGATTTTATGTTTTGAACTGGTAATAATACATGTAATAGAAATTGGTAAGGACACACTCGAATATTCGACAAACAATCCTTGAGTTGTATCAGAACTGACAACATAATTTTCAGAATCGTGTTCAGCGACGAAATTCACAAATTGCTGTTAGTTTTTTCTTGGTCAACACGTCAGTTCTACATGCATGTTCTTTCTCTTATACGGTGGGTTATTTCTCGTGGGAAATGTTTCTTGCTCACACACGGTTCGAAAAAAAAAGAGCATGATGAGTGTGGAGAAATGAATTTTCATTAAACGCAGAGAACGAAAAGAGAACAAAACCAAGAAAAACACGACCTAACATGAAAAGCGTTAGAGCGTATAGAATACACAAAACACCCTGAGAATATTCAATTTACGTACAATGAACATGATGAATTAAGGTAGTACTACAATGACAGAAGGTCTATTCGGAATTACATGTATTTCGTCATATAAATCATGTTAATAATCTCTCTTTGTATTACAGGTTATTTTCTGCAATTTCTTTCCTTTTTATAAGTTTATCATTCATATTTATTTCTCATAACCTCAGATGATGATGGGTGCATAAACACAACAGCTTTACATCCATGTTATCGCTGTTTATAATTACTCTATTTTCGAGTAGAGGTTGTGATTAGAAAGTGGTCATTGTGAAGTCATTTTGCAGGAAGTGGGTATATCAAATTACTTCCGGTTCAGCTCAAATATTGCTTCCGCCCTCTAATAATTTCCTTTCAATCATGAAAACATGAGGGATATTTCCAACAGGTCCTTTGTCAACTTTTTTTTCATCAAGAATTAAGATATCGTATCCCTGCCTCTCAACATGAGGGTTTTAACCTTTTCCTTCTGGTTCACATGGCACTGACATCACTGATCACTTATCGAACGTTAAGATGAGGAAATTGCATCACCTGAGTTCGATTTAATAAGGAGATAACCAACAGTTGGATAAGTGATAGTTGTGATAGCCGCTGTGTCCACCTTACGTCGTTTCGCCTACAACATGTACAGGAATATTGATTATTCCTTGTCTGTCTATTTTGTGTGCCCCCCCCCGCCTCGCTCAAGCTCTCTCTCTCTCTCACTCTCTCTCTCCCCCCCCCCCCATCACTATCTCTCTTCTAAAGGGTCTAAAGGGACCCATTTAGAATCCTTTAGACAACCTTTACAGGCCAGTAATGGTTATTTGAAGAACCTTTAAAGGTTCCACATGTGGAAGAAGAAAAGGTTCTAATCAGCACCATTTTCTCTAAGAGTGTAAATGTATATAAATACAAGGTACGGATATGCGTGTGTGTGTGTGGGGGGGGGGGTTATTTAGTATCTGTTTTTGGTGAAATGGTGATGCCTACATCATGACAATGACCTGATGACTGGTGAGAGAGAAATGTGATGCTTGTAATCAATCCTACTAACGAGCAAACTACTACTATCAAATGATGCCCTCATCACTGTCAGTGACCTAGTCACACAGAGGGGACCAAAGACAGACTGACAACCGACCGAACATTACTCTTACGTGGTCTAGAATCGATCGGGTTAGCATCCGCATGTCGGTGTGAAAGTGGTAAGACAACGACAGCAGGGGTAGAGGATGCTATCAGGACAACGCCCTCAACAACAGAGAGAGGATAAGAGTCATTGAGATAAGATTACATCTTAAGTATTCAAAACAGTCCATGTAAACTTATCTGCTAGCTATTATTGTGAAAATATTATCATAGTTAGGATTGTCACCGCGTGGCATTGGGCGTTGTTGGACAGTTTTGGACCAGGGATGCAACCCATCCCTGGTAGGATGTTTTGAGTCGTTCTGTGCTACTTCGTTCGATGAAGACGGTTAGTTGATCGGGATTTTCACCCCAAATTTATGAGCAACATATTTGGGAATTTATTTTTATGGTGGTTCATCATTATTCTTTCCTCGTTATAGTTCTAATAATTACGAGTCTTCTTCTGATGCACAACCGGAACTTCCGGAAGGGGTAAGTTGCCATCTGGTGCGAACTTACACAACGAGGAACTGAAGAAAGAAAGAAAAGGGTATATAACATCCATGTCAACGACTGGCAGGTCGAATCTGATTATAATTAAGAGTTCAAAGAAGAAGAAAAAAAAAGGTGGCAGTCCATATAATACCAAGCTTTTGTAACTTACAGTTACAAAAAAAAATCCCAACCAAACAATAATGGTTAGTCATTGGTTTGCAGACAGTACTACAACGTAGATCCGCTTTGATTTATATCTGCTTACGAATCCATAAAAGGTAAAGCTTTCAAAGTCTAAAGAATTCATGGTATTTCACCTGAACTATGCATTTACATCCAGTTGAATAAAGACGAAATATTCCAATTCAATAGATTGAAAAGATGAGGCTTTTCGTGGCCTTTTGATGAAAGATTGGTATCGAATTGGCATAGGAAAATCATCGGAAGAGTGCTCTGCAGATAATCGTGAAAATCACGAAAAAAAATATTTCTCTGCTCTTAGAACTAATTGTAGAGCAATACAACCAATGATTTATTATGGAAAGATATTCACCTATAACTCCTTGCTACAATCAAATGAACAAGGGGATTAACAAGTTTATTTCTTTCCTGCTATGATCACAAACCCACGAGCACTGTCACCAATGGAAAATTCAATCAGGTCCAGAGGTTCCATTAAATAGTTCATATACATTTATACCATTCATGTCGTCTACATTGCGTATTTCCAATTCATGACAAAAATTAGATATGATATGTATGATATAGGAAAAGAAATACTTTTATTTCTTGTTTTGTAAACCACTGTTTCAATCATCTTTGGCAATTTGAGTTTACAGATTTCTCACGCTAAAACTCAACGGTGTCGACTATCTGGGCCTTTATTCCTTCTCAGCATGGATGATTTCATCATTACCCACTTGTCGTACGTGCTCGGGCTAATTAATCCACTTTAAGGCGGGAAAACTGGAAAGAAAGATACAAACTTTACAGACCCTTGAGTTCTTGAAACGTGCCCGAGTATTATTCTTACCCCTTAGAGCTAATCACTTCACTTTCGATACTTTCGAAACAGCAAATCCGATTCTTATTGTATAACAAGGTAAAAGTGTCCAAGGATTTGGAATGAATTACATTACCTGGTAAGTTTCAAAATGATGCAAAGATAATAACTGGCACTCAACCCCACCCAATTCGAGCTCACGGCCAGGCATGTGACTCTCAAAATATGAAAGTGATATATATAGAGAGAGTGGGATAGACGTAGGAAGAGGAAGGTCGAGAGAGAGAGAGAGAGAGAGAGAGAGAGAGAGAGAGAGAGAGAGAGTAGAAAGAAAGAGAAAGAAAGAAAAAAGAGTGGAAAGAGGGCTAGATAGACAGAGAGAGAGAGAGAGAGAGTGGGAGGGGAGAGAGACAGATAGATAGTGCGGTAGAAATTATCTGCATATGGAAAACAAAAATTCAAGAGAGAGAAGGAGGTATATGATATAGAGCATGTAAGTCCAACAATTAAGAATCCTCACCACATGAGAGGGAGATTGACAGCGAGAGAGAGAGGGAGGGAGAGAAGAAGAAGAAGAAGAAGGAGAAGAAGAAGAAGAAGAAGAAGAAGAAGAAGAAGAAGAAGAAGAAGAAGAAGAAGAAGAAGAAGAAGAAGAAATAGGGAGGGGAAGTGGTGCAGAGGTGGAGGGAGGAAGAACTGTCATCTGAACAGAAAATGAGGATTCTTTTGCCCGCTTTTTTCAGACGATAGGGAGGGTGCCAGAAGGCAGCAGACATACCTATAATTATCGACATATTTAAAATGAACCGGGAATAAGAAAGTTTTACAATTTTTATGATTGTTATTATTTATTAATTTTGATCGTTATTACAAGTAGCGTTGAGGATGTTTAAGGGTCCGCTTCCTGTCTGCTTCAGTCATTTACAAACGCGGCTGGCTAAAGACCCCAGCATTGGCATTGTATTTGGCGATCGGTGTCAAAAACCATCCCACTCAAATTTGTACCCTTCAGCATGTTGCCATAGTAACTATTGTTGGTGGATTTATCACAGAAATAAGTTGAACAGACGTGAACTGAGCTAAACAATCGAACCACTGATTTACTTCCACGCTGTTCTCACGGCTCCCTAGTCTGGCTCCAGAGTGAATGTTTTTCATCCTTGACGATTTTTATCCTTGACGAAATTATATAAATTTCTATAAAGCATTTTAAGTTAATTCTAGAGGATACGATGCCGAGATGCTTCTGTCAAACTTTCGAAACGAGTCGAGCTGGCAAACCGAGCTGGCAAAGCTCAGTACGAATAATTTGAGTGGGAAGATATCATTGTTTACAGCAGAACTTGAGAATGAAAAAGGAGTCTGGGTTTCGCAAATATAAATCCACTTTATCCTGTGGGTGAGACTACAATTTAACGTTGTTTCTACAGCTGCAATTCATTCAAGATCAGAATACATTCTTTGTGGAGAAATGGCGCTAAAATCCCCGATTGATCATTTCAAGACACGAGCACTTCGTGTCGGGTTGAAGGCATTCCATTCTGAAGCTCTTGAAAATATACAAATCGAAGAAAACAAAATATTGAATGTTTATTCATTTGTCACACAATATCATTTCTAAGTGTCAAAGTGGCTTTAAGCTAAAAGACAATTTCTTCAAAGTGATCGTTCATGCTTGCAAAGAGAAGAGGAGACCGGTCATAGATTCGTAAATTGCTGGAAAATGCATTACGATTGCTGTGGAGAGCATCATAATATGCATTAAAATATGGAAACACGGATTTTTGAAGGAAAGGGAGAAAGGATGATCATAACTTCATGCTAATTCATCCCCTCCCCCCCCCCCGCCCCCACACACACACACACAGACAAAGAAATACTCCGATCGGCATACCAGACAAAGAAAGTCTTCATAATTTCAAGGTGACAATTTAGGATCGAAGAGTCCAAGACTAAGAGGGCACAGTGCTTGCCTGGCTTATAAAAAGGGGTAACGGTTGGTTGTGCCCTATGTAACTTCGTATAAGGAATCATACATGATAAACAAATTTTGATCCTAAGTGTGTATTGGACTACATGCATTGGGAAAGCAATCATCTTCAAAATAGAAGTGGGTCTAGTTGATACGTCACCGGACTGTGGATCTCATGGTCCGAGTTCGAGTCCCGCTGCGGCATTAATGTCCTCTTGGCAAGACTCTACCTTTGCTACTAAGTAGATACCTGGTAAGATGCGAAAGTCATGAAAGTCATTGTGCTTTGTTTAGCGATTGTGAGCGTCTGCAAAAGACACCTGGCTGAAATGCTCCCCAGGAAGTGGAGAAGGTGCATACATTGTGTGTGGGCAAGCCTAAATCCAATGGCCGAGGTAAATACAATTTCTGTAAAGCACTTAGAAACACGGGAGATATATTATGCGCTATAAAACCCAGGGGGTGTTTCATAAAGCTGTTCGTAAAATCACTATAAATCGTAAGCTATAAAGGTAGATGCAGATGTAGATTAACGCCACACCTACCCTTGTTTACAAAAAAAAATCATTGCGAAGTATACCTTTTGCCACAAACTAATTGGCATTATGGCACATGCAGTCACACTTTGTTAAATATCAGGGAATAAATTTGCATCCATTTGGTACTTCATACTCGGGTTGTTCGTAAAGTCATGCGTAACTTTACAACAGCTTTATGAAACACCCCCAGAATTGTACCACTATGTCGTTTCCGATTCGAGGTTATTTAACCATGATTTAACTTATGACTCGCATGCTTTATTGATATCTCGTGCATTTGTGGCTAATATAAAAAGGTTTTAAACACATGTATTATCTAGATTAATCAGAAGCTGAAAGGAAACACGTTCAAATGGGATTAGAATCTACCAATATCCCAATATCATTGGAAAAGCGAATGATAAAAAAAAATATGCTCGGGATCCGTAGATTCATTTCACAATGGGTTAGGAATCAAAATATTTAGGCCACACTCGTCTCGACTTACAGTTTAGCTGAAAACGATATGGAATTTATGTTCCAAAGAGCATGAAGAGGTTTAGCTGAAAGGATCCTAGTCAGCAAGGGTAGACTCCAAAGGCCTTTGTAAATAGCATTCAGAATTCATGCAAAAAAAAAAAATCGGATTATTGCTGAGAAGCCAAAGCTCTGAGGATTAATTTTTTGAGGGTAGAGCACAAAACAGTTCTTTGAAACTGCGAACTGATTTCCTTCTTGTTGACTCGGATAGATTTAGCATTAAAAAAAAAAAAAACATTACTGATATCTGGCTGCCGACAATCATGCAGTGACAGTCAGATAACATTATGACCATTCATTTTACAATCTTTCTCTGGAAACGGACTGCTGAAATGATTATTCAGCACAGTATACGCCGTTACAGAAGAATTTTTTTTAATTCAGTAATTACATGAGACAAAATAAAAATATCAATGAATAACATATTCAGAACAAAAAGCGAAAAAATCATTATCTGACTCTGCCCTTGTAATCTAGTCCACGATATTTCTATTGCTTTTATATCCCCTTCCCACTGCCCTCTCCCGACCCCCCCCCTTCTCTCTCTCTCTCTCTCTCTCTCTCTCTCTCTCTCTCTCTCTCTCTCTCCTTACCCACTATCTTTCTAAACTAAAAGTTAACTCAAATATAAATAACAGGATTTAACGGATTATATTAAAAGCAATCCAGCGCTTAAATTTCAAAGTGATTGGGGTGTTGACTGTTGAGTATAGCTTGCACTTGTTGCAGGTACCTCCACGTATTCCAATTATCCAATATATACAATGGAATTGCACTAGTGTGATCGGACGATAGTCGTGAGAACATACCTGCTGCTCTACTTCCACAGGAATCAAAATCCTTGTTTTCACAAACGTGGTATATCATGACCAAACAGAAAGTTCAAATTATTCTAACCAGCTTATCTCTGTTGCTACATGTACACCATTACACATCCTCTCTCCATGCGGAAAAAAAAAGCGCTTTAAAGGAGAATGCAACCCAGGCATCAGTGTGAACTTAGTGAATGGAGATGACCAAGAAGAGTAAATAGTGAAAGTTTGAACAAAATCGGACAATCTGTTCAAAAGTTATGAATTTTGAAAGTTTCAGTACAGGGATCCTTGAGTTGGCAACTTTGCCAGCATCTGTGATGTCATCGTGGACAACTCTCCATTCATTTTGTGCATAAATCTTCAAAAATATTAATATCTTAAAAATTTCAAGTTAGGCCCGGAATCAATATAATTCTTCCCAAAATGCTTGCAGAATTGATGTAGCCATGTCATACTCAAACAATAAATCAAACAAATTTCTATTTTTCTTGAAAATAAAGAAAATGTGAAATTCTGTGTACAAAATGAATGGAGAGTTGTCCACGATGACATGACAGATGCTGGTGGAGTTGCCAACTCAAGGATCCCCATAATAAGGATTTATTTAAACTTTCAAAATTCATAACTCTTGAACAGATTGCCCGGTTTTCCTCAAACGTTCATTGTTTACTCTTCTTGTTCTTCTTCATTCACTGGAAGCACAATGATGTCTGGGTTGCATTCTCCTTTAACGATGGAAAATACTTCAGTACCCTGGGATGTGTTTGTTTCCATGGGAACAAGAAGAGAATAACTGACTGATTCAACATCACACATTGGTAACATAACATTAGTCATAATTCTTTCAAATTCAAATGTTTAATCACCATGCATGGTCTGAGTTACATTACGTGGATAATCATAGGCCCTCAGTGTATAGAAAAGAAAATACTGAGTAAAGTCTTCATGAAAAGTACGGCGTTATCAATAAAAAGTGAAAATGTTTAATATTATTGGCTAAGCGGGGGAGGGCTTGTGTTGGTTCACCTGCTTTTACAATTGCTATGATTGCGTGAGAACTGACAACAAATTGCAATACAACAGTCTAGGGGCATAGCGAAAGTAAAGTTTCGAACACGAAAAGCGGAAATTCCAACATCACTGAAGTTCCAATTGTCAACAAAATGATAACGTCAGACACAACTTCTGATATCATGCCCTTTTCCTGTAACTGTGATTACATTCAACTTACCATGCTTACCGTCCTACGCAAAAGTACTCACATGGTGATAAAAAAAAATCAAAAGTACGATTCCGACGTGACCGTGGATTTGAACTTGAAATTCACCTAGATCGGAGTGAAGTACTAGGTGTTAATAAAAACATTTCCCACTTTTCATCTCCAATAACTCAAAAACTTTACATCAGACAATACTGGATTCGTTATTGGTCATAGCTGCATAGTGTACAATTTTGTTGGATGTAATTTGAATATGATATGATACATCACTTTTATGAAATTCATGCTTGTTTTTTAGTTTAGTTTTCAGATTTTGCTCAATTTCCAACCCCCTGCAAAATCAAAACTTTGTACAGGAGTCAGTGGATGTGTATGTTGGTGTGTGCTTTATCCCGCACAGTAGCCACGGACAATCATGGCTGCGATTGCCACAGCTTATGCCTGTACAAAGTTTTAATTTTGTACAGGGGATCGGAATTTGAGCAAAATCTGAAACCTAACTCCAAAAAATAAGCATGAAATTTCATTTTAAAAATGATTTATATGCATTATCATATTCAAATCACCTCCAACTAAATTGTACACTGTGCAGCTATATACCCATATCAGTTTCAGTATTATCTGACGCATAGTTTTTAGTTAATCAACATCAAAAGGGGGATATGTTTTTTAACAATGAGCTGTAGAGTAATTCCACTCACATTAACCGCCTGCTAAACAGATCCAAATCCCAAGGTCCAATGCACTCATTTGCAATCATATGACGTCATGGAGTCATGTTAAATCATCATTTAGTTTGGATGACGATAATCCTGTCATGTCAGTGAGGCGCTCCTTTGAGAGGCTATGTCGTTATCCTCAAGAATTAAAGGCCTACAACTTAAGAAGCATCTCACAAACCTTTGTACAGCAAGACGATATGCAAGGAGTTTTGTATCGGAATGACAACTTGGGACGAAGGCGAGATTCTGGGCTTAAATTACAATTTATAAGAGTGTCACAACGAAGGTGCAAAAGCTCTCCTGGAGCTTCTTCAGTTCTTGCTCTCATAATCACAACTCGTCACAAACTAGATGGGTAGTGTTGGGATGACAACGTGGAACGAAGGTGTGATTCCCCTGAAGTGAAAGTGAAAACAGAGATCCAAAAGCTATTATCGGAGCTGAGATGCGATCGGGAACGAAAGGAAGCACCCGGGCTTAGGAGAAAAATGTACACCATGCCTGGAATATCTGCACGTTTCTCCTTCTGTTGATATGATGCGACGAAGAATAGAAGAGGCGACGTGCCACTGGCTCCCAAAGGAGTCGGGCATATGAGGTCAAAAAGGTCCCTGGCAGTGGATTAAATCACTTCTATTTTTTTGAGCAGAATATTTGCTTTATTCACCCGCGAGAGGGGTCCCTTGACCTAGAATGACTCCACGATTTTGGAATTCATCATAATTATGTTAATATAAATTTTGTCAGCTGCTTATTCAAGAAAAATACGAGTCATTTATAACGTCTTTTCTTACACCAACCTACCCCCATCCCCCCCCCTCTCTCTCTCTCTCTCTCTCTCTCTCTCTCTCTCTCCCTGTAGACTACTTCTGTCACTCATTTTTATGTTACACCTAAAACATGCGGGCTTTCCACTTTTATGAACATTCGGGGAACTTGTAAAGTGTTAACAGAATAACGATGCAAGATACCACGTTCTACGTTTGGGCAATCTATACCTGAAAAGTCCCTTGCCAATGTCATAACCTACTGAGCCCCTCCAGTTATATTTTTTTTTCTTCGCAGGTTTTTTAATTGTTAGATACAAAGAGCAGGCTATAAGGAATACAATTAATGCATGGGCTTAGTCCTGAGAAAGGGACGGGAGTCCAGTTGTGAATTCTAGGTCATGGAAGGAAAATACCTATTGATTGGTACAGTTGGACCTACACGATTGATACGAATTGAAATACATGAAATATCTCTTTTGATACAGTGCAACATCACACATAGACAATACAGACAAAAACCATATGCGAACCCGTAACAACAACAGAATACAATGGTCATATTCATACTGCAATCATGGCAATGTTTGATCATGGCACACGTTTCAAGGGTGTTGGGATCCATTATCATAGGCTACATCACCTTGTACTTGGTTTCAGTTTACCATGTATACGATAGACCAAAATAGGCCCAGTTGTGAAACCATGTAAGGAAATGACCGTTATAAGGATATCGAGTTTCACGCATGAGTTACATGGAACACTGAATATACAGTTGTTATGATAGCCCTATTATACATAGCCCTTTCCCCCAAATAGATAGATAAATAAATAAATAAATAAATAAATAAATAAATAAATAAATAAATAAATAAATAAATCAATAAATAAATAAATAAATAAATGAATAAATGAATAAATGAATAAACAAATAAAAACATAATTGATTAATTAATTGATTAATAATAAAGTGAATAAAAGGAAAAAGGAAAAAATGAATAAATGAATGAATAAATAAACACATAAAATGAATAAAAGTAAAAAGTAAAGAAATAAAACAAATTTGAGAAAAATAAACGTGATTACATTGATTTCACTTTGCCACCCCCTTCCCACCTATCTTTCTCTCCCTCTCCCTCTATTTCCCTATCTCTCTCTCTTTCTCTGTCTCCCACTCTCTATGGTGTATCTAGAGTCCCTTAAAAGAGAGGGTTACGACAACCCATTATTTGAACGCCATTTTGTTTCCACTGTTACGCAAGATTTCTATTTAATTTTGATGAGCACTTGGGTGTTCTAAACAGAAAGAATTCGAACGCCATGTTGTTTCCAAAAAAAAATAAGACGTCCATGTCCCAACTCTGTCTATTCAGGGACTCTCGGTGTATCTTTCAAACACTGCCCTCTTCCCTTTCCTATCTTCCTGTACCCCTCCACCCACCCCCTTCTCTCTCTCTCTCTCTCTCTCTCTCTCTCTCTCTCTCTCTCTCTCTCTCTCTCCTTCTTTCTCTTCACGGTATCATGCTGGACAAACATGACTTTATGGTATCACCCTAGGCCCCGTTTCATATAACTTGTTAATAATAACAAGTTGCAATAACTGTTAAAAGCTACTGAAATCCCTGCATCTGATCGACTGAGAACAAATTTGTCATACTTATAGAAATGTGGCAGTTGTTACTGATAACAAGTTTTATGAAACGGGGCTCTGGTCAGAACAGCACATATAGTATTTATATAACTGAGGGTCTTTTTCCCTTTATTTTCTTTCATCGTCGTTCGTTCGTACATTTTACTTTAATAGTGTTACATGATGACAGACTTAAAATTTCTAGTAATATACTGTAATTAAAGCCGGATTTGAATTAAGAGAAAAAGAGAAACTCTTTCAAGTTCTTAGGATTTGATATATGATGCCATTTTTTTGGAGGGGGGGGGGGGGGTAGAACATCTCAGGGCTATGAAAAGGATAATGATAATAGATATGCCCTTGTCCTTGGACTCCAAAAATATCTTGCTATTTCCAAGTCTCATCAATCATGTGATTTTTTTTTTCATGGACAGAAAAGGACGGTTTTTCCCACGATTTTAAGGACACCGATGTTACCATATTTAGAAAGAAACTCCATTGACAAACTAATTCTAAAGTTTGCAAAGTTGTGAACAATAAAGCGGAAGGACATGAAGGAATGTGATTTAATCAATAATGCATAAGTTGCCTACATTATATTGATTTTAAAAATAATAAGTATCACTGTAAAAAAAAAAAAACAACTGTAGAAATGACACTAAATTACTGGCAGCAGGGTTGCCAGTAATCTAATTTACTGTGTTTTTTTTTAAGTATTGTTCTGTTTATTCGACAGTAAAACTGCCTGTAAACAGCAGTAAAACAGTGTATTTAACTGTAAATGATACAGTATTTTACTGTATGATTTACGGAATTTACAGCATAAGAAAAATGTCCTCCACAAAACTTATGTTTTTTGTAGTTGTTTTGTTTTGTTTTGCTTTTTCTTTGTTTTTTTTCTTCTTTCTTTGTTTTTTTTTTCATCTTCTAGGAGTTCTTGACAGATGCTTTGCTTACTGGAGTTACGTTTAATCGTATACGAAGCATCTATATAGCTCCGATGTATAGAAGTATATTATGACTGTAGAATATGGAATAATGATGACGTTAGGTCATAGATCGGGGACGCAGTAATGGTATCCTATTGGGCTAGGTCAGGATGATGCTGTGTGGATGCTACAAGTGCTCAAGAAGGAGACTTTATCATAGCCTTAAAGGGGGTACGCAATGCTGAAACAATGTTAGTTAATTTAAAAGAGCATGATTTTATTAGCAGAAAATCATCTGCCTAAAGTTTTTTAAAAGTCGTGTTGCCAAGGAAATCCCCAAATGTGGTAAGATTTCAGGATATTTTTGACCCCTCAGCTGTGACCTAGTTTCAACTGGGTACCCACTTTGACATCAAAATGACGTCAAAGTGGGTGCCTTGTCGCGCAATTCCAACAAAATGCGCGCAAGGTATAATACATATTGCACAGTCTAGCGCGCACTTTTACGTCAAACCTCATACTCAATTTTTTTTTGGTCAACTCTTGACTTTTTGTGAGAAAATTAGTCAAAATACATTGATTTTGATTGAAAAATCATCAAATTTTTAATGTTATTCTTCTTAGGATTTTATTTAAAAAATAATTACCATTGTGTAATCTCTCTAACAATATTACAGTATGTATAATTGGCAGTTACACGTATACTGGGATTATGATAGATAGGAAGAAAGAGGATGTCGCAGGCGTATGGGAGTATGAATAGTAAACTGGTCAAAAGTGGTTAGAAAGTGAGAAAGAGAAAGAGAAAGAGCATGCAAAAAGAGAGAAACTCTCCATATAAACCATATTTTCCCCTAAAATAGAATTAAATTAACCGAACTTTCTATTCGTTGTATCATAATTTATGCATGTAGCATACTTTCCTCAACATGCTCAGTGCCAAAAGCTAGGCCACCATTTGCGTTACATTACATGGATCGAAGAATAAATACATCTGTAGACAATGTCTGGTTAACCACTGACAAATTTACTTTCGTATACATTCATGAATCTTAGTATTAGGCCTAACTCATCATGACTAGATACATTTCTGGAGTTCTCTGGAAAAAAAAAATTATGCACATTTGCTTGCGAGCCTGAAATAGCACTCGAAAAAAATGTAATTCGCGATCTATTCATTTTACAATATTACATATGGTTTCGCTGTTATCATTTCTTTTTTGATACTGGGATGTGGATTGATAATATTCCTGCCTTGGCTCTGGCGTAACGATATGCGGGGCAAAGTTTTAACTGCTTCTATATATATATACAATTCATTATGATCATATCATCTTAACGAAATATTTTATTGTCTTTTATCATGTCTATGCCCACAATGCAAGCACGTTAAATCGGGGCTGCGTTAGAATTCAAGCCAATGCCCTCGAAATGATAGGCGCTTCATGCAATAGTAACAACAAGAATATCCTGTTGCTGAAAAAAAAAAGTAGAAGGTGTTCAGTGCTTGCGAAAATCACAGAAAAAAGTACTGTGAATAGAAATACTCAAAAGAAGGTATAGGTCATATGAAATGAGAAGAAAAGCTTTATGTAAGGATGCTTTAGAGAAGAAATGGTTCAGAGAAGATATGCTTTATAGGAGATCTTGTAAAAGTGACAAGTTACGTGGGGCGGCTTTAATTTGGAAGGGTAACATCCGTTGTAGGGTCACGTGTAGACATGGTTGACACTTCCTTAAGAAATGTAACATAGGCCAAAATAAACCAACACACCATTGGCTAACTTTCTCGAGGCACGTTTAAACAGTGTACCCCCGGACGGCATCCATGCACACCTATCAGGTATAACAGGTGTTTGGTTCTTCAAAATTATAACGCTTTCAGTCACCACCTGACAACAAATCACTTCAAGTTAGCGGATATCACTTTTGATAGACTGCTATATTTAGTTGATCAAATTTTGGGCAGAAATTAAAGGATCAAGTTGGAAAGGTATGAGTGAGAAGGAAGGAAGGAGACTTGTTGGTCTTGTGATGCGCGTACTAAGTAGTTGGAGTGGTGGGAGGTTGGATGACAGGGCTGTACTTTGCCCGAGGTTCCGGCGTAAGAGATCGGTCAATTCCCCCTCTCATACATGTCATATGTCAAAATCTCAACGTTTAAGATGAAGTTTAGTTTAATTCCCATGGAAAGAATAAGATAGGCCGAGTTTACATTTAATTTTTATAAAGGCATTTTTACAGATATTTTTCAAGCCTTGATCTTATTTACTTATATTTCCCCCACTCCTGTATACTTCAATTTTATAGGCCCTACTTCATTTTTTTTCTTCCGTTTGTGCTTCTTGGAAATTTATGCTCACAACCCAAGCACATCACTTCGAAAAATAAGAATCTCCTATTTTTAATGTAATTCTTGTTCATTTTTCGTGGTGGGTAAATTTGGTACGAACCACTCCTTTCTTCCTTCAGAAAGATGACGCCCCCCCCCCCCAAATAGCCTGCTATTACTTAGTGTTATTACTATTCGTTTGACAAAGCTTCTTGGTTTCGACTTTAACGGATGTTCTGCACAATATACCTGTATGAATGTTATGTAAGATAATTGCTGCAGAAATAATAGAATGATACTATGGAATTCTTGCGTTGTCCATTAATGGAAAATATTCGTTTCGCTTTAAATCAAGGCTAAGGATTTAGAGGTCAATGGAGGCATACCAAACTATTTAGAGTAACAACATTCCGACAATAGAACTGGACAATAGTTATCAGAGTTTCCTTTCAACACAGATCGATACTGATCGATATTGATACCAATAGCTCTATCCTTGTAAAGTGTATATATGGTTTCAGTACGTAAGATGCTCGTGTAGTCATATTTTCCTGGAATACAAGGCAAAAATTGAACTGCTGCATTTATGACCTACAGTTTTAGTTACTGATGGAATAACTGAGAAATATTTTTTTTATCGTTATCATAAACATTTCATTGTTATCATTTATTTCATTCGACAAAGACAAAACCAGGAAAACAGAGAGTACAAAATGGTAGAATTAATCAATTTGAAGAGAGTCACTTGCATAGTGGGGAAAGGAATGATTAACATATCACCTGAATGACTTCAATTCCAATTTTACTAATTATCATGTGGTCATTGGAAATTACAATAAGGAGTGAGAAAGTGTATTTCCTTGACTTATCACTTGATCATTGTCATGCTTTATGAATTAAATTTATCATTTAACACTGGTTAATGTTGGTGTTTTCTCGATCCAGTAAGGAAGGGACATAGATTTGTTTTGTAGCGCATAGTAGGATATACTTCATGAGCGACAGTTAGAAATCAATTGAATTTATTACTTCATTGGCAAAAATCCAGTTAATCATCACAAACTCCCCCATAAACATGATATATCAAAAAAGGTAATATATATGCCCAGTGATATAACAAAACATGAGCAAAATAAGCGTGTAAAATTGTGAAAAATTTGATATGATCACGTCAACCGAGACAGAAGCAGATGGTTTATGGAGGGGAATTTCGATAAGTGTGTATTTTCTTCCTAATATTACATTTTCATATTACATTACATATCTATCCATTTTTCCAACGAATTACGATTTCAAAGCGTGCCAACTCTGACTTCCTAAACCGGTATAATGCTACCTTTATGACATGCAGCCGTTTGAGAGTAATGTGTTAATGAACATGACAATTGGCATTGAGAATGTTAAACTGGCTTTGGCTCATGTGAGAGTGATAGACACGTCTCACTGTAGTTGTCTATCGACGTAGCCCACCCCCCTCCCCCATCCCTACACACGTCTTGGTATTACGACGCAATATGAGAAGCAGATGAAAAATAAGGTGAATTGCCACTTGGTCTAATCGCATTTTGTCTAATGCCCGTTTGGTCTCATCCCACATGCTCTAATCCTAATTTGTCTACAACCAGTTTGTCTGGTAATCATTTGGTCTAATTACCACTTTGCCCATTTTCCATTTCGTCTAATTTCCAGTTAGGCTATGCTCATTTCGTCCAATACCCACTTGGTTAGACAAACTCATAATAGACCAAATGGTCATTAGACGAAATGAGGAAATCTAAGTAAACGAATTGGCAGTTAGACCATTTGATCATTAGACAAACTGAAAATTAGCCCAAGTGGGTATTAGACCAAGCGATGATTGGACCAAACGGCAATTAGACCAAATTGAGAGTAGACCAAATGAGTTTAGCCATTGTGGTGTTAGACGATCAGGGAATTTGACCAACTGGTATTACACGAAGTGGCTATAAACCAAAAATGATAGGGACGGGGAGACGAAAAGGAGATCATCAGTCAACAGGAAGGAAGAAGAAACAGAGGTAGCAGAGGGCGAATGATATAAGAAAAAAAGAAGAAGGATGAGGAGGAAGGGAGGAAAAAAAGAGGAAGATTACGGGGAAAACCCTGTGTGTGTGCTACTACGGTACAATCCCATCTTATAGTTCCTTCAAAATAACATTCATTTTGGTATTGAAAAGATTGTAAAAGGATATCCGATTTCATAATCAGTTTTCTTTGTCTGATAACGTTATATCATAGCTGTATAGATTGTTTTAATGTTGGTGTTCCATTGCATCGTCCAGTATATAGGCTTACACGACAAGACTTGGTGATCGTGATCAAACTATACAAAATACCCCCTTCATGGTGTCCGACGTGCTATGTCAGTTGTCACTCGTCTTTCTTCCCTTGCGTTTCGAGGGAAAAGGACAGAACATAATTTGAGGATTCCGGTGTTAATGGGTTGATATGTGAAGCTCGTTATGTGATTTACTCACACATCGCCCAGACCAAGGGGCTGAGTGAGAGACTGGCGGGACTCCTGACCACAACATTTGGTGCCAAAATACACGCAGGAGCTGGGGTCCCCCAAGAAGTGTACGTGACAGGGTCCATGGCATGAGTAAATTGTAAAACCATGTCATAATGAATGGAAGTACTTTCCTAATTTCAATATTTTCTGATAATCAAATCGCATCTGTAGAAACATCATTTACATAGAAGAGTATGAATTGGGCGTAATCAAGTCTTATTCTAGTCTCGAGGTCTCTTTAATATGCTACTCAAGTTTAGAGATATCCCCGAAGTGAAAAAACTGGGCTATATAATTTTACTGTTCAAATTAAAATGTTTTCCGAAATGATCCCCACCACCAGACACAAAAAAACTCTCCACATTGTTGACAGTTTCATCAAGGAGACAGTGCGTATCCCTACCCTACGTTGGCCTACCCATTCAAATTCGTGTCAACAACCTTTGCCCCCCCCCCGCACCCTCTTTCCCTCTCAATCACAAGTGAAAATACTAAAGTATAATAACAGCGTGAAACTGGAAACCCAAACTAGTGCATAGCCTGTAATATGATAAAACAACATATCAAAGATAATGCTACTTTTTATATGTAATTAATCATGCTCAGTATCCCATCAACCTAGATACAGAATTAATGGAATTACACTGGACTTTCCTATCAATTAAATTGAAAACGAGCATTACAACTTAATTTTGGTTTACACATGCATATTATTGATTACCTGTCTGAGAAGTACGTGAGGAAAGTTCATAAAGGGGTGAATATTTTCACGTCGTAATGACTGATTGAAGCTTTTATGATTGAGAACCTCTTGGCATGAAGTGAACGCAGTTTGTGATATGATGTATACAGACAGGTGTTAACAGCGACATTGGGGCTACGGGAGGGGCGACCCTTCCTTAAAGAAAAATATGACCTTGGCTTGCCCTTAAAAATCAGAACATGACTTTGTACATTCTCTCAGAGAGGCAAGGAAGAAAGGTGGTGGTGGTTGTTGCTGTTGTTGTTGTTGTTGTTGTTGTTGTTGTTGTTGGTGGTGGTGGTGTTGGTGGTGGTGTGTGTGTGTGGGGGGGGGGGGGGCTAATGTTCCTTTCACATTCAAGAAGGGGGGGGGGGGGTATATGGGTACATAACCAGCAGAAGACCAGTAACGTATCTATATAGAACCTTTTCAACAGGAGGGGAACACAACTAGCCTATTTATATAGCATGTATAGTGTGTTTATGATGGCGGCTCAACAACTTTATATAGCTACGGGGAATGGGCTCTCAGAGTCTCAACTCCTCCCCCCCCCCCCCCCCCCCCCATCAAAGGGTAAAAAAGGGGGAAAGAAGAGAAATTATAGGATAGAAAGGGAAAGGGGGAGAGGTAACATAAAATGAATATGATACAACTCTCTTTAATAGTCGAAGGCCTTTTTAATTTGCTGTTTCATCTATATCGACTAAGTCCGGTGCCCTCGGCATCCCCCCACCCCTCCCCGCCAGACAGTGCAAGTGCCCTCTCCATGACATGACCCATGCAAAGTAATAAGCCAATATAAATCATACGCTATAGGTAGGTGGTGAATAACGCTATAATTATCAACCTCGATTTTTTTATTTTTTGTTAAAATGTTTAACCCGTTGTCTACTGAATTCTCAATTTCCCATAGACTTAATGCATGTGTCATCGGATTCCAGTAGCCATAGGGTTAAATCATCTTTCTTTTATATTCTTATGTTCTAGCACAATACCTAGCGGCTATAAGCACAACTAATTTATAGGTTGTTATTAACAGACCCCCGTAATTAGATATGTGATAATACAATCACTTTACCTATCGCCTTACTAGAGAACGATGATCACCGCTGCCTAGATGTCAGTATACACCATTTAATAGTCATGAATGTGCTACTAATTTAGAAACATTTTAAAACTAAATTTAGGATATCCGGGAAAAAAATAGGTGAAAAGTTGGAAACAGTTGGAAGAAACCCAACAGAGGTGTTGCCAAGAAGTACTTTCCCTTTTCCAGTGCCATGTTGCTATCGTTTCTTGAATTAAGAACTCGAGGCATTCGTCATATCTGTCAACAATAATGGTGGACTTAAAGGATACTGATTGAGAAGCAGATAGACAAAAACAGAACAATCGTGGCAAGTTGACATAATCAGGAAGGCGAAGGCACAGACACAATGACAAAGTGAAATAAAACGGATATATGTTTAAGGGAAAGAAAGGGAGAGAGGGGGTAGCGCAGTTGAGAATCAGGGGCACCACAGGCAGAGCGCGTCCCGGGCCAAGTTTGATCCGCCATATTTGATAGAATAATGAAAAGAATTGGTGTGTGCATCCTTACCTCCTCCAAATCAAAGGATCTAATTTAATACAGGGGGTGGGGGGGGGGGGGGAGCTTGCAAGAAATCTCACATACGTGTGCCCTTACTTTTCCCAATGGTCTGGGAAATCCTCAATCTGCATTTGTTCCCAGCTCTTTAACGAAAAACGTACAGTGTAAGCCAGTAAAAGAGCTAGAGAGTGGATTCTTGAGAGGGGCAGAGGAGGGGGGGGGGGGGGGGTGGGTGTGTAGAAAAGTTATCCAAATTGAAACCTACATGTATAGACTAGAAACGGGGATATGCAATCCATAATTCTTCACTAAGGCAATCGCGATTATCTTTCTTCATGGACAAAATGTAGGCCTGATTGATGACAAGAGGCCATCTTGTCAGTTTATCCTGGCGTTTCATCAAGATTTCTTCAAGAAAAAAAAAACCCAAACGAATGGAGACACAACAAATGAAACAGGAAATTCAGGAAAACAAACGAGGCCAGGGATTTGGGATGAGATATCCCATCCTTGTCTAGATTACGTAATAATTGCCCCCTGCATGTCAAAGACGCACTGATTCTGATTACGAAGAATGATATGTAACACGCATTATTATGACCATATGCACTGGTGCATCCAGACTTGCCGGGGGGAGGCGGGGGACACACTAAAAGTTTTCCCTCCAAACGTCTAGGGAATATGATGGTATGGGATAGGGTTAGGTGAAAAATCTTTATGTGTGAGTTCTTCTGATAACACTTTTTTTTTACAGAATGGAGCATGGCTCCCTTGTACCCCTTGACTACTCCTAAGATTCCATGTATTGTATATTTCTAATTACAAGAAATATTAAGTCACCCGCAATTGTGTTTACTCATTTAAGTCACTAATTATTGGAGTGAGACTTCATAGAAGGAAAGCGGGTCATTGTTTGGCGGAATCTGGGATCAAGTATGATCCTTGCTGCTGATAAGATACAGCCTTGCTCTATTCGGTCCAAATGCTTTGTGATTGACTGTTTTTAATTTCTATGTCACCGGCACCCTTGAAGTATTTTCCGTTCATTATATTCTTTAAAAAGACAGCAACTTTTCGCACAATTAACACACCCAAATTGTTCTCAACTTAGACAAAATAGATTTTTGTTATTGTGACACAACATGATTATTTAGATTATGTTAACATCAATATTCATCTCCATAACCATGATAACTAGAGCAAGTCTCCTCAAAGACAACTGTCTCCTTGCATGCAAATGTAATGTTTAGATATAGTGATCTCCTTTTCTTCTTTTTCTCCATATCTCTATCCCTTTCTCCCATCTCTCTCTCTCCCCCTCCCTCTCACTCTCTCTCTCTCTCTCTCTCTCTCTCTCTCTCTCTCTCTCTCTCTCTCTCTCTCTCCCCCCCCCCCCCATCTTAATGATCTCATTGCAAAACAAAAAGAACAGAGAGAACTTTAAAATACGCTTGGGGATTCCTGGAAAAAAACAAAACTAATAACACTGGCTTGAATATTTCTCTCCCCGTCCCTCATTTCTTCAACTGTATGTAGGAAAGCCTTTGTTAAGCATTTAAAGCCAACTGAACATTCACTGTCAACAGAATCGAACTTAATTATGCCCATCAGCACCATTAACACAATTAGTGGACTAATTAGAATGAGTAATCCTGTATTAGCTAAACACCCGCGAATCGCTCAATAGTAATCGCGATCTGATAGTAACGCTTTGGAAGGTCTGATCGATCTGAGGGATCGAGGGACCAGTACTGTCCATTCCCCTCTAGCTGTTCGCAAAGTTACGAATGACTTACGAACGACTTGAATATGGCAAGCCATATTGGATTCTCAAATCATTATAAATCGCATCAACTATAAGGTGAAAATATGCAGACGTAGATTAACATTACTATTGTTTACAAACCTATTTTTCATTGTAAGGTATATTTTTGCCACATTTTAATTGAGATTATGGGAAAGTTTGTTAAAAAGTCAGGAAAAGCTTTGGGCATTCCATTTGGTACTTCATATTCAAGTCGTTTGCAAAGTCATGCGTAACTTTACGAACAGCTTTATGAAATACCCTCAGATTATTTTTCATTTACTTGGTTTAATGCAGAATGTACCCTGTTCCAGTTATCATTGGCAATGGATTCATATCTGATTTTTCTCTAAGTACGCAAAACTGTTCCCCTAATAGTGACGTGTACCGCTTCAAATTTTAGACAACACAAGGTACCTTCACATCTGACGTTGCTTCTATTTCTTTATGTGTATTATTTTCTTGCCCCCCTTTTTTTTTGGGGGGGGGGGTTGTTTGATTCTTAACGTATCATCAGATTGTGTGGTTTTTTTATCGATCTGGTTTAAACTCTTATTTCTTCTGTTTTGCTTTGCTTTATTTTGTACTGTTTCTTTCATTGGGTTTCTTAAGTGATTTTCTGTTGTTTGCTTGTTTGTTTGTTTGTTTTGGTTTTTTTTTTGTTTGGTCTTTATTGCGAGTGAGGGATTTTTTTTCAGAAAATAATTTTGTAGACCCCCCCCCCCCCCTTCGGGAAATCATTATTTCCAAAGATGAGAAAGGGCGGTCAAACAAATCGAGAAATGAAAGGGACAATTTGTCCCAAATCTATGTGCCCTCACTGCTGTTTACCTCGCAGCCGCCATGTCGACTTATTGGTAAACATTTGTCTCGAATCAGTAAACATTCAAACATTTACCCAAGGTCGAGCTTTTCATTCAAACCAGACATGATAACACAGACACAGTCATTAGCATTCCCATTCTATTGTCCCTCGAGTTATTTGGGTATTTGCTTTTCGTATTACCACTGTGTTTCAAATATTGCTGCTTGAGTGGAGGAATGAAACTGCTTATGCTAAACCCATATACCACATCCGTTGGTGGCAATGAGATTCCCCTCTAAATGGTGATATTACCTGATTAACCCATTCATGACAGGAATTATTTGAAGCCTAATTTGATCAGCTTTTTTTCTTCAAATTGGCAACACCAACATTTTTATTTTATTGCTACATTTTTCTTATAAAACATCATGTATCTGAAATAAAAATAAATTGACAAAAAGTATAAGAGGTCAAAAATTTGCCAATTTGCATGAGAAAAGAGTGATTTTAAACTTTCTATCACATTGCCAATTAAAAGATTTTAATGCTTATTTTCCTTTTTAAAATTTTCAGCATCAAACAACAAATATTGATGCAACCAAAATGGGCACAGTTTGTGTAGATTTTTTTGCTCTTTCTGCTCATGTATTTGGTATAATTTTTAGGGCTCCCCCTCAAAAGTTATTAGGTCAAACCAAAAAATGTGGACCTCGGTCACGAATGGGTTAAAAGGAACACACTAGCAAGTCTCGTAATAAACATTTAGGCCAGGAGCCTGCCCCGAAATAGTCATCCCATTTCTTCGCATGGTACATGCATTTTACTTTTACCCCTTATAGTTAGTTAAACCATCCATCTTATCCACAAAAAGCTTGTCAACTTGAACGAATTCCCCTAGCAGTGGCCCCCTTGCCTCCCCCCCCCCCCAAAAAAAAAAAGGGGGGATGCCGAAATGGCTTCAACGTTGGGTTGATTTTACCCCATCTAGCACATGCACCAAACTTTATCAGAAGGAAGTTGTATAATACAGCAGTTTTATTGAGGTGCAATTTGGTGTGAAATAATCATTTTCATGACAACTTTATAAATTGTGAAGAGGAAATTGCTTTATTTCATGTTGTAAAACATTACTGACCGGATTATGTAAACACGCCTATTGTCCATCGTCACCTGTTTGACAAGAAATAAGGGAGCAGCTTACTAGGTATATAGACTCTTTGACTGCTATGCTGAATTCTACCATTCGTATGTTAATTTGTATAGCTTGCAAGCTGCTATAAGAGGGGAAGATGGTCGTGGCAATATGATTTTACTATTATACTTCTGAGAAAGCAGTATACAATCATAAGAGGGTTTTTTGTGAATGAGATGGATGGTCGAAATAACTATAAGGGGTCAAATCTTATGCAAAAAAAATGGGATGACTAGGGACAGGGCTGTCTCCCAGACTTTCCCAGACTATCCCGAGGATTCCGGAAGTATGTGAAAAATATTAATCAGCATTTCAATTAATAAATGCTTAAATCAGTGTACACAACTAGCAAATGATTAAAAAAAAAAAAAAAAAAAAAAAAAAAAAAATTGCCATTGTACGATTCGGTTGGTTACGTTCAATGCCATTTCTGACTCATCAAAATGCCTTTCAAAAAATGTTATCACGAGATACAACCAAAGCTGATTTAAGTGTAATGTTTACTTTTGCATTATATTTGTACAATATTGTGTATTTATCACGCTTTACCAATTATTGACAAAGCCTACTGTATGAATGGAGTTGTAGTCATGTGATTACGATGTGAAAGCAACTGCATGTCTGGATGTATTGGGAAAGACTGAGTGTGTAGTATATAACCCGTTGGTTACTGGAATTGGGCGGTCCATGTATTAAACCTATGGGAACTTGAGAATGCTCAAGTTCAACGGGTTAAGAATTGGTGAGTACTTCCAGGTGTTTGAAATGTAAAGATCTGGAAATTGATGTCTTGCTGAAAATTGCTTGCACTGCCCATGCAAATATAGGCATACACACGCATGTTCACATGATAGTTTAGTGCTAACTTTTTCAGATAATTAGATATTTTCGTCATATTTCGAATATGTGGGGGGTTGAACTGTCAAACGGCAGAAGGGTCTTCTTCAGTAAATGTTACTGATTAATTTCATGTTTTTTCAACACTGACATAAGAAGAATAAACATGTTCTTTCATTTTTTCCCCCTTCATTTTTTGATATATTTTTGGTGATATTTAGGCCTAATTTCATAACCTAAAATCGCTTTTAAACTAAGCTTGTGGAACATATCTTTTAGGAAATGTCATGACAGAACTGATTTCATTCATGATTCCAAGTGCATTCCTTTTCAGTGATCATCTTCTGCTATGCCACTATTCGAAATTGACATGAAGAGATTGAGAAAGCTATTATCCAGCTTTACCAGAAATCCTTCTCTTTGAACCAATTTTGTGCAACTTATTGTGTAAGTGCAACGATAAAAGCTATGATCATTCATATCGCCCTGCATGATGCTATAGTTATGACAGGTGGTGACTAGTAGTAGTCGTGAACTGACAGACGTAACTAAGAAAAAAAATGTTTGCTGATCCCCCGGTGTTGTCACTCAGTTATTCTATTCATGATATTCAAAGGTGTAACCATGATCGTTCGGCAACTCAGAATTTGACCCCTATTTCGCGGTGTTTCAAGTACACTTTCAGCCATTTTTACCCCTATTTGGCACAAAAACGGGTACAAATTGGCCTTTAAAAAACACCCCTATTTTTTGCATTTCCAAGTACACCTTTTGCAAACAAACAAACAAAAAAAACACCCTTTTTTTTCAATTTCGAGCAGAGGTCTACAAGCTCAAAAACACCCTTTTTTCAATTTCGAGTACAAGCTCATGAGCACAACCCTTTTTTTTCGAAATCGCGAACATGCTCAAAAAAGATCCCCTTTTATGCAAAATTTCGAACGATCATGCGTACATGAAGTCGATACAGAATGACAACATACACTGGGGCTGATCCCAGCAACAAAACTTGAATGAAAAGAATACGGAAGCTCTAAAAGTACCTTCCGCATTCACCAGAACAGAAGCACTCTTTAACTTTATGTTTAAGCTGGGCTTGTAAAACACATTGAGTGGGTAGAACGATGACAGTTATGATATCATTCATTTTGCCCTGCATGGTTCTATAGTATTAGAGACAGGTGGTGACTGCTAGTCGTGCTCAACCAGACGTAAATAAGAAAGGTTTATTTCTGGAACATAGCACGTGCTGAATGACGAACAGGTGCTGACTTTTTGCAATCAAATGGAAAAATAATTTTTGTATTACTTCACAAAGGCACCATTCTAAATTAACATGCGTATTGTTTAGAGAAATCGTTGAAACAAACAAACCAACAAAGGGCAGAAGTATAAAATATACAGTACGGTAGTATAATCAATGCATTTTCATCCTGTTTATCATGTACGTGCAGGCCTCCTCCCATACTCTTCCTACTTATAAAAAAAAAGAAGTAAAAATCTAGTTATTTCTGAGCTTCCTTATTTTTCAATATACATATTGATAACAGAAGTTACAAAGGTTTTATTGATGTCTTAGTAAATGTTTTAACTCTTTTAACGTTCGCTTAAACTCACCATCAGTCCTAGACAAATTTGGTTTATTCTTTCTTTCTATCTTTCTGTCTTCCTTTCTTTCTTTCTTTCTTTTTTTTTTCTTTCTTTCTTTCTCCCTTTCTTTCTTTCTTTCTTTTTTCTTGCTTTCTTTCTTTCTTTTCCCTTTCTTTCATTTGTTCATCCCTTCTCTCATTCATTCATCCTTTATTATCCATGTAATAAGTCTGCATGGTTCTGACGGTTCTCCAATGAATCAAAGCTTTCACAATAATGATATTGCTCAAGATATCACAAATCGTCAACTGCGATTTTTCCCACCGAACACTATTCATGCTCCCTGATTCATGCATGCGACGTGCAACTACGAGCATTGACTTTTTCATGACGTTACAAAATGATGTTGCAATCACCTAGTATATCCTCAAAAAATATGAATGGCTTGCATCGGGCAAAATTCGTAGAGGAAGGACTACTTTGATGGCAGAATGCCTTTGAGTATGTTTTTTCTCAGTTCTTGATTAACCGCTGACATAAAGGCAGTTTCCTGGCAATACACCTATTATGACTCAAAAAAACGCAGCACAAAGGAAGAAATTCATTTGGTTATTCAGTTCATTTCCACGGCTGTCATCTCGTTTCAATGTTGGCCCCCGCGTGATTCCTTCTCAGAACATCCACAAAAATAAAGAGCTGCTATAGCATTCTACAATGAAACTCCACTTGACATAATTATCATTGTGCTTGAGTATCAGTACACCTGCATTGTGTTTAGCATCTGTTCTTTTACTACTCAAACTCTAGCGTGAAGATTTCCAAGCTTGGCAATATCTATAATCATGTTTAAACTGATAATGATAACGATAATGATGATAATGATAATACATGAAATTTCTATAGCGTCATTTTTAATTTGATTAAATGCCCAAGGCCCTTTCCAACATAAAAATACAATACAATACAGTATAATGCAAGGTTTATAAAGATCATCATGTATGATTTACGATAGGTATCAAATAATTCGTTATCACGCTTATAAAATCCAGAACTATATGTTGTACCGAAATAAAAAAATACTGTCTTTCGGTATTATTGTTTAACTTAATTTGCAGCACTATTAATTATAGACTGAGAAAAAAGTGGGCCATAAATAACCGCATAACAGGTTATAGAAACTTAACCTACTTGTTTCAAGTACATTCAACAAGATGGGATTATGTTTTAATGTCGCAGTAACCATGATAACATGAAATCTGAATACAGCCAAACACTTTCTTGTCTCTTGTACTTGTCTCTTTTACGTTACGGACCTCATTAAGATAGAAGATAATTCTGATGACTGTACGAAGAAAAAATTACTAATCCTGACATCTAACTGAAATATGAAGTAAAATCCTATACGTTTGATCTCAATATTGTATTCATGACCTGATATATTTTGGTAAGGTATGGACCATGAAAAGACCAAATACCTCGGACTACCCCGAATAATTATAAAACAAATGAGCCAGTGGCAAATACATGTACTAGTTCTGCATCCCACCTCTTCAAAGTTTCAAGGGAAATTAAAATCAAAGACAGGAAGTTGATTTAATGATCAGTGGGGTTTTGTTTTCGAAAATTCTTTACATTTCTATCAAAGGCACGGCATTCGTTGTCAAGCGCCTTTAAATATTAAAATCAACAATGTCGTGCTTTATCAGTCATGTAAATAATGCAGTATATAAAGGCTATGTCCTCAACGTTGCTGGGGTTACGTTTTAATGAATTATTTTGCAAAACAAAACAAACCACAATTAGCAAAATAAATAAACGAACAGACGACGTGAAAAGAACGACATTCCTTCTTTATTTATTTTGATATGTTTGAATGCAAATTATCAACATCATAAAAATGAGAATGCAACTGTGTTGGAAAGTGTGGATCATAATAGCATTAGTCACAAATGCTGCTCAAACATGTCAAAGGGTCTTTCATCATGTTCACTATTATTCAGTTGAGCAAGAAACATCATCCAGTTGTTGAAGCATGCATAGATGGGCCCTTCTAATGTCTGTGGCCATTTGGTGCCATTTTCATTTCATGGGTATAACACTGATAATTACAACCGCTGTGGCCATACAAAAAAGTTGATGGATTTCATTAGCCGTAATGTCATCTAGTTATGAAAATATTGATGATTTATAGCTGGTCTCTAGTTTTGGTAAATCTCAGAAAAGTATCTTTCACTATTTCAATTTATTGCCAAATGAGATGAGAGACTGTATCATAAAGCCTTTATGACGTATAGGATACTGCATAAAACTCACTTATGTGGGTGTATTTTACAATCAAAATGTCAAAACTTTAGTTTTCGGACCCCCGAAAACATTGTCAACGGAGCATCACACAGGGCCCTCAGTGTGACCGTTATATTGCGTTTCACTCGTACACTATTCATGGAAGGAATGACACACAATGTCACACATACATGTATATCTTTTCATGCAAGATGGACAATATAAGACTATACTTGATCAGTTTAATGTCAGTTTTCCTTTTGCTACCAAGTGTAGAGCCCGGCTTTTAAAAACAAAAATGAAAATATCTATATCAGACTTTGGGGGGGGGGGGGCGGGCACTCATTTGCGTGTCAAAATTGCTTCGAAACTGCAATAGTTTGTGTTTTTTCCATTGTTAGCACGATGGCTGATATCCGTTTTGATTCATACTTTCACATATCGATAGCTATATATCTAACATTAATTTTATGCAAACATTAATTAGACATGATCACTTAAAAAAAAAATCACTCATTGTTACCAGTTCTCTATTACGCATCGACATTAGAAGTATCACATGACTTTTTTCTCCCTCTCTCCAAACATAACAGGGGTTGAAAACTGGTACAGTCATCGGGTATACTAACATCTCAACGTAAGGGACAAAATATACTAGTAGATGGGACTAGCCCAAATACATCATAAACTGTTGAAATGCCCCAATCGAATTTCAGGCGACACCGACTATTGTTCAATGTCATCAAAAAGAAAATTGCATCTGCTATAATTCCTTTAAGTTTGTCTGGTTTTTTTTGTTGTTGTTTTTTGGGGGGGTTTGGGGGGTTTTTTTTTGTGTTTGTGTTTGTGTGTTTTTTTTTTTTTGTTTTTTTTTTGTTTTTTTTGTTTTTGTTTTTTTTTTTTTTTTGTTTTGTTTTGTTTTGTTTTGTTTTGGTTTTTTTTTTTTTTTTTTTTTTTTTTTGGGGGGGGGGGGGGGGTCCTGTGTGTGTATTTTGTAAAGCTTACATGAAATTGAGATGTTATCCACGGTATCAGTTCAAAGGACTTAGTATACCAGGGTCTTATTTCATAAAACTTGTTATCAATAACAACTTGCAATAACTGTTATAAGCTCTTGAAATCCTTGCATCTGATTGACTGAGAGCAAATTGTCATAGAAATGTGGCAGTTGTTACTGATAACACGTTTTATGAAACGGGGCCCTGATGTTTGATGTCTAATAGACTTGGGATGAAGAAAAGTGTTAAGAGTACGCCTTCCAGATCTACTTAATAAAAGTGTTTCCTTTCAACCAAGCACGTAATTGAACCATATCAAAACACAGGTGGATCATATGAAAAAAAAACTAGGAGAGTGATGAGTCGATCCAGGCACCACCCCCCCCCCTATAATAAAGTGAAGCATGAAAAAAAACAGCATTACTTAAAACACGAAGGGTACTTGAAAAGTGATATTTCGACTCTGGCTCTTCTTCAAAATTTTCTGTTAGTTTATTTCTTGTTTGATGCTTGCTTGTCAGAGGAACCTTCGAGGGCATTTCGAAAATCAAAATCCTATTCCTGGGGAAAGCTTTCCAGAATGTGGTAGGGAAATAATTCGATATCCCCCCCCCCCCCCTCCCTCGATCTGCCTTTATCAAAGGGGACGTTTAGCAATTTACTCCATCAAAGCAATGGAGGTGTGTGGAAAAGCTGGTAAGAGCGCGTGCTCTTAATCAAAGGGTCGTGAGGGTGAGTTCTATTCCCACTGATGCCTGGCTCCCTAAGTCATTTAGCAAGACATTTAATCCACCTTTGCTGCACTCTGCCCAGGTGTATAGGTACCTGGCACTGCTGGGGTAATGATAATGTTTATGATGATTCATTATAAGCGTCTTGAGCACCCTTTGGGACCGTGGATATGTTGCGAAGTATAAATATCTGCATTAACATGATAAAGGATCACTACATCGTATCATTTATTTTCATCTGGGGAGCGTTTCATGAAGAGTTGTGTCGGTGAAAATCACCGACAAATGTTATAAGCTACTGAAAATCCTCGCATCTGATTGGCTGAAAGCAAATTAGTCAGTGAAAATCACCGACAAAACTCTTCATGAAACGCTCCCCTGGAGTTTGGAGCCTTTTGGACTCTTTTGGAAATCTTCCTTTTCACATTTCCAGCTAGAGACGTCAAAATGATACTTATATTAACTACTAGTAACATTAATTCACACTGTATATTCTACTGCTAGCTTATTTCACAAGATTGCGCAAAATTATGTACAACACGTACAATACAAGGTGATTTGACAATAAACTGCTAAATTCCTTCATGCTCTTACAACTACTTATGGAAAAACACTTTTTTTCCAAGGGCAAGTAAGAGATATGTGCTATCGAGCAGATGAAATGTAGAGCCTCGTCGATACCCCTAACAAACCACTCGGTTAATGTGGGCATCTAAAGTGTATCATTAGTCGGGCAGAGCTAATTAAATAGTCATCAGCACATAGATATAGATGTTTGTGATGGGTTCTACATGTGCAATCTTAATGGGGTGGAGGCCATACGAAACGTCACCTGACACCATCTACTGAGTGACAGAAAGACGTCAGGTCATATACTTTTACAATGAGTTAACGACCTTCTGGCTCTCAGCAGATTCTTCAGTAGCTGTCAAAGAATCTCTCCCCGACATCGATACGTCTGTGCCCCCGTCGAACAGTTATGGCGGTTAAAATTCTACAGCTTACTCGTGTGATGTTTAAAGTCTTGTCAATGCATCTTTGAATGATAATATAATAAAGTCCATTGCATGCGTGGTGTCAACTGTGCGTTAATACTTGCTTTAATCGACGTTATTATCAAGTCTATGAAGGCTCCATACGTCAGTAGCCTAATTCAAAGCAGTTTTAAAAAGTCTTTAATGTTTAATCATATTGTTATATTTTGATGTATGTTGTCAAAAGAATAATAAATAAATAAATAAATGAGCACTTTACATTCACTATGAGTCGCATTAATTTTGATGTGACTTTCACACACCGCATGACAGCAAACTCGTCGACGCAGCACTGCTTCACAGCGTGCAGTACACACTGGACAAGGGTGTGTCTGACAGACAAGCCTCCCCTATATACCACCAGCTCATGGGCAAATAACATACCTTTGCAATTTGGAAAGTATGTTCCATACAGAGTAAGAGCAACCCCTTCCCCTTCCTAAAAATAAATTGGTTTATGGTATTACTCTGATGATACTTCAGCGCAATAATAGCTCATGGGCTAAAAATTTACCTTTTGCAATTGTGTCCCTTACAAAGCAAGAGTAACCCCCCCCCCCCTCCCCGCTCTCTTGAAGAGAATTGCGAAGTATAGGTTACGATATGAAGATCAATTCTGCTCATGTAATAGTCCACTGGCTAATAAAATACGTTGGAAATTTCGAAAGTATCTCTCACACAGGGGATGTGTACATAAATTGTATATTGATACATCATGAAGATCTGTAATAAACCTAATTCACTGTAGTTCACGCAATTTGTTCATAGCGACAAGATTATTGATAGCATTACAGACCTTTGATGAGCATTTATCTATTCTTTTTCACTAAATGGACCATTGAAACTTTGTGTTACAATGTATCATCAAATATCAAACTTGAGAGTGCTGTCAGTGTCACACAAAGGGAATTTGATGCAATAAATCTTGAATCGGAAAGAAACACGCCATTAGACATTCATGATTTGAAACCATAAACTCGATTGGCATTGAATCATGGCATCGAGTATCTTATTCACGTCAAAGTCTATTTGGAATTTTGTACGAAATGTTTCAATGTCATTTGCAAAATTGTTGAGAGGAAAGAAAAAAATATTGCAAAAAAAAATGAGTATCTTCTTGTTCAGATTAAAGTCTAAATGCAGAGGAGTGGAAGTTCACTCTTACAGAGGTGACCACTTCGTCTTAAAGATTAATCAAGACCAAATTTATAGCTGAATCTACTGCAAAAGTATTTTCATAAAGTTCCTTCTTGTATAGTGTATATCAAATTATGCTTCGCTATATGGTTTCAAATCACTTTTGATATCATGACTTCGGCTTCTGCCGTATTACTATTATACCATCATGACCATAATGCTGATTACAGCGCTCAAGCATTTCAAGGAATTGATGCCCGCCAAATATTTACGGCCAAATTACTCTTTTAAGAGAGGACCCCCCCCCCCCGGGTGAGTAAGTTTTGTTTTGTTTTGTTTTGTTGTTGTTGTTGTTGTTGTTATTTGGGGGTTGATGTTGGGGGTGCGTGGATTAACAAAAACCGAGGTGATACCGAACATGACTCCAAAATAAAGAGTATTTCCGTTCCAGTTCGATTAGAGTGTACTTACGTGTGTAGATGCTGGTAAGTGCTTCCGCGATCTTTACTCATTCTATCGCCCATTTCCAGACGATGCCAGTTTTAGCTGTCTAACGCCCATTCATTAAAGTAGGATGATATAGGAATTAAAGTTTCCTTTCTAGAATTATGATAAAGTTTCATTTAGGTACATTACAATTTTTTATATAAAAAGAGATCTGTAACATTTGACAAAACGTATTTGATACCCACCTAGTATTAGAACAAACCTGACCAGATCACAAAGTAGGCCTACATAAAGAAGTGTAAATAAGATCTGCACTTCTAATTCTATTTGTGTACATATCCCTATCTAGCTTAACATCAAAAGTAATTAGAAAACACTGGATAGCACTTACGTAATAATTGCACCCCTATGGCGATACATAGTACTGGTGTCTTGAAATTCCACGGTACAGTTTTCCTTCCTTCCATGGCGCCTCGATAAAAGTCCGAAGCGATTCCTGAACCAGCTGACGGAGATAATCTTACACCCCTATGCTTAATGTTTTACCCCTGGGGAAAAATTCTCCAGTGGCGTTCCCCGGCAAGAATTCTAAATCTGCAACCTGCCTCCTTCTTGGGGCTCACTAAAGTGCGCTGTAGCGGTATAAAATGTCGTTAAACAAGTGAATAAGATTAGGAAAGACTGATCTACATTCAAAACTACCACAAATATTAGCCGCTCATCTCGACTTACAAAGCAGCAATGCCAACTCAAAGTCCATGTGCACGTACGGACGCAGATAACTTTTGCATGACAATGAATGAATGATCGCTCAAAAAAAAAGTACAGTAGCGTATGTGCATCCGCACGTTTTACCTGTGCGAATAACAGTGGAGCACGGGTGCGTGCGTTCTTTTCTATTATCCACTAATCAGCCGACACCAACTTTGTATTGACTACATGTCTATTGACATTTCTGTATACTCACCGGTGCTCTTTCGCTATTATTGATGTTTTGGGATATTTTATTCGGTGGGAGATTCCGAAGTTGTGTCAACAAAAAGACCAACATGTGCCAGAGTGATGACAAAAGAAGAAGGGGACTAACTGTCCGCATTCCAGCATAATGTATCAATTCAACTGGAACTGATTCCTATTATCATGATTATAATTGGGTGTGGCCTTGGGTTGCGAGGGAATCTTGCTTCGAGCAGTATTTCTTTTTCTGTCTATTTTCATTATTATCTCTTTTGTTTCCGTTATCACTTTAAATGTTTCGAGACATTTTTTATATGATATGTTTACAACTAACTTCTGATGATGAATTTGAATGTTACGAATTATTTTCCCCTGATAACGATATTAAAAAATACCAGCTATTGCCGGGAATCGTAAACGATAATAATGCTAATTTAATCTTTCATCGACTGTTTCTCCATAGGTGGGATAAACCTCCGGCAAGCAATGTTGATGGCATAAACACATTATTAATGTAACAGATTTTTTTTTTTTTTTTTAAATTCATGCTCCGATGTTCTTTTCTAACCGCTGAAACATCGTGTGCATTATCATGATGAGCGGGAAATACATACTGATGTCGTTGTTGATGTATCTTTGTACCATCGTTGTTTACTTATATTTGGTTATGCTGTAGTCAGTTACATTTTCTAAACTGCATGTATTAGTAGTATTGCTAATGAACTTTTTTGTTTGTTTGTTTGTTTTTTTATTTTCAACTCTATTACGCTACTACTAATAATAGTGATAACAATGATAATGATGATGATGATAATAATAATTTTAAAAATGATGATAACAATAACAACAATAATAATAACACTGATAGTAATGATAGTGATAAGAACAATACTGATAATAAAAAGTAAAGATAATAATTAGGATGATAATGATAATACTAATGATAATAATAATAACAATGAGCAGAAGAAGAAGAAGAAGAAGAAGAAGAAGGGGGAAAAAGAAGATGAGGAATAGTAATAATGATATCAATGATAAAAGTAGCCACCATTTGTATACTGCGATACACTGTTTTTTTTTTTTACACACATCTGCCATTTCTTCTACAGCATGCCCTTATCATTGGTTATAATGTTAATTATGGTTTTTCAGTTTGTTGACAACTACATATAAAAAACTTCATTCTAGCTTCCCAATAAGTTAATATTCTGCAGCCATCCTCCCCTCAGAGTGAAAGGAAACACTAATTAATATTGTGCTTCTCATTTCTATGCGTATTCACTCTGTGTAATATTGAAAGTACATAAAAGGAAACGCATTCAGATTCAGGATATACTACATGTATATCGAAAGGTAGTCCAGTTAAACTGAGTTATTCAAACGCAAGCTTTACTTGCACTCTAGAATCCACGACACAAAGTTTTACTTTGCATACGATGCATGTGCTGCCCTATGGGCGGGTCGCCACAAGCGATTTTAGGGAATGGCAACCCCCGCCCCCTTCAAATCTTTGGTTGATATTTTTTAGAGTGATCATGGAGATATTTTTAGCTTGTTTGATTGATGAAAAAAGGGTGATTGATTCTTTGACGGCAAAGGTTAACTTGTCTAGCGAAAACTTTGTCTGACAGAATGACCTCACCCCATAATAATCCCCCCCCCCCCCCCCATTTTATTCAGTGCTCCTAGATAAACTTTTGACTTTTTTAATCGCGCATTTTTTCCTTTTTAAAAGTTCATAAAATGATAAGATTATATTAATGAAAAGTAGAGTCTCCCAAAAATTATGTCAACGATTATTTTCATTCAGACATAGGTGCCCCTATGTCACCCTAAGACAAGCCCCCTCCTCTTTCTCTCTCTCTCTCTCTCTCTCTCTCTCTCTCTCTCTCTCTCTCTCTCTCTCTCTCTCTCTCTTTCACTTTTTATTTTTTTTCAATTCAATTTTTCAAACCATCGGAGACGCTACTCTTTTTTTTGGGGGGGGGGCACTGGTGATACGGAGAAGGCTATCAAGTTATAGGCGACAGAATGGGAAGCGAAAGTGTTTTCTCTTTTTAAACACATGCTTCTCTATCTATCTCTCTATCTCTCTCCCTTTCTATCTACCCCCTTCCCTCTCACGCTCTCTCTCTCTCTCTCTCTCTCTCTCTCTCTCTCTCTCTCTCTCTCTTGCTCATTCTCTCTCTTCACCTTTCCCCTTTTTGCCACAAAATGGGGCGGGGGATTGTAGGCTCGTCACCCTTAGCCTCCCCCCCCCCCCCCCCCGCATGCCGACATACACACCGCACTCACGATACCCGTGACAGATCATATGAAAGAAGCTCCATTTACAATCACTCCTTTCATTCAACTTTTTAAATATATGTGTTCGCCAAGGAATTCCAACATTCTTCTTGATTTGACACATGTGTAAATACTCCATGCTAAGTTATGTGCACAATACTCGCATGAAAATTATGACTTTCATCAGTTTATTACAACTTCAGCCTGCTTAAATTTACAAGTCATGTGATAGACTACATTTTCAGACCAGACAGAAAAGTTCAATGGTCTCCTAAAAACCCGATTAAATAGTCACCAGTAAAGAAATTAACTCCCGGGCTATTTACACTAAAATACATCTTGGCTCCTTTCCTCTACATTATCTAAACACTATCTAAACACTATACTAACCTAAGTCAACAAGATGAAATGTTATAAAGTTTCGTGAAACTCGAATTAAAAGAATGAGAAATTCCAGGCCTATAAGGCAAACTAAAATTGATTCCTAGTTTCTCGTCTGAATATTTTTAAACTGAGGAGGAGGATGTTATTTGATATTTTGATATATTATATTGTACATGAAATGCTACTCGGACAATTTAATAGAAATTTCCTTTTTTTTTTTACTTTTTGATTTTTCATTTATTAACTTGCTCTTAAGAGGCTCAAAACAATGAGAAAATGAATGGTATTAATGTTTTTTTTTGTGGGTGTTTTTGTAACCTCATTGTCCAGATGTGCTCAGATCGAAATTAATTTCATTTCAGAACAAAAATAACAAATAACTAAAAAATATTGAGGCTCACTGAAAAAAAGGAAGGAAGAGGGGACGAGAAACTAAGAATTATTTTTATCAAGCCTAATATATACAATAAATACACGATTTTATTTTTGAATGCAATAAACCAATACATGGTGACGCCGCAAAGACGCTAGATCGTGGGCTTTCATGGGGAATTTGACACCATGGGTGCTTACCCAGTAACAGGTGTTGTCCATCATTGTGACTTTTATGACCAAAAGACCTTATGTAATGCTCTGTATACTTCACCCTTTCCCCATATGGCAAAGTCATTATCTCACTTTCCCTGGCCTGAGAATGTCCGAAGCAGGCCGAAGACTGTTTGTGGTGGGACAGCTTGTTTTGCTGTGTTCCAGAAATGTAGCTCTATTACAGGTATTTTTCACAAAGTCTGGTGTCAGCAAATTATGATCCATTCCCCATGAAAGCCCACGACCTAGCGTCTTTAAGATTTGCCATAATTATGTTTCCTGCACAATTTTATTTTTTAGGTTGACACTTAGTCCACAAAAAATACAAATTTAGTAGTCATTTTTATTTAAATTCAGTCGCTATATTATTCATGACTGTTTTATATGCAATATTCATGGAGTTGAATTTAGTACTTATCTAAATTTTACATGCGTACTTTCAAATGTAATTTCCACCAAAGATTCTACCTAGATCAAATGATGTATAAAATCAAAGTGCATATGAATGTTTGCAATCTTCAGCAGTGTCAAGTGACTGAATATTTACAATTTGTGAATTTACCCTGCATGTTCAATGATTAAAAGTATTGATTAGTAATGTAATAAGTGAACAATACAGGGACGCCCACCCCTTCCTTCAAAGTTCAACCATAAAAGATTACATGCCTTACGAACAAACACAAATCGTGCACATTAGATAAAGTTTTTGTGCCCGGTACAAAATTTAGAAGAAAAAAAAACATCTAAAAAATGAAATTTCCTCGGGGGAGGATGGGGTTGGAAGAGGGAGGATTCTCCAAGCTTTGACGTTTTGCGTGCTCCCCCTTCCCCTTTACCTATTGAAATGGAATAAAGCAAATATGTGGGGAAAAATGAAGATTGAAAAACAATATGTACATGACAAATCAACAACAAAGTCCTACATCGTTGTTTGGAGATTCGCTATCTATTCGCTATCTTTCCATAGGCATGATGGGTAAAATTCGCTCTGTCATTTTTTTGTTTGTTTTGTTTTAAAATATTCTTTTATTCTTTTCTTTCACTTCAAGTTCAAGTTCAAGTTCAGCTTTTATTTCCAACATAACACGAGACATAATTTTTTTTCTTTTTTTTTTAAACAAAAATATCGTAAATTAACAAATATCATTTTTTCTCTCTCTTTTTTTAAACATCAAAACAAAATACATGGCATCAATATGTACAAACAGTGACATTAATATGTACAAATATAGCAAACAAATTACAATCATGAATTGACAAGTAAATTCATACGTACCACGGTACCAGTAAAATCAAAGAAGAATAAAGAATTTATATACATAGATGTACTTGTAAATCACTTCATATCTTAGTTAACTGACAATGTAATTAGATGTAACTGGTCCTTTTCCTGTTTTACTTTCACTGAAAGAAATATTTTTTTGAAAATTAATGAAAAGGAAGGCTAAAAGATGTAAAAGAAAAATACAGACGCACCCACACATCCCAGCACAACACCTCATCCTCCACTTCAGCTCCCCCCCTCCTTTCCCCTTCCCCATCCCTATAAGCACACCCATCGCAATCCGTGACTTACAAGAAGTGTGAGAATCTGCAGACAACCTCTCTTATCCATAATACTTCATATTACTATCTAGAAAAAGAAAAGAAAAGAAAAAGAAAAAGAAAATTCCGTCATTCATCCGAAATCAATGACTGCGCATGTTTCTGTTTGATTGCTTGGCTGCCCCCCCCCCCCTTCACCCTCCCCTCCCCCTCCCACCCCAATGCATCAGACTGTATATTTTAAAACAGTCATAACCACATTATACTGCCTACACTGTCTAAATAAAGCTGGGACTATTTCATTTCTGCTTTTGGCTTTTTGACAATAATTTCGACATTGAGCATGTTGAGGTACGCAGCTTTTGATAACGAGAGGGCGCACCGTACCATATACTTCGATGTTAGATTTTTAGAGCTTCGCAGGCATGTTCTCCCAAAAGACTTTAAATAAAAATCCATCTTTTTAAAGTTATTTTTTTCCTATTTTGTTTATGGATAGGAAGAGTACGGCAGGAGGCACATGAGTACATGATAAAACTTAATGGATATTATAGTATTATATTGTATCTGTAGATTTTATTTTTGTCCGGGTTTTCAGTGATTCATTTGTAAATTTTGTTTTTGTTATATTGATGATAATTCAGAATTGTGGGGCAAATAAATTTGATTCGATTTGATTTGATTCAGGTGCTACTCTCCCTCCCTGTCCCTTTCCCTTCTCCCTCCGCCCCCCCCCCGGTCTCCGCCCCTCCCCTCACTTTCCCAAATTCTCTTTCAAATTAATTTCATTTCATTTGTCTGGTTTTATGGGGGTGCAAATGGTGGGGGGGGGGGGGGGGGCGAGGCGAAAATATTAATTCTCTGTTCATT
>CM057164.1:11792065-11797065 GCA_029962745.1 Echinometra lucunter
AAATTCATACGTACCACGGTACCAGTAAAATCAAAGAAGAATAAAGAATTTATATACATAGATGTACTTGTAAATCACTTCATATCTTAGTTAACTGACAATGTAATTAAATGTAACTGGTCCTTTTCCTGTTTTACTTTCACTGAAAGAAATATTTTTTTGAAAATTAATGAAAAGGAAGGCTAAAAGATGTAAAAGAAAAATACAGACGCACCCACACATCCCAGCACACACACCTCATCCTCCACTTCAGCTCCCCCCCCTCCTTTCCCCTTCCCCATCCCTATAAGCACCCCCTCGCAATCCGTGACTTACAAGAAGTGTGAGAATCTGCAGACAACCTCTCTTATCCCTAACTACTTCATATTACTATCTAGAAAAAGAAAAGAAAAGAAAAGAAAAAGAAAATTCCGTCATTCATCCGAAATCAATGACTGCGCCATGTTTCTGTTTGATTGCTTGGCTGCCCCCCCCCCCCCCTTCACCCTCCCCTCCCCCTCCCACCCCAATGCATCAGACTGTATATTTTAAAACAGTCATAACCACATTATACTGCCTACACTGTCTAAATAAAGCTGGACTATTTCATTTCTGCTTTTGGCTTTTTGACAATAATTTCGACATTGAGCATGTTGAGGTACGCAGCTTTTGATAACGAGAGGGCGCACCGTACCATATACTTCGATGTTAGATTTTTAGAGCTTCGCAGGCATGTTCTCCCAAAAGACTTTAAAATAAAAAATCCATCTTTTTAAAGTTATTTTTTTCCTATTTTGTTTATGGATAGGAAGAGTACGGCAGGAGGCACACGAGTACATGGTAAAACTTAATGGATATTATAGTATTATATTGTATCTGTAGATTTTATTTTGTCCGGGTTTTCAGTGATTCATTTGTAAATTTTGTTTTTTGTTATATTGATGATAATTCAGAATTGTGGGGCAAATAAATTTTGATTCGATTTGATTTGATTCAGGTGCTACTCTCCCTCCTGTCCTCTTTCCCTTCTCCCTCCGCCCCCCCCCCCCCGGTCTCCGCCCCTCCCCTCACTTTCCCAAATTCTCTTTCAAATTAATTTCATTTCATTGTCTGGTTTTATGGGGGTGCAAATGGTGGGGGGGGGGGGGCGAGGCGAAAATATTAATTCTCTGTTCATTTTTGTATATAAAATTGTACGTACTATTTTAGCTTTCAATAGGCAACATTGAATAGCAAGGTTTGACCTTCATGGTGAAATGGGCTAGAAATAAAGCCTAGATGTCAATCTTTTATTTCCATGACGTATATCTACAGGAATGTGCAGCCAATGTTGTTTACATCTAATGTGACCGTTACCATGGTCATTGTGCAAAATGTGTCAACGCCCTCCGCCTCTTCACATAAGAACATGAACTATGAACCTGCTTCGATCACAGCCAATGCGTTGTGCCTATAACTTGACATACACCTGGCAGAAGAACAATTTCCAGATTTGCAGAACTTCTCGCAATCCTGCCAACTACACTTTTCACATCATTAGAACATATACATTAAATATACTGACACTGAGACACGCATACATCATCATGATCATATTTAAGTTGCTAAAATGTTAAATAAGCAGAACGGTGGGAAAAGACTTGTATTCATCGTGTAGTGTTGATCAAAACATTAAACTGTTCCTTAGCTACAAAACCATGAGAACAGCGAATTAAAAAGAAAGCGCCTCAAAGCGAGTAACAAGTTTAATCACCACCTCAACCATCTACCAGATTGTCTTTGATATATTACAACAGGACACATTAAGAAATATATCATAATCATGCATTCGAGTCGAACGGGGATGGGGTGGAAAGCAAATATCTATGCGATGCAGTATATCATAGTGCGTTTAGAAGAGAACAATGCTCTCAGCACTCAGAACACACTTCCACCACTGACTAGACAATGGATAAATCCAAGCTGTTTTGTAAAAGGTACATCGTTAGAAATGGCCCTTTAGAACCCTTTTTTGTCCCGTATGTAGAACCCTACAGAAAGGGGGCTTCTTTATATTTTCAAGAACCCCCAAAATGTTCCATGTACATCCAAAAATGATTCTAAAGATCCCTTTTAGAACCCTTCAGAGAACCTTTTATGGTTCTTTGAAGAACCTTTGAACGTTCCAAATGTGGGACAAGAAAAATTTTAATCAGCACCATTTTTTCTAAGAGAGTAGCCTAAGTCCAAGGAAGTACAAAACGTAATTTAAACCATGAAAAAGGAGGTTATGGAACTTGTAAAATGGGGTGTCCGACGCCCGAAGACCCCCCCTCCCCCCCCCCAAAAAAATGAAATTAGAAAATGAAAATAATAAATACCAGCAGAAACAGAAGGTGGTCCCAACCCCGTCTCTCTCCACCCCCACCCCACCCACCCCTCAGTATCACTGAGCAAATGGAAGGTTTCAAGGACAGAGAATGAATGAGGAAGTATAACTCGAACTATATATTATAAGGGAATGGGATAGGAATAAGAATGTGTTGCTAAAATATATCATGTTTCATCCTGGCTCTGTGACAAATATACTTCCTTCCTTGTAGTAGAACATCATTCAATCGTATGTCAGACCAGACGTTTCCAAAAAGAAACAAACTGACAGACTGTGTCATGCTGTGTAGTGTAATCAATATAAAACATTCTGCCTTGTATTCACTAAGCAAATGGTACATCTTAATGTTCCTGTTGACTGGCTTTTTTCTTCTTGGTCTGTATTTCAACAAGTTAAATATCACAAAGTTTCGTGAAACTCGTGGCTATGAAATGGTTACTGCCGATATGGATAACTTTCTACTATGATTCTAGTCATTTAGCGCTTATTGGACATTACATTGTTTCTCATTTTTATCTGTTATTCAAGCTGATAATATTTCGGCCTGATTTTTTGTTTTTTTAATACTTAAACGAGCAGTTTCCCATCGCAATGCCATTTTCACTTTCATCCCACTGTCACAATCACAATCTAAAGCAAAGTTTTTCAAGTATGTCAAAATTATTCCTGTACTATTAAAATCCTTTTAACTCTTTAAAACATCAGATTCCACTTTACAAAGAATCCAAATCTAGGACGTACCCCGAACATGTTTTCATTCTATCATTCAGTATGACTTCCTTTGCACAGTCCTTTAGATGAGTAATTTGCATCGCCAACTCCACGCAAGATATCGAAACATCACGGCTCGCTTTGATTTTCTTTACCGCTCTCTACGGTGACTGCAACGACAGTTTCATTCTTCTTCTCCTCTTCTTCCCCTGGCTTGTCGCTCTCGTTGTCGACAGCGGCAGCTGCGGTATCTCCACTGTCCTTATTCTCTTCGTCCTTCTTAGCATCTCCGTCATCGTCTTTGGTCGCAGAAGACCCTGCAGTGTAAGAGACTTCGACCTTGACGTGCACCTCACCGTTCTGCTCCGCAGCCTGGTCGGCAGGAGTCTCTTTGGTCAACGAAGTCGACGAATCGGTTTTGTTTGCCTCGTCAGCGTCTTCTTTGAAATTGTCTTCGACGTCGTCCTCATTAACACTGTCTTTCTTGATGGCAGACATCGGTAGGACGTGAAAAATTCCACTCCGGGCACTGCATGACCTTAAAGATAATGTTAACAAATGTTAACAAGGAGGATCGATACCATTGTATTGTATATTAGAGGACTAGCAATATGTAATTTGAACAGTTTTCCCCAAATGACACTCGATATTGTGTATTGTGGCTGGTTGATAAGGTCATAGATCCATTGTAAGGTTGAATAAATCCGGTCAAATAAAAAGCGCCCACCCAAATGTTAGTCGCAGTCCATCCCTGCTCGTATTTATGATGAAGTGCTGTTTAAAATAACACATTCAAATGTAAAGCGAAGGCATTTGATATTCTACTTAAACATGTTTAAAATTGGGTTGGTTTTCTCATGCCATATAAAATTTTACTATCACTGAGCTATAAGCCTTGATGAGCACAACCTTTTTATTTTCTTTAGATCTTTATTGATCAAATAAACCATTTTTAGCAAAATTCAAAGTAGTCAGAAAAAATACATAATCTCATCAGATCTTTGACAAAGATAGCTTTGTCGAGCAGTAACACACAAATAAACTATGTTCTGAGGTTTTAGCGTTTTTATTTGACAGAAGTACTCTGTGTCTTTTATACGTTTAACATGAGCTTTAGATTGTAAAATATTTGCTTCTAAATTTACTTGAATGAATATAAGACAAGGAATGTAATAGTAAAAAATTGTCACCCTGAACACCAAACATTTCTTTTTTCTAAAGAGGATACAGAGATATCTGATTGGTTATTTATTCTTGTCAACATATCATCCCATACAATATTTACCACAGGCCAATCACAAAAAGGTACACTTCTGTCAAGATCTTTTTTACAAAATGAACAAGTAGAAGTCCTTACTCTTAATTTCAAATAAAAATGCGTTATTAAGTGCAATAGACCTATGAAATAATTAAAGACAAAAATTTGATGATGCACTATAATAATATGCGATCCTCTTTACTTTTTGTTGGGGGGGGGGGGACGCTGTCCAAAAAAAATCTGTTTATAACAAAAAAGTGGGGGGCATACACATTTTGAACGGACAAATATTTGCCGACAGGCAAAAAAAAAAAAAAAAAAAAAAAAAGCAGGGGCCTCAGCTTAAAATTCTGAGGGACATACCCCCAAAATTGCTGATGTTGATTTTTTTCTCTGGAGTCTCTTTTAAATTTTTGGGACATATCCTATTTGCCTTTTGAGGCGTCTTTTTTTCCCCAGTTTGCTTGGGGGGAAATACCCTATTGTGTCCCTACCTCTAAAAATTGGGGGTACGTGATCCCATGCCCCCCCCCCTCCGATTGACGTCTATGTAATGTGCAACATGATCATTTATAGCAGTGATGTGTCAAGTGTTGGAATTTCCCGGGTTTCCCTTTTTCTCTAAAAAGAAATTGAAATTGCGCTGTGTTATTGGAGTTGAGCGAACCAGGAAGGTATGGT
>CM057164.1:11802065-11824329 GCA_029962745.1 Echinometra lucunter
TATATTTTTAGGGAAATAAAAATTGCCATATAGTGTATTTTGAAGGAACTTTCACATTGAATTTATTTGGGTTTTTTTTTCTGGGGGGGGGGATACTTGTTAGGATTTGGTGATATGTATTTAATGATAATAATAATGATAATAATAATAATAATAATAATAATAATAATAATAATAATAATAATAATAATAATAATAATAATAATAACGTCTTATTTACGAAGGGTAGCCACTTCAGTTTTATCAACTGCTCTTCCAGCGGACCCTGATAACACAATATGTTATTATTACCCTTCTCCATTCTTGTATGCCGAGCACCTGGCTAGAAGGCAGAAGGTCCCATTTTTAAAATCTTTGGTATGACTCAGCCGGGGATAGAACCCACGACCTCTCGTTCATGAGGCGGACGCTCTATCCATTGAACCAACATGCCCGGTTGATTCAGATTCGTATTTATATGGAATTATATACATTGATTTATGTGTAATGATCTATTTTGAATGAAATATGTAATAAGAAATATAGAAAAACCAAAAAGTGTGTGCGTGATTGCGTCGAAATAAATGTATAGATAAATAGATAAATAAACAAACTGATGAGAACAACATTAAGCAGTTTTTCTCAAGAAATGTAGCATGCATCACTTGACGAAACCTTTAAAAGTAAATAAACTTGTCAACCTGGTCAAAGCAATACCTAATCGAGTAGTATGCCTTGTTCGTGTTACAGTTGTCTTATATGACCTAAGTTCCATATACCATTCTTTATGTTCTGCGTGACTTTAAACACAGTTGAAAGCATCTTTGATCTAACATGTTTGAGTTTGATGTATATAAGTTGTTAGCATAAATTCTATAATCAGTATTTTCATCATAATGACATACTTGACCTACGTATTAGTTGTGGTTACAACTGTGGTTCATGGCACTTGGCCTATGAACACAGCGAGTAAAAAAAAAAAAGCAGTGATTTTTGATTGCTCGTTGTTTAACAATCATCAAGTACATGTAGATGTATTTAATATGATTTGGAAGAGTAACTCTTTCTGTTTATTTGACATCATTTTGTGCACAATCTTTCCATGCTTGAATAGACAGAGGACAAATGAAAAGACCCGGTCAAATCTACATGATCTACCCGAGCCACTTCCTGCATTGCCTAACCATAATTATGTGTAAGATAAATAAATTTGCTTGTTTCGTTGTAATTTCACTTTATCTTTTTTATTTACTCAGTCATGAAAAGATGATGCACAAAAATGGTCCGAAAATGACTGGGATGGGTTTCTTTATAGATACAAAAGCGTGTAACATACATCTATTGTTACTTTCTAATTTGCAAACAATGAACAATGAAAACTGTTGGTTTTTTTATGTCTCACACTGTAGTAGTACTTATTATAGTTCGATAGCTTTCACTTTCATGCCAAACATAGCAACGCCCTTGTCATGCATAAGTACAAGAAATATCACACTTCATTATTAAATGGAGAAGTTAGACCAGATCTTTTCTTTCTCCGCCCAGTTGCTATGGATACTTGACATTAGCTACGGAACCGGGGGAGGGAGGGGTGATGCAGCCCCACTTTTCCACTTTTCTAAAAGACAAGTTTCAAAATGCTTATACTTGCAAAACGATGGTGGGTCTTTTGCTCGTCCCCTTACAAAAAAATACTTCCCAGCCTTTTCTTATACTTCTTGTTCCTTTATATCAACATTTCCAGCTAATCATTTATGAAAATTTTCCACTTTTTAATTTCCAGTAAACAGGCAGCCTTGGGACATGACAACTTCACTTGGAATCATCCTTTGGATTATGCGTAATGTTGCACTTCCAACCATGATTGTTGTAAAAAGCGGACCTATACTCAGCATAAATAACCATTTATATACCACTAAGACTTGCACACTAATGTACGTGAAAATGTGTCGGTGTTTAACAGGGGCCGCTGGGAGAGGGGGCTGGGATTGCAGTCCCCCCCCCCCCCCTCAAAAAAAAAGAAAAATAGGCTAAATATAAAAAATGAAAAGAAAATAGCCTAAAAACTCCTGAAGGCCTCAAGGGGCTCCGCACCCTGGACCCAGCCTGTTTGGTAGTGTCAGCCCCTCCCCCCTCAACAACAGCAACAACAACAACAACAACAACAACAAGTTCTGCAGTCCCTATTTCATACGGGTCACTAGAGCAAGTCCGACCTCACATGGACTGTAGACCACACTCATATTAAGATTTTAGCCAATGGCCAAGAATTGGTCAGTTTTGAGTCGGTATGGAGTCCGGTTAGACGGTTTACCGTCTCGTCGGTCTTTAGCAGTCGCACCCCCCTTACGAGTTCACACAAGCTGATATCTGACAATAGATCTGTTGTGAGTCGGTATGGAGTCTGGGTTAGGGGTGTGATCGTCATGTCATTTTCTAGTAGTCACAACACGCTACAGCGTACAAAGAAACCGATACCCGACAATATACCTTGGTCCTTCGGGGATAATGCACACCTTGATACGACTTGGAAATATGTTTATTTAAAGCTTTAAAACGTCATATATCATTTTCTCCTTCCCACATGGTTCCTTTATTATATCATATCATAACATTATACAATCGTACAGATCATTAATGATATTGCATGACCATTTTTAAAATATCGAAATGATTATAAATGTTAACTTGGCAAAAAAAAAAAAAAAAAAAAAAAACAACCACATAATATGCTAAGGCGTCTTGCATGGGAAAACAATCCATGTAACAGAAAACACCCTTTTTATATATAAACCAATATAAACCAATAAAAGCATCTGATGAAATGAAACCTAAACTTTTTTCTTAGATTTGTTGAGCAATATATTTATCCATTTCATAATAAGATTTTTACAGCTGAAATTACATTTTCAAACACCGGCAAACAATTTTTATACTTAGCAGGATGAAGCTTTTCTATCATCACTATTATAAAGTGTAAAGCGTTATTGTTACGTCCATGATATAGGTTTTCCCGCCCATCTTCGTAACCTTATCATCGGAATCAACGATATTTTCGTTCAATTTCACGCGAAATTGATTGACAGTGTGGATCAACATTCGAAAAGCAGATATTATCGTTCAATTTGAATTTTTTAGCATGCGATTCATTACTGTTAGAATACAAAAGAGCAGAAAAATTCAATTTAATTATTTGTGTAAACAACATTCAAATTCGTGTAAACAGCGTTCCAATTAGCGCAGGACATGAAGCGGGAAGAATCTTGCCATACAATTTCATGAATAGGCATACAGTTTTGACATTTGTGCAGTGTTTTGCATCTAATATGGTAATGAGTCATTGTGTGTTTCTGCTTATGAATGTAGAAAAGAACAAGACTGAGATTCATTAGCAATTAGCAGGTGGAAAAAAGGAAATATGAAAAGAAACACCCTCACAAATATGCAAATAAAGATCACAACAGAATAAACTATGACCACGTTTGACAGGCACTTGCGTAGCCAGGAATTTTCAACAGGGGGCCAAGGCGAGTGAGGATGTGGGAGGGGGTATCCCCCTCCCACAGTAGGGAGATATTTGAAAATTCGAGCATGAAAATGACATTTCTTGCACACTAAAATTCAGTATTAGGGGCCAAGGCGAGGGAGCGAAGCGACCGAGCAGGGGGAAGTCGTGGGAGGGGGGCATCCCCCTCCAACGGTAGGGAGAATTTTGAAAATTTGTGCATGAAAATGGCATTTTCTGCACACTAGAATCATTATTAGGGGTAACTTATATGAGAAGTGGTATATAGGGGGGCCAAGGCGAGGGTGTTTGGGGGGTAGCATTTTCTGCACACTAAAATTCGGTATTATGGGTAACTTATGTGAGAAGTGGCACATCTACGTTTTACTTTCATTTCGTAAGGTAGGGGTAGGGTAAGTTATGGACTCGATGAATTTTTTTTAAGATATATTTTTTATTTTTTTATTTTTGTGCTCGCCGATAAACGGGGAGGGGGGCATGGCCCCCTTGTGCCCCTCTTTATCTACTCCAGTGTTGACATGCATTTTATACTGAATTATATGCAAAGATAAAGAATAAGACCACAGAAGAATAAAAGAATAATGACGTATAAACTGAAAAAAAAAGAAATGTGAATGTCAAACATATAATGACAGAAAAAAATAAAGAATTAAAGAGAATGAAAATGAAAATGAAAAAGAGATAGAGACCATTTACGTTGTTCTAACTGAATGGCGTAAGTGAGAAAGTGATTGCCTAAAGATAAAAATGAAACCGCAATTCAGCAAGGAATTTCTTCTTCCTGTCAGACTTGGCGAAATTGAATGACGGTTATTCATTACCAAATTGAATCGAATTACATTTGAATTGAATGATAATATTATTAATTTCAATACTTTAAAAAAGAATTGAATGCAAAATGAAGTGTTAAATTGAAGCACTGGAAAACCGATAGACTGAAAATTGCTTGAATTTGAATGCTTCATCATGAAATTGAAGGCTGTTTTGACGAATTCGGCAGGGAAAACCTATACCAAATAATTTACTTTCATTGGTGAGTTCGATATCAATATTGTAATTAGACTGCCACAATTCAAAGTTTGACCTTATCCCATTCGAATTAGGGTACCCCCCCAAAAAAATAATAATAATAAAATAAAATAACTATGCGTTATACTTTCTTTTCTGTTCTTACAAAATGTACATAGTTTTACTAAATTCAGTTTTCTTTCATTTTATCCATAATCTTTAACTGGAACCATCTTCAACAGTTGATTGAAATGGACATGGATAATTAAAATGTCACATTTTTTCCCCAAGGTCCAACTCATTTTCCATTTTGTGAGTCTTTTACATTTCTATGTTAATATTAAAAATAAAAATAATAATATGTAATATTTATATAACGCTTAATATAAATGTTTCTAAGCGCTGCATATTATTACCCCGGCTTTAGCACGGCTACCCTGATCAGGCGCTCGAGCATTCAAGGAATTTCTTCCTACCGGGTACCCATTTACTACACCTGGGTGGAGAGTGACAAATGTAGATAAACGTCTTGCCAAAGGACGCGAGTGCTGCAGTGGGATTTGAACCCCAGACCCTGTGGTTCAAAGTCCGGAGACTTATCCACTGATCCACAACACCTTTACAATACTTGGTAAATGTAGCTTCAGGAATCATCCATGTAGGTTTCATTACTTCCGGAATAACGTTTATATTGAAAATTGATCGAATTTCATTATAAACACAAGCTATAAAATGTATAGATAATTATATTTCAACTCACCTGGAAAAATAGCAAGTTAGTCTACGCAGTAAGCGAATCATTAAAACAAAAAAAAAAAACAAAAAAAAAAATATGGACATGCCCAGGCCTCTCCCATTCACTTTCAAAGCCAATGCTCTATCACTGAAGGGTGTTTGATAGTCATTGTGATTACATCGTGAAAGAAACTATCTACATGTAGTAGTTACTTGATTAGAAAAGTGGAGTTGTTGGTCTTGTGAGTTTTGTTTATCTCTGATTATAAGAAAATTCTTCTATTCCTCGTCATAATTACTCTCCAATTTGAGAGAAACTCGTCGACATATTGATGAGACATTTCTACATTCTTATTTCCACGTTGTCAAATTTGACTCGGAATGACGTCAGCTGGGAGTTAACTCTATTCCGAGTTAAAGTGAATCGGATTTCGAATTAATTTGATTACGAATGGTATGGCATCAGCTGAGAATCGACTCACTTCCGAGTCGAAAGCGAGTGATTTTAACTCGGAATAGAGTTGACTCCCAGCTGACGTCATATCGAGTCAAATTTGACACCGCGGAAATATGAGTGTAGTAGTGTACTACTATGCTGTTGCATGGAAATTGTGTGATAAAACTTACATTTCCTACCTTTGCAAGAACCTAACTTTTTCTTAAGGTGTACCAATACCCAAAATATATTTGTCTCGAATGTTAGGGGTTACACGTCACTATAAATATGAGTTTCAAATATTTTTTCTTTAAGATTATATTGAGAGAACAAATATACTCCCAATAAACTTATAAGCGACTGATGAGTAGAATAGACGACACGTAGAATAGGCGACACGTTTACCATTTTTTCCCCAAAAAATTTTATAGGCCCGTTTTGGAGAAAAAAAAAACAGTAAAGAAAGAAGGAAAAGGGGGTAAAAGGAGGGGTAGAAAAGGGTAGGAAGTAGACAAGAAAAGATGTAAAGAAGAGGAAAGAAAAAATAGCAGAAAAAAGGATTCAAAAAGAAAAAAAGAAGAACAAATATACAAAAAATGAAGAAAAAAGAAAAGAGAAAAGGAAAAGGAAAGATTAGAAAAGAAAATTAAAGAAAAAGTCTATTAAAAAGGAGAGAGAGATGAAAAAGATAAGAAAATTATAGAAATAATTTCCATGTAACAAATGTAGTGGCAAAAATAGTCAATTTTCAAATTGACTGCTTGCCAAAAAAATGATAATAAAAGAAGAAGAAGGCGGGCATGAATGAGGGCGTTTATCATATTTACAAAATCGAATAGCGACTCGATTCCGCTCGTTGAGATCTTTATGATATCATTTCTCTTCTTCAAATTCCTTAACCGTTAACAGAATGCCGGGTAGAGTTGTTTTTTTTTCGGGAGGGGGGGGGGGGGGGGTGGTTATTTCCTACTAGCAATACAAAGATTATTATTTTTCATTTCAAGTGATTGTACACTTTACCTCATGCAATAACAAGCCCGACACCAGACCGACCCCCGACACACCTAACGCAACATTTCAATACCTCTCAAGGCCACAAGTTGGTTTTATTTTGTAAACCCTATATATATCATATTGATGTATTTGAAATCGATATGGAGTTGGTTTTGCAGTGTGACTGGGATTTCAATACTTCAGGAAGGATGTGAAATGGAAAAGGCGTGGGCATTTGGCATATGGGGTATTTTCTTCTTCGTGAGCAAAATCTACGAAACATAAAGTAATTATCAATCGATTATCTACACATGATCAACCATTTTTCTTTATTCTAGAACGAGGTAAGGATCACTTACTATAGGTTTTAAAAGAGTATTTATTCCGGATATTAAAGACTGATACAGAAAAAATGTTCAATTTAATGCAAGGATATTGATCAGTGAGATACCATATCGAACGTCTTCCGCAGATAATATTATTAATTGTATTGTTCCTATGCCGCTCTAATTACATTGGTTATATTATTATACTGGTATTCAGACACATATTATAAACAAACATTTATTTCAACACTTTTAACTGATTTATTGACATTACAGGACATAGGTCGCTATGAACAGGTTGTATCGAAATATGCTTCAATGACTTATTATTCCACGTGAATTTCGTACACCGGCCTAATAATGAGATCTAAACATGCTAAACCCACCGTTTAAATTTGACGAATAAAGTTTGCACCAATAAAAATGTCGTCGGAGCATATGTCAGGTCACTTGCTAAACAATGTTTCTTTTCATTTTTCCCCAGAGAAGAGAGATAATTTTGGCATACTAACCCAGCATAATGCACGAGACATCGGTGAACACACTTCCTTTCAAATATCTGTATAAATTCGAGAAACTTTATCATTTATAGCTTATATCCGCTGCCATTGAGCAGATAACTAATAATCTCCATAAAATCAGCTATGATCTAATCTAGCTACCTAAATTAGCTAAAATGAAATGCTGGTGATACTTACTACGCATATCGAAAACATGGATTTAATAATAAGTAACAGTAATGTTGATGATTTGATAATGTTTTTCAACGATTCCTCAATATGACGAGTCCTAAAATAAGTTACTTTACAGACCGATTTAGCAGAATGTTTCCCTCAACAGGGCACACACGAGTAATTCAGGCTCTCATTATAGAAACACGTGTTAAATCGAAGCATATAAAAAATCACTTCAAATAATCTCTCTATTAACATTAAATTAAACCAAATTGTTTTAATTCACAGAGTCCAAGCAAAATCCATGTCTTCAAAATCAAGTGCTTTATTTGGGCACCTTTTCAGCTGAAACAAAAATTGTGAAGGCTGAAACGAGGTCAACGTCGAATCGCGACTTGGCAGCCTTAGAACAGTGGAAATGCACAACAGACCAAATAATTCTTATAAAATACACCCAAGCGGCCAAGCTTCGGCATACTGGTCAAATATGAAAGAATATGACTTCTTCGGTAAATATTTACAGTCGACATTTGCCTGTCCGCCATGCACCGGGAGCCGCGGATGAATTACTCCTGTGTGCCCAACAGGGTTTACTCCACAGAATTACATACGGAGAACAACTCTGTGGTTTAGTCACACTGAAATATCACTCTCTACGACAAGTACGCGACAAGTTCAGTATTCCTGAACAGCCGTGTACATGATGAAAAATTTGTACCGAGGAGAGGGTGGGGGAGTTCAGTTTTTAGCAAATTTCACTGCTCCCCCCCCCCCCCCTCCTCCTCCCTTAACGTCATCCTACTGTAAACAGCAGGTTAAATATGTTGAAATCTTGCAATTATAACATGTATTATTTTATAATACATCCATATACACGTACACGAATGCTCCCAAAGACGTTAATGTCAATAACCTGGCGCGTCACATTTTGAAATGTGCAATTGTGTGTTACATAGGATATTGAAATTGCCCTTCATTTGATTTCTCCAAAGTTTTTATTATGTTTATCGTGCTTATTAAACTTCTTTTTTTTTTCGGGCGTAAACTATTTTATCAAATTCGATCCCTAACCTGGGTGGCGTTGCACAAAACTTGCTATTATAGTAACTTTGCCATCAAACGGTAACTTTCGGATAGTCCCAGAAAAGGTTAGTGGTACTCGTGGCCGTGAGCTTTTGAGCTCAAGGTCCTTCTAAAAAGTCCCTCACACTCCCATTGATTAGATACTAGTGGTTTAAAAGAAATTCAGAAATGCAATCAAATACATATCTCTTAATCGTATAAGTAAATTTTAAAAAACGGTTCCCAAATTTGGCAGGAGGGCTGTTTTAGTCTGCATTCTTGATTTGTCATTCTTGTTTATAGTGGAGAAGATTATTTGTCATTAAAATGTAGGACAGTTTTGTTGCATCGGCACAAAAACGCCCTTATGCGATGCTCGTACATCGAACAAAGGAGAAAATTTGTCGTAAAACGCTTCATTATTTTTCAAAGCCTACCCAGAAGGGAAGTAACAGTTACTTTAAAAGAACAGTCAGAGTTGTCACAACTGGACTTTCATTCGAAGAGCTTAAAATGCATGATACTTCGTATGGGCTTGTCAGCGCACAATACATTTACAATCCCTGCCTTTTTGCACTAACGCGAAGATTTGTTCTGTCAGGGCGGGGAGTTGTGATCCCAAAGTCACTGATTTTCTTTATAGTTTTCTGAGCAAATTTGGATTCGCTGTCACCAAAATCGAATCAAAGGCTCAGCGTGATACACACACACAAAAAAAAAATAAAATAAAATAAAACAAAAAACATTCGAGGCTGAGCGACTTGACTTGCAATACCGCCATCCGCGGTGACTGTAGCCGAGGTCTAATCGCTCTCCCTCGGCTTGTCGCTGTCTTTCTCCAGTTTTTCGTTCTCCGATTTTTCGTTCTCTTTTTCCGGTTTGTCGTTCTCCTTTCCCGCTTTCTCACTCTCTTTCCCCGCTTTGTCGCTCTCTTTCTCTGCTATGTCGTTCTCACTCTTTGCTCTGTCACCCCCCTTCTCTGATTTATCGCTCTCCTTCTCCGATTTGTCGCTCTTTTTCTCACTTTTGTCGCTCTCCTCATTTTGAGGGGCAGGTACCTCTTTACCGTTGTCATTCTCCCCGTCGTTCTTAGCATCCTTGTCATCATCTTTGTTTGTAGAAGACCCAGCAATGTCGGTTATATCCACTTTAACATGCACCTCACCGTTCTGCTCCGCGGATTTATTGGCGATGTCAGCGTTTTCTTTGAATGTGCCTTCAACGTCGTCCTCATTGACGCGGTCTTTCTTGATGACTGACATCGACAGGACGTGGAATACGCCATTCCGTGAGCTGCATAAACTGCAAGACAATTCGAATTACGCTTGTACAAGGGTGTGTGTCATGGTGTGTATGCAGTACCGTACCATTTGCAGTACAGAAATAAGAAGTACGTCATTTTCAACATAATTACATGTATGTACAGGAGTAGTGTCAAGGCTTTTTCGAGAACTATATGCTATTTTCGCACTTTTCTTCATAGGCAATTACTTGATTCTGGTTCTTGACGACATGGGGTATAGTAATCAATCGAAATATATGAGGAATTCGTCAAAAAGGCGAAAAAGGTGGGGAAATTTAAAAGATGAAATGTAAAACGAAGGTTATTTGCTTGTTGGAGCAGAAAAATACACAAAGAAACAAACAAAACAAAAACTAACAAACAAGACTCATAACTAAGAGGAGGAATGAAAACTGGGTTGGTTTGTTTTTTTAAATGGGGGGGGGGGGGGGAGCAGTTAGATTTGATACGAACGTTTGAAAAGAGATGCCAGTGAAAGGATATAAAAACTGGTAAAAGGAAATATGAAGCAAACTAAAAAGTAACAAATCCAGTTTATCACACGAGATTTCATGCATTCGAGGATTTTTTTTTTCATTGAAACAAATCAAAATAGCAAATAACATGATATTGAAAACAAAATCTCTTTCTCGGTTCCTCTGCTTACTGGCGCTATGTACCTCTTCACTGAACAATCTACCGTCTAAACATGTTAAAGGCGCACCACCTTAGCGGCTATAAACAATTTGCAGCTTGGAAAGATGACGACGTGAACGGGAAAGTTGGATACAATGATACATATCCCATTACATTTTCCAAATTTCCTGACAAGAAAGAAAGGAGGGGCACACCGTCTAATTTGAATATGCCGTTTGCGTTTCAAAGAGGAACGGGGTGGCAAGGCCGGGATGCGCGTCCCCTCCCCTAAATCCGCCACTGGGTGCATCCACTACTCTTAAGATCTTGAAGATCGGTTTTGCCAACATTTCCCTTTTCTAAGTTACGGAGAACTATTTATCTAGTTGCATTGTTCAAGAACTTTACCAAAGTAGACTCACTCTGAAAATACCAGGCAACATCGTACATTATAGGTAGGCTTTTCTTCTGACCTCTAAGTCAGTTTTCTTTTAAATGTCGAATGTTTTAAAGGAATAAACCTACAATTTCATGGAAATTTACCAAATAAAACTGTTCATTCAAGTGCTTCTATATCAAATACTGATCGGTATGGGTTATTTTATTTACTAAGGAGCCTTTTTGTTTTGAACAAAAGCTCACAATTTTTTTCAGCTATGCCGCCCTACTATAGTAGGTAGAGTAGCTTAAATCAAAGTTCGCCAGAGCTGTCTTCCCTATTTCGAAATTTTGGCAGAGGTTGAATAAATTTCGGACCATGGCCCTTCGCTTAAAAAAGTCAATGTCTCAACCACTAGACCACGGTGACGGGCCAGTGGTTTCGACCATACCAGGGCCCCGTAACACAAAGATCTGCAATCAATCGCAAAGTTGTAACAGCCAATCAAGACCACTGTTTCATGCGCATCTCGTTCAAAAAGGTGAACCTGGACCAATCAGAATGGTTGTTTTAAATTTGCACTTGATCGCAAGCCTTTGTGTTACGGGCCCAGCTGATCACCACCATGAACAACAATGTGATCATGTATACCGTTAATATTCTAAAGCATATCATCGCCATCATAATTAGCATTAGCGTCAAAACGTAGGTTTCTCAGTTGAAGGGGGCTCTTTAAAAATCGATTTTCCCTCCACTAACTTCACACTTCACAGCACACTTTTTTGGGGGATGGGGATGGGGGCAGGGGCGAATCCGGGGTCTGCAAAAAGGAGGAACACAAATCTAAGAACAACATCTGACCAGCAAAAAAGAGGGGGTGGTCATCGCACTTTTTGGGTCTCGTTTTCCTTCCGAATCCACAGTCATGCAAAGAAGAAAAGGGGAAAAAAGGATCATCGGGTCTAAAAGGGGGCCAAAATGACAAAAAGGGGGGCACAAATATACACTGTGATCTAAAAGGAGCACTGGTCGGAAGCGTACCCTGGATGATGGTATATTTAAAAACTAGATTTTGTAGAATTTTCTAAGACTTACCCCATTCTCGATCGTAAGAAAAGAAAGCCGTTAATTGCTACGAGGAGAAGAACAATCACCGCTAGACATAAGCCTGCTATTGCCTTGGACTTGGTTGATGAACCTATTGATTAAATTGTTCGGGTTTATTTATTTTTTGAGAATATTCAAAATGGCAGCAAACGGCTGCATCAAATTGAATTTGCAAGTAAAATCATAAAATATAGTAAAATACAATATAAAAATAACAGTAAAAACAACAGAAAATTGAATGCTGCAACTATAATATATTCTATTACAAGTGACGATTGGTGGCACTGTTGATTGTTAAATGTAGTATCGTTATCAATAATGTTTTGAAAATTTTGATGGGTGTTCTACTTTTTATTCTGAATTGTGAATGCAATCAGCCTTCGGGCTGCCATATTCAGTATTTTAATGACCATTCTATTCAATAAAAGGAAAATGAAAAGAGCAATTTAGAACAAGACAGATGAAGGAGAAAGGGAAGAGGAAGACAGAAGAAAAGCTCAGTTCCGAAATCAAGACAATTTCGCATAGAAAGCATATTTTTCACGAACTTTTACGCAAGCACAATAATCATTTGAATCGCAAATTTGGTCTTCAAAATTCTAACTGATGTGATGATAGGAAAGGGACAAAATTATGTTAGCCAGTATTGCACAAAAAATATAAATCTGTGTGAAATGAACTGAATTAAACCCAGTAGTTTGGAGAGCAAGCTACCAATAAGTGTTTTTTTTTTTTACACTATAAATGCAAATAGGGAAATTATCTTTATTAAATTGTGTTGTTGTTGTTGTTTCAGAACACTCACCTCCAAGATTTTTCATGGTGAGCTGTGTAATACTCCCTAAAAAAGTAATCTAGACAATTTCAAGGGTAAATGCCCCTACTCGTGAGGACTTTTTAGAGGGACCTTGTGCTCAAAAGCTCACGGCTACGAGTACCACTAACCTTTTTTGGGACTATCCGAAGTGGTGGCATTGTCTCGAATTCCGTCGCTCTTAACTGATGGTATTGAAGTTCCATGCTGTGAAGATACCGCGGATACTCCTCCATTAGCTTTAGTTGTCGTCGCTTTACTTGTCGTCATTGTATGTGTCATGCTTGGAGTTGCCGTGGATGCCAATCCTGTAGTTGGAGCTGCCGTCGTTGCAGTTGTCTCGCGTACAGTTGTGATGGTTGATGTGGAGTCTGGACTTGAATCTGTACAAAGTAATAGTTTTGACAAGTTGTGTGTTTAACTATTTATTGTCAACTGAAATGCAATTCAGCCTTCGGGCTGCCATATTCAGTATTTTAGTAAACCATCCAATGATAAGAAAATGAAAATAATACACCGGAAAATGACAGATGTATATTAAAGAAAAAAGCGGAGGAAAAAAGAAGAAAAACTAAGTGCAAAAATCAAATAATTTCACATAAAACAATAAACTTTTATGATAATTATGATAACGAAATAATAACATGTGAATTTGAATTGCAGTTTAGTATTCTAAATTCAAATCGATGTAAGAATAGCAAAGGGAGAAATGTTTACCAGTATTTACCACAAACACTGAACTGAGTTAAACCCAGCAAATTGAAGAGCAGGCATACCAAAATGACCAATAAGCAATTTTTATGCGCTCAAAGATGCAAAAAGGGAATATTTTCAAGTGGGTTCAGTATACAACTGTGTCTCTTTGAAGGAGATCTAAAAGTTCCTTTCGTATAGAAGTTCTGGTAATGTGTTGGTCTTTTGCTGTTTTCACGTTGCTTCACTGGCAAAGTTTCTTTCATTGACACGATAGCATGAAATAGATCCGGACAAATTTGGCACTAGGCGAACTCGGCATTTACGGAAACTTGCGACCGAGTTAGCCAAGAATCGAATACTTGCATTAAAGTATGCATTTATTACGGGGCATATAATCAATCGCCTTTAACTTTTATGCAATATCCTCTTCTGTTGCACTCTGAGTGTGTGTTTTTCGTGATTTCATTCCATACACTAGGTGCGCCTTGCGTATTTTGATTTCATTGGCGCCTTACAAATTTTGTATGTTGTTGTTGCTGTTATTATTATCATTATTATTATCATGATAATGATTATTTTTCTCATTGTTGTTGTTGTTGCTGCTGCTGTTGTTTCAGAACATTCTATAAAGAAGTAATCAAGACAATTTTAAGAGGCGACATTCTATAAACATGAAATCTATTACGTGACCTCTAAAAAGGGAAACAATAATCATGTACACTTCGACTTCAAAGGGAGGCAAGGGCAGAAAGTGCCCCCCCCCCCCCATAAACCATAGGTGCAAAATATCAAAGACTTCTCGTAGGGTGACTATTTTGAGACAGGTCACCAAACTAAAAATGTTTTCGAAAAGAAGACATAATAGCTGAAATTATTTTGCTGACATCGTCACTAGTTTAGTTAGTTAGTTAGTTAGTTTAGTTTATTCATATTCATATTCCCCAAATCATGCAAGTACATGTCACAATATATAACATTCCAAATGGGGAAAATACATATTATAATACATGTATATATATACAGATCATAATGTATAGCAATCAAACAAGTTGGAGGGGTCTACTGGGAAGTATAGCTTGTAAGATGTAGACCCCCTGATGCATGAATTATTTAAATACGATATTAACGTGATATGATTAAACCAAGCAAATCATCAAAATTCATGATAGTGGCATGGTCGCAAAAGACGTCTCGAAGCAAAAATGAAACCTGGCCTTCATTCAGGGAACATTTTTTAATATGTTTATAAAATTAATATGAACTAAAAGAGTACGTTTTCTTATTTCCATAGGTATGTAACAATGAACACTAGTGTGACAGCACTGACGTATACTCTAGCAAGATAATGATCTCTATATTCATGATATTGCGAGTCCCCATTCTTCACCCAGGCGATTTAAATGGGTACCCGACAGGTTACCCATTAAATTCGTGGAATGATGTAAAGCCTCTTAATGATTGCTCAGTTCAATCTGGGGTCATAACACTATTATTTTGTATTTATCAGAGTATGTTTTTTTTTTTTTTTTAAAATAAATGAACAGGTTATTCTGTTCAAGCTTAATGTCACTGACATATTCCATTACCTTATATTCGAATTTTCCAAAAACTATGCGTGAATATTTGTGCCAACTGTACTGTGGCTATATCCCATTCACTTTTCTCTCTCTGTCTCTCTTACTGAAGTTGAGATGTACGCTTTCTTGTACGTATTTTTAAGTAGTTTCAAGCTCAACCAACTCATTATCGTGCTCTTACTCTTTTGCTCTTACAAAACTGCGATGATTTTGTTATTTTGTTATTCGGTAACGTTTACTGATGCAAAAACTACCCTTTCTTTTCTGTGTAATCTTTCGAATCATCACCCTTATTTATTGGCATACATTCCGGGGGTATATATACCCCCTCCACTTTTTCCAGATGGGGGAATGGCGTGTACAAATATACCTCCCCCCCCCCCCCACACACACACACACACACTTTTTTAAGGAAGAAATAATATCGTAAAATAGAGGGAAAGAGAAACGGAAAAAGAGGAATGAAAATGAAGGAAAACCTGAAAGCTTGATCACTGCGCGCGCGCGCGCTCTCTCTCTCTCTCTCTCTCTCTCTCTCTCGCATTTCATTATCTTTAACCAATGTCGGTTATACTAAATTCTTAGAAAAAGGAAATAAGTTTGAATCTTGTCTTTATATTTATATTTATAATATGCTAAAATCTTTTAACTCATGAAATGATAGAACTGCAAGGAGTCGAGGGGCAAATTGAAGAGATGAATTTTCAGGAGATAACGGCCTGTGACCAGTAGCCTATTCCTAGCATACTCTCTGCGTAAACGGAAGATGCCGATAAATACGTGACTAAAATCACAAAAAGCAGGGAGTAATAAACTTGAACCTTTTTTTAGTATTTGAAAAAAAAATCATTTTTTGCTCGCTCATAAAATCTAGAAACAAGATTGTTTTCCATTAGCAATCCATCACTCTTACTCCAGCAGCGAATTCCCGAATACATGGAATATCATGATAGTTTTGCAGCAAGTAGTCCGACTGTGATCCTCGAATTCTGAAGGGAGGTGTATTCTAGTGTATTTTGTTTATTTTTCCTCGCTCGCCGCACTTGTATAATATCTAGATAAAGAATTATTGGGAAGGCAAACACATTGGACATACAAGGGAGGCAATAAAATATATTTCAGATACGTTACAGGCCTGTAATGTATTTTGATGACCGTGACGAAATCATACTTTGTCATCGAAAGAATGTGTTTTTCCTTGCTCGCATCACTCGCTCGTAATGTTCAGAAACAGGGTGGTTTGGGGAACAAACATTTGGAACAGCGAAGGTTAAGGTAGTGAGGTGACAAAATATATCAATTAAATATCTTATAGATCAAGAGTGTATTTTGACCGCAAAATAAGACTTATTGTATAGCAAGAAAATTTTGTTTTTCTTGGTTTGCTCGCTTCCCAACTGCATAAACTGCATTTATATACATTAAAAACACAATGTTATGTTTTTCAGAAGGAAATATGGAATAAAAAAAAATAGTGTGTTGGGCTTGTTGGAGGAGTGGCTGTTTGCAACCTGCTGAGTTGCTCTTCCCAGCTATCACGTTATCAGTCGAGTATTAAGGGTTTAACTGAAGTCTTTACCAAGAAAAATTATGAACTTCCAGGCACAGAGGTGAGTAATGCTTGTTAAAGGGCAACCATGTCATAGGAGAAGTAATGCTTTCTTCCCTAATTCTTTCTCTCTCTCTTCTTTCAAAATGTGTAAGAGAAAAACAAATGCGGCAAATGAATGAAGTTCAGCGTTCTGGTACTTTCGTAGATCTGTTTTTTTTTTTTTTTTTTTTTTTTTTTTTATTGCTCGAAGTCTGCTGTTTCGCATTGTCATGGACTTACCTTCCTTTGCTCATGCCAGCTCTTTAAAAATGCAAACATCTTGCATTATTGCTAAAATATGAATAATGACCAGGGAGCGCCTAGGCCGTTTGACATCAAATCCATCTAATGTATACATTATTATCATTTTATTAGTACTGATTATTTTCATCATACTCCTACATATTTTGTTGTTGATTTTTAGAAATAGGAGGTTTAACAAACATAACATGTCAATGTTTTAATCCATGGTTATGTATTATTTTGGAGTAGGTGAGATTTAAAACATGTTTGAGCAGATCACTGTGCAGTATCTCATCTTCTTAACCCGGAATGTCATATGCCTTCTTTGCATATACATTGTATTGTTTGTTTTTAACGTGTATCCTTTTTAAAACAGGGTATCTTTTATGCAAATGTAAACAAAATAAACAAGAATAATGCAGCTTTGGCTGTTTTTTTTTTCCTGTAAATTGATATAATTATTTACAAAAATGTTTTCGATGGCATAAATAAGACCATTGAATTTGGGCATCACTTTGATCATGCCTTTGTTGTCTTCTTCTTCTTCTTCTTGTTTGTTTGGTTTTTTTTTTTTTTTTTTGCTTGTTTGTTATGTTTTGATTTGTTTTCATGTAAATTCCGTACTAAATCCCATAAAGGTTTCAGTTATAGTTTGTTTTTCAGTGCTAGTGACACATGACCAAGGAAAGACAAATAAAGGGTGGTCCTACATACTAAGAATTGGGTAAAGTAACTTTTACCTAACTTTTCAAAATGGACATGCATTATTTCGTTCGGTCAAGTTTTACCCCTGGCAGTATCGTGTAAACTTCCATTTAGGGGTATATTGGGAATATACTTTGAAAATATTATTTTGACTCAGTATTTGGGTAAAATTTTAGCTAAAAAACAAGTGCATGTTACCTTCCGGTCCAAGTTGGCTATGATAATAATCAATTATTTTTAGAGTGTGGTAAAATTTCTTTTCCTATTTATCTTTCTTGTTATTGCCGATGATTTTCATTTTCCCGTTACAAGCTGCTGTTCTATCGTTTTAAGTCTTTAATTTCATATATTTAAATAATGTGGACTGGCCTTGATAGAGATAAGACATATATTGCCCAAATTAGATCATATGGTATGAATCTAATGAGGGCAATATATAAAAGTCATATCTCGGAAAGGCCAGTCCCTATAATTATTTATTATCTACAAGACATTCATGACAAAATTGAAAGTTGATTACATTGCATACATGTACTTACCATGCCTTCTGTTGTTTTTTTTCTCTTAACTTCATTCCCAGTGATTTCCCAAATTAGTTTGCCATGTTATATTCCATGAACTCCAGGGGAGCGTTTCATAAAGAGTCTTGTCGGTGATTTCCACTGACTAATTTGCTCTCAGCCAATCATATGCGAGGATTTTCAGTAGCTTATAACAGTTGTCAGTGAAAATCACCGACAAAACTCTTCATGAAACGCTCCCCAGGTTCCACTGCTCTACATGTGCGCAGTAATATGCAAATTTCATCGCACTCGATCGCGCATTCAAACCAAGTTTGACTGTTTGCGCATGCTCAAAATTTCTTGTACGCGAAAAAACGTGTGATATGCATGATATTGGAAATATGGACCTGGGGGTGTAACATAAAAAATACAATCAATCTTACGATTGATATCAATCGTAAGTCTATGGCAAACCATGTACTAAAGAGATACAATTGATTTTAAGATTGATTGTATCTCTTTATGTTACACCCCCCTGGGGTGATATTCTAAAAACGTTCTTATCTTTGTTCTTATCTTGTGTCTTAACTTACTGAGATAAGATAACGCTAAAATCATTGTACGTTGGTATTCTGAAAATCATTTTAGCGCGATCTTATCTCTGTAAGGACCGCCTTTGCCTTATCTTTAACACGCCCTTTTTGAGACATTACCAATCAAAACAGACTTTATATGATGTATATAGGTAGTTTATCTTTAGCACGCATGTAAATTAGCATTATGCGCCATTAGCACCAGTTATACGCACACTAGGCGCTTAGCGCAGGCTGCAAAAAAACATGAAAAGATAAGAAAAAGATAAGAACGTTTTCAGAATACCACCCATGGCTTTCTGATTGACATGGACTTTTCTCTTTGAGTCGATATGATTTAAAAATTGACCTGCTCATGTGTCTTGTACAGAAAATAATTACCTGTAACTTGATGTTGTGTTGAGATCTCGGGGTTGGAAGTCGATGGATCTGTGGTGGTAATGTTGTCTGAATCTGATGGTTTTGAAGTATCGCTCGGTTGAGCTAACGTGGTAGATGTTTTTCCTTCAGCTGTACTTATCATGTTTGTAGATGTTGGGGGTGTTGTGGATGTTGTGGACTCACTACGTGGGGATAAGCTTTTAAGTGAACTTGTAGAAATACTTGTTGACACCCCTGGATCTTCCGACCCCGTCCCGCTCCAATCACCACTAACAGTGACATTCGTAGTTTGCGCTTGTACATTTTCCGCAAACGTTAAGATAATTCCGATAAAAAGAACATTCCCGATGAACGACGCTGAGATAGCTCTGTGCAATTTGAAAAGAAAAGCACATGAAAACTTACGTATAACTTCATGTATATCTTAACTTATGCTACAAGAATACAAGTCCTTTTTTGTTTGTATTTTAGGCTTTCTCTAGAGCTGAACCGATCTGTATTTAAATGTTCGTCAACATTGACATTTTTAACACATCATTTTTGCCTCAGTGTTTTTCTTATCTCAAGACTTATCTGTTCCAAGCTGTGGTTTCAACTCAAATGCAATAAGCATGCTAATTAAGACACTGGAAATTTGACACTGACTAAATGTTGAAATTTGTGAGACATTCTGGAGCACGCGCCATGAGTGCCCAGCTGAGGCGGATACCGGCACTTTACAAGAAGCCATCATCATCATTATAGTTTGGAGAAAAAGAAACGTTCCTTGCGTTGATGTATTGATAGAATTTCGCTTCTTCAGATAACATCAAGAGTTTACAAGTCCTCTTAAAGTACATGTACGTCTGCAGACAAGCATAAATTTCAAGCATTATACCTTTTTAAGAATCCTGCCATTCTGGGCTGTGAATTGTATCCGAATGAATCAAAAAGGAACTAATGACCAACTTAAAATGAGATGATGAGATATCAGCACGTTGACATAAAAAAACCAGGAAGGTAAAAAATGATCAGTAACGAACATCATACTAGTACGTCAATGAGAAGATGGTGTTCATTTCATTCAGGATATGGTACTTGGGACTGGCTCAGAAAATTAGATACACAATATTTTTGCTGCTCCTTCCTCCTAGTATGGATATATATATATCTAAAAGAAATCCAGGAAGTTCTTCATATTTCAGCCAAGAAACACACATGTCCGATTCATATATTTTGGTAGATCGATTCGGTTACAAGTCTTTTTCCAAAATTATGCGCAGAATACTCCGCAGGTTTGTCATTCCGCAGGTTTGCTATTCCGAAGATTCGTCACTTAATACGAAGGTTCAAGGGATATATAATGAAATGGGATTCATCATGCCCATAACAGGATAGGGTTTATAAATTCGAAACTGAAGTAGAGTCCATAATGTTAAGAGTTCATAATTTCAATTTTAAAAAGAAATAGAACCCATTTTTATTTTTGGAAATGCGAACCTTCAGAAATCCCTCGAAATACGAGCCCCTCCCCTCGGTCTAGTATCCATAATATATAATTATTCGACGAAGAGCGTTTTCATTCCCAATAGAGTTTCATTTCTATTCTTCTTCTTTCACTTTCTCTTCTGTTCGCCCCCTCCCTCCCCCGCCACCTCCCCTTCTCTTCTTAGACATGCAGAGAGCGAAGAATTTTCTATTTTGAATAATTAGCTTCAGTTGCTTCGTCACTCTTTATTTATACAATTTTATTCCTTCCCCAAAGTCCCTTCTTTTCTTTCCCTCTTTCTCTCCCACCATTCCCCCCCCCCCCCCTCTCTCTCTCTCTCTCACTCACTCACTCCCTCTCTTTACTTTGTCTTCGGTCTTGTCTCTCTTTCTCTCTATACCTTTCTTCCAATCCTTTTGTTTCCATTTATTTCCTTTTTAATCTTATTGTATACAATATGTACCCCTTATCTCTCTCTCCCTCCCTCCCTCTCTCTCTCTTTCCCTCTCTCTCTCTCCCTCTCTCTCTCTCTCTCTCTCTCTCTCTCTCTCTGCCAATCATTATTCATTCTTCTTTTTCTTCTCTAGCACCTTTCAATAATGATAATACAACTGATGTGCCTTTGCAACATCTTTGTTTTTCTTTAATAACTCTTTTGTTTACACAGGCCTGCCCTTACATTTTTCTCCACGAATATACAAATTTCGTCGTCATGCGGGACTATGATACATAAACGGTACATTAGTATGTGAAATACGTTTCCATTAGATTTATCTATGAAAGCATATTATTCAAACCGACTCGAAGGCACTGAAACAAACTTCTTAAAAGATTGATCGTGGACTGAGAAAACCCTTTGAAGCTACAAGCATAATCATGATAATCAGTCATACCGCCTGATAGTTATACAGAGTGTCCCTGAAAAAAGGGAAACCCAACTTTATAATAAGGATGATAACATTCAGTTCTTGTATTGCGTATATCACATTATGATCTAACGTCTCTATCATGTCTGCGTTTCCAAAGGACTTTGGATATTATCACCCTAGCTTTCGCCAAGGTGGCATTGCAGCGATCAAGCATTTCAAGGAATTGATTCATGCCAGGTTCCCTTTTAACCTTACCGGGGTCGAGTGTGGCAAATGTAGATTATTGTCTTAAGGCCTTAAGGGCTCCGCCAGGGATTCGAACCTCGTACCTTATGGTTCACAGTCTGGAGACTTATCCACTAGACCAAATCACCTCTGAATTAGTAAGTAATGCCAAATCATTTCTCAATCGGTGCATAATGTCCTTTCATGTGAAACCTGAACCAGAAAAACAATCAATCATGACTAATTTCAGCCACTTATATTCTTAACAGTCAGAAACCAAAACTAAATTGATTGCTGCTATAGATGTTTCCTGTTGGTTTCGAGGAGACGGGGGACTGTTGCTTATTAGCTGCACACATCACTAAAAGGCCTCTTCATTTATGCGATACCATAACACATGATGAATGGAGGTCACGTGAAGTCCGTGCAAAGGATTGGGCACCCATTGGGGGGGGG
>CM057164.1:11824829-11904808 GCA_029962745.1 Echinometra lucunter
TTCAAACACATCTGAGAGTGGGCAAAACACCTTGTACAAGGATATAAGCACTGAGTGAGGATCAAACCCATATGAGATCACTGCTCCAACGTGAGGTACAAGAAAGGCTAGTACTACGGTAGTCCCATTCCTAGAAGGCTTTTGAACACTGAGCAGACTAAATGTCAAATAGTTCATTATTATTACTAATTATTATTACTAATTATTACAATGTATTACTAATAATGTCAGTAATAATGTTGTTGCTGCTGTTGTTTTTGTTGTTGCTGTTATCATTATTTTCATTGCTATTACTATCATTATTATTATTTTATTATCATCCTCCTCCTCCTCCTCGTCCTCCTCCTCATCATCATCATAATCATCATCATCATTCTTTATCATTATCATACACTAACAAAGGTTACCTTTCCAAGGAGAAGTCCCATGACCTCTAGTGTTCCTCCTGATCTTGCATGCATCACCATCTTCAACAAAGCTAGTGCAGAGATCTTAATGTATTTGAAATATTGATTGCTGTCAACAAAGAGAGAAAAAAGATTGGAATCAATATGCAGCATCACCAGCACATTTGTAAAATCAATTTCCTGCATACGGGTAGTCGTGATAAAGGCTCGTTTGCAGGTTTCATGCTATTAAACCCAACAGGTTTCCCCCTTTTTTTTGGGGGGGGGGGGAAAGTGGGTATTACCCTTCATGTATTTATGGACTGGCAGAACCACCTCTGTTGTGCACAGCTACTTCAACTTGCCATTTGTTTTGTACACAAAAACTTCCAGCAACCATAGCACATGTGAACCTTTTCTTTATTCTTCATGTGCATAATTCTAAATGAATTTTGAAATTGGACAGCTGTTTTTCAGACAAAACGATAACTTTTGGTCCAGAGGAATATCACTTAAATGCTTAACAATCTATAGCTGTTTAGAAATAATTTCTGAATCATCTTCCCACTTGAATTTCTTTTTGCAAAAGTTCAGTAATTTACTGTAAATCATTGCCGTGAAACTTGTGATCATATGCATGATGAAGCAATGCCCTCACAGTCAGATGTAGATTCAGTCTAACATACATAATGGGTGTCAAACTTCACACACATTTTAATTTTCTGAGGAATACAATTTCTAATTTATGATTTCTCAGATTCTACCAACAATTATCTTGATCAATAGACAAGATACACACATAATGAAAAAAAAAAAATTCTCGCCGTAATTTTTTTGAAAACATCTGCAAGATCGCTCGCATCTGGTCACGCATGGATGCGCATGCGCAAGTTAGTCGCCATTTTCTATCTGCATTTCAATGGATGCCGGGGAAACGTAAACAAGCGGTGAATTTTTCCAGCTACCCTATGATAGATTTATATCTAAATTTTGGTGTTTGTACGTCTGATTTTTCGTCCCAAGTGTCAGTCGGGTTCGTGATGACCACGGCCGATAGTTACAAGGCTGGTGGTGTCATTGGCCCATGGGAAAGTGATTTTCCAGGGGTTGTTTTTAAGTGCCAAGATGCTTGCTATGTACAGATGGGTGGTAAAAGCACTGGACGTCAATGGGGAGTAATGGCGTTAGCTTTTTTTTACTCCCCTGACGTCACTGGACTAATGGTACTCAGACTCAGAGACACATGAATAAAATAAGTTTGCTTAAAAAGATTATTTATCATATGTGTTTTCAGCCAAATACCATGGTTTAGGAAACCACTCGTTCATCTGATGCACGCACTTGTGTACAAAGAGAATGGAGGTGGAAATAGGAAACCAATGCGTGTGACTGAATAAAGCGCTGCTGTACACAGTACAGACATACAGGGTGAATGGTGGTTTCCTATTTCACGATAATGCCGTGGCCATGTTGGCCATATCATGGTTAAAATTTTTTGTGTTTTCAATAATAGTTTACTTCCGCACAATAAGCCTTTGTTTTAGGGTTCTCTTTTTTCTGGGACGCACTGTACAACGTTAACATTAGATCTAACGTATGGCAGAGTGACCTAACTTCGCGCAGGTCCAAACTTCGCGCACAGGGCCATATCTCAAAAACTACAAAAGATTGTGAAAAACTGGTAGCACCAATGGATAGAGCACCCAAAAATTACCCTGGAAGTCACTTTCCTTTTGAAATTAGAGAAGGAATTTTGAAATCATGAATGAAAAATTGGCAAATTTGGCAGCGTTTTGCGTTCGTTCTGACAAAAACGGGACTTGTCGACAAGGGTCTAGAATTTCTCTTTTCGAGAGACGATGTTGTAGGAGCTACAAAATAGTTCCCCACAATGTCATCAAAATTGTAAGTAAAATGTGGTATCAAATTATTCAGTGGCATTTTGCCTTCCTAGTAATGCAATTATCTTACCTTTTATGGATCTCTATTTCGTATTAATCACTTGAAAACTGGCGTGCGCGAAGTTGGGTCTCGGTATTTTTGTAACATTTTTCTAGGTCCAGAGCGGTGCGATACGACATCGAATTTTGCGATCGCAATATCTCGGGAATTCTTCATAAATAATATTAGGGTGTCCGCAGCAGATAGGGCCCCTGGGGCCCCTGGGGCCTGTTTCTGGAAATCAACGCCAAGTTAGTCATATCTTTGTCCGCCAACTACGGAGATGACTCTAATCTTGCTAAACCGTTTCACGAAGAACATGCTAGCTAAATATCTCGTGAATCCATGAGGAAATGTGACAACACATAGCCTTGATCACAATCACACATATATTTTGTAAACAAGAAATTATCAGAACTGCAATTATTTGAGTGATCTGGTGAGGGCAAAGCTTAGAAATAGTAGCAGGGGGTTATAGATACAAGATATTTTCAAAGAAGGCAGATTACACCAAAGAAAACTGATAAGATTCTGTTTTTAGTAATTAAGTTCATTGTCGTTTTGAACGTATGATGGGTACCCCCGGGACAATAGATTTGCAAAATAAACCCTTACGTTCGTGATCGGAAAAAGGAAGCAAATTGAATATTTATCCAGCATCACTTCTTGACCAAAACGTTGATATGCATAATGTTGGCAAATTACAAGCTAAAATATGTGTCTTAAAAAGTATTTTGTTTAAAAATCTACGTTATAAATTATCTTTGAATAAATATGGGTCTGAAATCTACAGACTATCACTTTGACTATGCCTTGCCTGACGTGGTAGAATTTGATAGCTTTTGAGAGATGTTACGATCACGGGAGAAACCCCCTGGGAAACCTTTTTTTGCAGATCGTTTCATATGAAACATGAAATATAATATTTATACATATGCAAGGATGAATTACTGATTTCAAGATCCCATAGAGAAGATAGATTTGAATTATTTTTTTACATCTAGGTAGCTTCCATTTTGGCCAGCCATAATCTACCAAATTAATGGCATGTGATGGCGCTGCATATCAACGAAAAAAGATATGACAGGGTCAGAGGCGTCATAAGTTTTTAGTCGGGATGTTGGCGTTGATCTTGGCAAACACGGCTTCGTGAAACACGTAGCAGACAACTAGCCAACTAGCGGTGATCTTAGCTGAGAAGTTGACTTATGACGGTTTCGTGAAACGGGCCCCTGGAGTCTAGACTATCTGTTCAGTGTTCTTCTTGCGCCCATTTGAAATCTAAAACTTTGTTCTGCCTGTGTATTTAATATCAGAATAATTTTTAAAAATTGAGAAATTATGGATCAAAAATGGTCTTCATTAAAAAATTCAAATGTGCGCGAACTATGGTTCCCCCATCATTGCCCATCATACACTAAAATAAAAAGAAAAAAAAAAACCCCAAAACAGAAAAAAAAAAAAAAATACAGCACAAATTGAAACGGGTGGGACCGAGATGAACTTACTCTTTCGTCCAAGGTCTTGCTTGGAGGATCTCATGCTGTTGTTTCTTGTCATATTTGTATATCTCATCGACATTCTGAACAAGTTCAACATTGTTTGACATCTCCCATGTCTTCTGTGCTATTTCACGATCCATAATCACAAATCTTCAGTATCTTTCCGACTTGGAAATAAGTAGAGTCCAAGCGAGTCGAAGTTAGCTCACTTCTCTAGACCCCTTATACATCACACGCGTTGCCAATTTGATTGAGCGTCTATCACTCGGTCAGCAAAATGATTGCTGAATTGAATCGAAGACAGGTTTTGACTTTGTTTTTATTCTGACGTTGAGTGCAAGACTCAAATTCGTCTACATAGGGTCTATAATATAGGCTTACTATTCCAGGGAGAAAAAAGGATGTTTGGAATATCTGACATACATGTACATCTATTCCCATAATTTTTGCAATTCAACTAATTCTACTAATAAATTTCAGACAAGAATATTCATGTAGTTCGCCCTTCACTTCATTTTGTTTTGTTTTCAAATTGATACCATTTCGTGCCCTGACAGTTACAACTGGCCAAATTAGCACATATCACCACATATGGTTATGATTCATTTCTACACGTCATACTGCACTGCACAAACAGGGTTAAGAGAGTGAAAAAGAAGGGGGGGGGGAGGAAGGAGTTTGGAAGTGTAACACTATTAAATAAGAAGGAAAGAAAGAAGAAGAAGAAGAAGAAGAAGAAAAAAAAAACAGTTTTTGTGTATACCGAATGTCAAGAGTGAGCAATACCTCTGTGTTGTAAGATACAAAAATGTGAAGCACAGCATGCTTGTGACAGGAATTATTTAAAGCCTAATTTGATCAGCTTTTATTCTTTAAATTAGAAACAAACATTTTTTTTTTATTGCTACATTTTTCTTATAAATTGTAATGTATCTGAAATACATCTGAACTGTCAGAAAGTATAGGAAGTCAAAAAGTTGTCAGTTTGCAGGGAAAAACTGTGATTTTAAAGTTTCTATCGATTGCCAATTTAAGGATTTTAATGCTTATTACTTTTAAAAAATTTCAGCATCAATCAACAAATATTGATGCAATGAAAATGGGCACAGTATGTGTAGAATTTTTTTGCTCTTTCTGCTCATGTATTTGATATGATTTTTAGGGCTCTGCATGCGTCATAAGTTATAAGGCCAAACCACAAAATGTAGACCCTTGTCACTAATGGATTAAAGAACCGTTTGTTTTTTAAAGCTTTCTAATGCTGCCTATGTGAAAAAATTTTAGTAAATAGCCCCACTGGGAGTTCCCTCCCACAGCATCCACTAAAGAAAACAACAGATGCTCAGCTTTTATCATGGTTATCTTGTTCAGATACGAGGCCACAAATCCCCCGGCATTTAGTGTACAAAGTCTATGGGATATGGGGTGACCAAAAAATGTTGCCAAGGCAAGGGATATTTTATTGTTGCCTGGCTGCAAGAAGCTGTGGACCAATAAAATTCTTGAAAAGTTAACACAAAATATATTGTCACAAGTATGTCTGCGCAACTTTTGACAAAACTCTCTTTTATATGAAAGTTGACATGTTAATGCGCTTTTATTAACATACATGTAAGTAGGGTGATTTTGTTGCACCATATCTAAACGCTAAAAATTCTGTGGGAATTTTTTGCTGGGATTTTTCATGTCATATTTGAACAAGCCTTTAGAGAATGGTATTCCTGTCTCTCTCTTTAAATTTCAACTTCCTGTCGGGGTCATACAATGAAATTGCTTTCAAGTACTCTGAAAGCCACTGCACATTATATGACTGCGATTTGATTTGGGAATAAAATACATTTTGCATAAAAATATGTGAAAATGTCTATCAATCAGACTATTTCCATTGAGGTTCCATGCTATGATAAGAATACTAAAACCAAAATTCTGGTTTTAACCATAAGCCTTTTTCATAGTCCAGTCGGATTAAAGGTGAAATCTACTTCTAATCGTAGGTAATCATAACAATGCTATATATGCAGTACAATTTGCAATATGCTCTTATAAAAAGGCTTGCAATAGCCCTGAATTTCGATTTTAGTACATACGACTCCATTCAGAACTTTAAGAATTCACAGAACTTAAGTGTACCGATCATCTGAAAAAAATCATTTGTATACAGTTAGTACATGTGAAATCCCCCCCCCCCCCCCTCCCCAAGAAAAAAACAAGAAAAAAACTTCACTGCAATTCTTGGGGTACAGAAAGGATAACACAAGACCACACAATTAGGGAGTTTATGGAATCGAATGGCTTTTCAATAAATGCCCTAATTCATGCATGAGTGTGCGCGTATATCGACTAGTCTACCTCACTAGTTGCTTTTACATTAACTGAGGGTATGTGCGAGCTAGCAATATCTTTTTATAGAAGTAATATTTGATGTTCATATTTTCACTATATTACATGCATAATGACACATATCCTCTAACACACAAGGCCAAATGTCTTTAGGTGATAGGTACACCTTGTTTCATATCACATTCTTTACAGTTTTTCTCTGAAAAAAATGGATCACAGACAGATTGTATAATGTATGGTGGGCTTTAAACACAAGCTCATTTAATACATGTATGTACACAATAACACAAAATACATAGCTTCTATAAGACAGAGTGGTCTACATAAAGTATAAGACACTCCTATTATAAATACATACTTAATCACACACACACACACATACTTCCATTATTGTAAGCCACTCTGAAAGAATACTTTCTCTTATCAAGGTATCAATTGAATTCATTGTTAAGCACTATACAGAAATACATTTGAATAATCACATATATGAATCCATATTTCTCAAAAGTACAATGTAATTTTGCCACTTATATTATTTGCAACATTGAATAAATATTGAAATGTCAATATATTTCCAAAACAATGGAAGAATCTGCAACAGTATATGACACACGCAAAGAGATATGAATACAATTTCACTTTTCTTGGCAATATCTTTCCCTGTAATTCACTTTCCTGGTTATTGCATATTTAACATACATGCAGTTAGGTAAAAAAGATGACTGTGCAGTTAGTATACAGCGATTACACTTTGATGTTCTGAAACATTCATAAGCACAATCTTGACCATCACAATGCAGGGGCTTCATTGGACTGATGCATTTCGCTGTGGGGGGGGGGGGGGGGAGGATGGATCAAGTTTGCAAATATCTGCCAACAATCAATGGGGAAAAAATGCAAGTTTGCCCTCAAGGCTTTTAAAAGTCTGCGTAATTACACTTTTGAGAAAATGAGGAATATTCTACAAGAAAATTGAAATGGGGGGGGGGGGGGGTTACACACTTCCTAAATCTGCCTTGGACAATGACGCTGTACCAATGGTCTGTACAAACAATAAATAATCAGTTCATGGCCTGACATACATGCCTATATAAAGGCTATGATAATCTCAAGTGTAACTAGTGCACTTGTACAAGAATATTTTACTGTTCCTTTTACCTCCTGTTCAAAAGTATGTCAGGTATGAAATAGAACAAAAATATACTGAGTTTGGTCAGTCTTACCAGGATATGTCAAACATACACTGTAGAGTTATAAATCTGAATTATCCTTATCACGTACACAGCTGATATTCAACCTTTGTTAGCTCATTGATACCCAGGGAGATGCATGTGCATGGTTTAAGTGTTAGGTACTTCCTTCTCGTCTTTACCGCGTCATCACAATGCGGTTCCATGACATTTGCTCCGGCGACATTTGCTCCGCCGACAACTGCTCCGAAAATGACGGCAAGTGCTCCGCGACATATGCTCCGCCGACATATGCTCCGCCGACATATGCTCCGCCGACAATTGCTCTGCTGACATTTGCTCCGCCGACATATGCTCCGCCGACATTTGCTCCGCCGACATTTGCTCCGAAACGACGACATTTGCTCCGGCGACATTTGCTCCGCCGACATATATCCTCCAGAACGACATTTGCTCCGCCGACATATGTTCCGCCGAATTATGCTCCGCCAAATTATGCTCCAAAACGACGACATTTGCTCCGCCGAATTAATTATAATCATCAATAAATTGATAATAATTCTACTCTGCTCCGACAATTGATAGTGATTATGGCAATTGCCTCGATCGCCGCCAATTTCGCCACCGAAATGTTTTGGAAACCACGACACTTGAACCCTGCCCCCACGACACCATTCAGAATTTGAGGGCATGCCTTTATCATTATAGGTCACTCTAAATAATCTGCGTAATCAGAGTAATTGTAGTAAATCAGAGTAGATCTTAGCAAATTGCAAAGTAGTTTGCAAATATAGAAATACTGCGGTATGTCGGCGGAGCAAATGTCGGCGGAGCAAATGTCGTTGTTTCGGAGCAAATGTCGGCGGAGCAAATGTCGACGGAGCAAATGTCGGCGGAGCAAATGTCGGCGGAGCAATTGTCGGCGGAGCAATTGTCGGCGGAGCAAATGTCGGCGGAGCATATGTCGGCGGAGCATATGTCGCGGAGCACTTGTCGCGGAGCACTTGTCGTCATTTTCGGAGCAGTTGTCGGCGGAGCAAATGTCGTGTCACCCACAATGCATGGTCTTTGTGCATGATTATTTACTAAACTAAACTGATGTCCAATCTTCAGCAATTTTAACAATCTTTCATCAAAAAATCACATTCAAATAGCTAATCTGTGAAAACAAAATCATTTGCTAGATTATCCTTCTTTGCACTGGGGGTAGGGGCTCTGATATCTCATCAAAATTATGAAAAATTGACCCCAACTTGCTAACAGTCGGATGCACTGATAACAAAAAAGTGTAAATTTGATATCTCTGGTCCTACACAGATTTACGACATTAAAGCTTGGTCCAAACTTGGCATTCGACAGTTACAGTGTAATTATTATCAAGAAATTTCTTTTGGGATATTCTACCAAACATAAAAGGATGAAAGCTCATTAAAATCATTCTTTATCTTATTTAAACTTGGTTGTCACCTTTCAGTCCATATCACATTATTTCATTATCAAGCTATGTAAGTAGAAGACACAGAAATACACTCTGTAGGAATGAAAAGACACTGCAATATAATGGAGGGATGAAGGAATAACAAATAGAAAGGCAATAAAAACAGGAGTCCAAGGAAGAACACAACAGTAGAAAGATCTTTGGAATGCTAAACAGAAGAGATTGATAACATGTATATGCATATCTTAAATGGTCAAGGTGAAAAAATTGATAAGCCTGTTAAATGTTTACACTTGCCACTAAACAGGAAAAAAGACAAATTCTTATTTGAAAAAAATAATACTCCAAATTCATCTCTTCACATAATTAATTATATAAGAGCTTGTTTTGGCTTGCTACCCATTCAAATCATGGTATGCTGGAAAAAATATCAATCATTTTCATGACTTCATATGAGATTACAGTAAGGAATGGTAAATAATAACTTTGGTCAACAGTTTACTAGTTGGAATGTTGCTTTTCAAAATGATAAAGCAAATGGAATTTTAGCTGAAAAAAAAAAAAAGAAGAAGAAAAAAAAATAGGACAATGCTAACATTTACTGTTATCACAAGGAATCTCAATGATGAGTCCGTACTTAAAAATCATAGATACATGTACATTATGATGGGCTTTACAGATTTCAGTAAATAAGCTTTGTAAATTTGAATGCTTTAAAGAGTCTATTTGATATGATTTAAAGATGTAGATATACTGTCCACTGGTAGCCAAAAGGAAATAAACTTTGTCAAACAGGGATGCCACTTAGAATTGAAAAAAGTAGGAAAATCATCTACAATGGGCCATTTTGTGCACACAAAAAAGGTGTTTTCTATGGACAAAAATATATTGCTAAAGTAGGAATTCCTACTTTTGTCTGAAAAGTGGCATCCCTGGTCAAAGTTGCTTTAAAACCCTTCTAGCTCTCAGCTGGTGATACTTGAAGATAAACTGGAGTTCTGGTCATGTGATCATAATGTGAAAGAAACCGTTTCAAATCAACTGGGAGAGTTAGATTAGTTATAAACACAAGTGTCTTGTGTGACATTTGGAGATTGTTGAATTGATAAGAAATTCACCTACTTCCCCAAAAGGTACTTGCACTGCACAAAGAAATGAGTATATGGGACCACACACAAATCTAACATAAATGTTACCCCCTAACTTTTCAGCTTTTTCTTGTCATATTACCAATACGAGGGTATTTGCAGCGCAATCCTATCTAGGGGCATTTTTACTCTAATATTCTTCCTAGCTGACATAGCAGGAATAAGATAGCTCACAAATTATTTGTTCACCTTTCCCAGAACTCAAGCTTCCCTTTAAGAGCAAGGACAACCTGTTCAGCCATTTCACAATTAAGTAAAAAAAGTTAATACTCATTAAGTGAGCTAGAACATAATTATCAAATCCTTACAAATTTTTCAATGATACAAAAAAGATAAGCTCCTGTCAAAATGTCCAAAACATAAAAAAGAAAGAAAAACAGGTCCACCAGTTAAAGATAATCTTCTTGTCTAAACTGACCTAACCTATAAAAAACACATACCTGCTTGCTGATATTGTATCACAGGATTCAGTTTTAACTGCTAATCTGAACATAAATAGTCCCAAAGTTTGGTCAAATTGCTCACTGATATCTAACTGCGCAATTGGCTGCTGAATCCAAGGTGCCTTATTGCCTGGCTGGCATAACTGCTTGCTGATATCATACTCCAGGAAGTGGGTGTAGACTTCTAAGGACTACCTGCTCTTTAGCTAGGCCAACTGCCCGCTGGTATCATATCGTACAATTGGGTGAACTACTAAAGGCTACTTGCCCCTAAGGTTGGCCAAAGCTGATTGTTGATATCATATGGTGGTATCGGGTGTGAATTGCTGGAGACTATCTGCCCCGTAGCCGGGCCAAACTTCTTGCTGATATCATTCTGTGGGATTAGGTATGGACTACGAAAGGCTACCTGCCTTGTAGCTTAGCCAAACTGCTTGCTGATATCGTACCGTGTGCCTGGCTGTAGCTGCCAAACATGGACCGAGGAGCTCCTGTTGAACTTTTATTCTTCGACCCAAACTGTTTTCGACCTCCCATCTGAGAATGTCTGCTATCTTGGGCTGAGATTGGTCTTTGTGCTGGGACCTGAAAAAAATCAAACAAACAAACAAAAAAGTCATATTCAAGACAAAAGCGTGGCAAAAAACACAACAAAACAAAAAAAAAAAACAAAAAAAAAAACAAAAGCAAGGAAGAAAGCAAAACAACAAAACATTGAAAAATGTTTAAAATGTTGTATCACTGGTTTTAATACTTATCATTCCTAATTCTATTAGCCATACTGGAACCAGGTGATACCTGTATTAAACCTATGGGGAATATGATAATTCAGTAGTCAAAGGATTAAAGAGAAGCAGGCAGAAAACATGAAGTCTTTGTTATGGAGTACATAAGCATAAATGGAAATATGATAAACTTCCATATCCACATTTGAAGAAGTCATTAGATGTTCATATTTTAATGTATTTGATTATAAATATCATTTTATCTTTTCTTTCACCCATGACACAACTGCTGCAGACATATAATAATGAAAATAAGACAGTCTGTCCATTCATTGTGACAAGAATCAACCAAATGAAAGCCACATCCAACAAATTGTGTGCACCTCTGCATTTCCAGAATGAATTTCTAGTCAAACAGGAAAAGATGTCAATGATTTGAAATAAAGCTGAGGAAATAAAAACAGATAGCATATCAACCAAACAAAAAATTTCCAGAAGTCAAAAATTACTCTACAGGTGCTCAGTACTTTTGCATAACTATCACACCCTTTCATATTCAATTCCTATGTGCCATTCTTCACAGTCCTGTTCATAACATGAGATCAATAGAAGAGTGATAGCTCAGCTGGCATACACACACATGTAAACGAAATGAGTTAATTTCCTTTGTCTTACATGAACCCATACGATGAATTCACAGCAATGGAACACAGGAACACTGAAAAACACACAGTGTGAATTCTGAGACTGCACTACACTACCTACCAGGGAGTCTGATGTTTCCTTCAATCAGTGAAGTAGGAAGACATGTACTTACAATGAATTCCATCCCTGATTATTGCTCTTTTTAGGGGAGGAAAGAAGGTAAACGTAGTTTCTCATCATAAAATAAATATTTCAATCAAACCACAGAACTACCAACCAATCCCATGTTAAAACTTGCAAAAGACAGTTTCAAACTTGCAAAAGAAACACGACTCCCTGATAGTACACAAATGAAGCATGCAAAAAGATTTATTATACTGATCTATCAGCATATATGAGCCTGTGTACATCTTTCTTACAAAACCACAGCTTGAGTGTTATGTGCACATAGGTCCAAGAGAGCTGATAAAATGACAATGAACGCATGAGGAAGATGTGCGCAATTTGTTTATAAGACATATCTCCCAGGTCCTTGTCATTTGATTTTTAAACAGTAGCTGATTCAAGGTCATTCAAGAACATAATCAAGAGCATGTGAACATGTTCCTTATTTAACACTGTACAATTCCAATGACACCATGAATCATTTTCTGGAATTCCATCACTTGATTCTGAATAGGAAATGGTGTGCTCCTGTGTAAATAGACCACATTTTTGGTTTCCCTTTAAATTTCTTTTATCTTTTGAAACTTGTACGTAACAGGAACTGAAAGGAAACACCACCTGCCTTTAAAACTTTTTGTATACTTTGAGTTGTCTACACTTACAGGTTTAACTGTAATATAAAGTTACAAAATATGGTTAAAGGCTTGTTCAGATATGATGCTACAATCCCCACGACATCTTTAGTGTTTAGATATGGTGAGACAAACTACCCCACTTACATTAATGAACGCGCATTAACACGTCAACTCTCAAATGAAATAGATCTTTATCACAACAGGAAAACTCATGACATCACATTTTGCACTAACATTTTAGGAATTTGATTGGTCCAAAGCTTTTGCTGCCTCGTATCCCACTGACTTGTACACTGAAAATATTGCGGGGGTTTGTCGCGCCATATCTGAACAAGCCTTCAGGTGCACATAATGGAACAGAATTGTATAACTCGAGGTTGTTGCAAAAATACATCCATGTTGATAACTTACCAGTCTGGAGCTAGACACTGCTAGACTCCCTGCTTGATGACCCTTAGTATCTCTAGTGATGGTACTATTGCGTATGCCAGCTGAGAATGACCTGGTGCGCTGGTGATGACCGGATGATGGACGTTGCTGACCGAAGCTTGACGTTTGGTAGATGTTCTCATTGCCATTGTATTGACCCTGTAAGAAGTTCACCCAATGAAAGGGAATTGATGAGGGTAAGACAGACATTATTTCAAAGGCCAACAGCTTGAGTGTTCATCAGGCAAATTAACACCTCCATGAGAAACATAAGGATACAAGTCTTCATTTATTGCAGTTACACACTTTACAGGGATGGTACAACTCTACGGATCATTCCTGCAATATTTCTTTTGTTCACCCCCCCCCCCCCCCCCCCCCCCCCCCCCCCTCCCCACCACCTTGCTGTGAATAGTGGGGAGATATGGAGAGTAGTGAAGCTAGAGCAAGAGTGAGGGAGAGAAAAGGTAGAAAAGACATATAATGTAAAGAAGACAGAGGAGAGGGCAAAGAGTGGTAGGAAAAAAAATAGTAAATAGGGGGGGGGGGGAGAATAAGGAGGAAAAGTCAATGCAAAATGCCTTCAAGATAAAATAAACAGAGAGAGAGAGAGAGAGAGAGAGAGAGAAAAGGAGCAAAGCAGAGAAATGAAAATAGAGAGGAAAATGAAATGAGATAGGGCAGGCACAGAGAGGTATAGGAAACAGAGAAAGACAGAATATAAGGCATGCAAAAGGAACATGAAGAGACCATTCATACAAAACAGAAATGTGGAAGATAAGAAATAAGCTATGTCATAACTTACTGCTGAAATGTTCTCAAGACTTCTTTGTCTTTGCAGATTTTGTCTGACTGAGTTCTTCCTCTGCATACCAACAGCAGGAGGTGGATCTGCTGTGGTTCTACCAAAGGCCACACCTAGCAAATGCAACAACAACAAAAATATATCTGATAAATATTCTTCACAGGGATACAGTAATATGCAGAAGCACATGTAAGTTCTATATTTGGTGGTTAGAGTTCCTATCTTGCTACACTAACAAATCAAATGACAAAACTGCATAATTAGAATGACAACATCACTGCAGTGTTAAGGGGGGGGGGGGGGGGGGGGCTTTACTACAGAAGGAAGTCAGTGTAAATACAATGTCAATCTTGGGAGAAACAATAAATTAAGTGCATGAAAATGGCAACGGAATACTATTGCCCAATAAGGTTATAAGCTGTAAAATTTATGAAAATTAACATGGCATGCATAAAAAATTTCTCACAAATAGGAAATGCTCACAACCATTTCCCAATCTACCAGACCATATTCATGATAAAAAAGATATTTGTCATGGACAAAGGTCTTATTGACACTTGAGTTACATGCATGCATACGCCCTAAGAAGACAACACCTTAGGTGCTTGAGAGTTAAGTGTTGACATTCATGCTAATTCACCTGTGTGTAGCATGGGAGCACTGGAGGTATGGTGTAGGCGCTTATTTGGGGTGTGTCCATTCCCCAAAGCTGAGCTCAAGGGGGGTCTATGTTTCCTTGCTTCAGCTATTCCACAGCAAGCCAACATCAAGACAGCACAGATACGCACAGTAAGCAAGGAGACAATCAGCACAGCAAAGAATACAGGCATATACCAGACACACATGCAAACAAAAAAGAAATTAAAGACATGCACAAATGAAAGACTCATACAAACAAGTATATTTCTAAAGCCCTTACCATAATCGAAGAAACTATATCTAAAACATCAATACCAAATCATCTTCTACACAGAGAAATTGTATACACATCCAAAGATTTTACATAACACAGTAAATAATTGGTATGGAAATTCATCTAAATTATTACTACATTGTGCATCTACTTTCACACATAAAAATAAAAGCCGTGCACTGCTAAAATTCTGAAGTTACACCACGTCCCCCCCCCCAAAAAAAAAGAAGAAAAACAAAAAGAACAGAATTCTTTCACAGAAATGTCAATCAAAGCTAATCTAATCTAATCCAAATATTCCAAATTTCAGTCAAGCACAGACAGGTAGCTAAAAGTGCAAAATTTAACACAATATAAGATGTGATGGTTCAAACTCCAACAATACACCCATCATCATGCAAAAATTTTCCATAGTAAGCCTCTAAATTTTCTTACGATAACTCACATCTACACGAGGCTTTCAGCAAAGCAAAGAGTCAATATAACCTACCTGTGTAGTTTGTGTAGGTCGGTTGCGTAGGTGCCGGGGCTGCTGCTCCTCCACCGCCCACAGCAGCAGCAGCCGGTCTCTGTCTGCTGCTACCTCTACTACTAGCTGTCTGGTTAGACCGGGCTGAGGCTGTCGTGCCGTTTACCATGGGACTGCCTTGCTCTGAGGGTGGGGTGGAGGATTGGCTCCCCCTCCTCTGGGCCTCTCGCAGCTGCTGACGGTGTCTGGCTTTCTTCTCCTTCATCATCTAAGCATGAAGAAAGAGAGACAATAAATTCTAAATTTAGAGAGAAAAAGCAGTGAATGGAGAGGGAGGAGGAAAGAGGAGGAAAAGGTGTGGGAGCTACATAAAGAGGGCAAGACAAAGACAGAGAGGGAGAGAGACTGTGAGATAAAGATAGATAGCGATAGAAAAGAGAGAGAGAGAGAGATAAATGCACAAACATAGAGGGCATATGGGAGAGAAGGAAATAAAGGTAGAGGGAGTCCAAATGTTAAGTGAATGCTACATAGCATATTGCTACAAATTGTTCACAAAACTCCTTTATACCACACTGCTTGAAAATATGCAGAAGCCTAACCCTTTTCCTTTTCTTTTTTTAAAAATCAAAGCATCACTTCATCAGCAACAAACCTCCTCAAAGAGCGTGCATTTGATGTCTAAAAAGCCCAGGAAACCCATATCTGCGATGGGACAACTTGAATTATACATGAAATACAAATATATTTTGCAACATTAAGTATCTAAGGAAAAGAAGAGCAGCATCAACTATCTCTACCGTGCTGTTTTACATGTAGAACCATAAGTTACGGTAAACATTACTAAAATACTCCATGGCCACTTCTTACTTCATAAAGTTTTGACCTGTACTCATTTACTGAGAGCTGTACATCATCGTCTAAGGGTGGGACCACATCATAGTCTAGGAATATCTCTCCAGCTTTGTTTCGAAATCTGAGTAGGTAGAAAAGGATAAAGACATCTCATGAAATGAGATATTAGAATAAACAGCATCTATGCAATATGGGTATGATACGATAAAATACATTTTTATCCTTTTAAGGCTTATGATAAATGACTAAAATGAGGGCCCAATTATGAAGTGTGAATATCCTACAAGTCATGTAATATGCAGATTTTTCATCACTTTCCCACATATTCAAGAATAACAAATACAAATTGTTTTATGTTCATATGCTCATAGCAAGATGAGAAACTTCTTCCTAATAGAAGCTTCAAGGTTTCCTTAATATCATTTATTTTCATAATTTCATTTCAGATAAATACAAATCACATACATGTAACACACATAGGTGTTAACAATCAATAATTTCAAAGATAGATAAAACATTACCAAACTGAACGATTAAAAACTGAACTTGTTATTCAATTTATGCAGTAACTATATCACTCTGACTCTGAAGCACTGTTGCTAATAAAGAAATAAAAGAAGGAATTCATCTCTGAAATGATATCTTTTTCATAGACTTTCATAAACTTTTTTCCTGAATAAATTGAACTTTTACGTGTTTGTTACACACAGAATGAGTAAGATGTTGCAAACTGCTTGAGAAACCATAGTTGCATACACACCTTGCTACATAGGGATGTGAAAGAGCTTGTTTGGCAGTGAGTCTCTTGTCTGGGTTGAAGTGTAGTAGTTTTCTAACCAAGTCTATGGCATCCGCTGGGGCACCTGGTAATACTTCCTCTACTGATTGTCTATGCCTGATGACAGAAAGAAAAGTAATTTTTAGATTATTTCAAAATCTGGCAATGAAAAAGAAATCTGAATGAAATTTGTTGAATAAGGTTTTATACATTTTAACTTGCTAAATAAGAGATGAACCAGAAATTACAAGCAAAAAAAGAAAAAAGAAAAGAAAAAAAAAAAGCTACTCCAAGCACAAATAATAAAGTACTGAAAAACAATCAAATACAAAGACACTCTTATTACACAAAAATCAAAGAAAAAGGGGCCAACACAAAGGCTAATGACTTAAAGCCTTAAAATATATGGACCCCTGGGCCGGTATTCTGAAAATCGTGTTATCTTTGCAATCAGAAATAGCGTACGCCATTGGCTCACATCGCGCACTTTTGTCTTGTGTGCTGGTCATTTGCGCAGTTTATACCAACCATAAGTACGCATTTTAAATTTGTTATGACAGTTAACACAGTAAAGATAAAACAAAAGATAACACGATTTTCACACCACAAAGAATACCTGCCCTGGATTCAAAAGAAACATGACATTTAAAAAAAAATGTTTGACCCACAATATCAGTTGACTTCCAGCAACATGAACTCCAAATATATCCAGTTTCCTAACTCTGTTAATCGCAATGCTCAATGCCCTGCAAACTTGCAGAGGTCTTTAGAATCTATGCACACACAGCTTTCAAATGATTTACGAAGAGGGCTTCTTAGTGCCTCAGAAGTGAATCAGTATCAACATTCCTTCTTACCTCAATTTTGACATGTCTACAAATGTTGCTCCATAGTCTGACTGGATAGCCTCAATGTCAGCCTTTGTAGGTGGGTCTATGATTGCCATGATTCTCTCTAGCTGATTGAAGGTTGATGTACCAGGAAACATGGGCTTTCCTTTGATAAGCTCTCCTAGAATACAGCCTATGCTCCACATATCGACTCCCTTGGTATACCTGCAACAGAAATAGGATATAAGAAAAACATAATTGAGGAATTCCTGTGTGTGTGACACAATTAGGGGGGAAATACACTTCTGGAAAACCTGAAAGTTGTCAAGATTCACAAATTGGATAGTATTACAACATCATAGTTTATCCTTACATGTAAATTTCTTTATGTTTAAATGGTTGCCACTAATAACTTTATGAAAATTTCGTGTCATGGAAGTATACAGGGAATCTAAATTTGGGAAGGAAAGAAGAAGGATCAAAAGGGAAAAGAAAAGAACATGGAATCGTTGACACAGAAACTGGTACTGAATTCAGAGAAAGGGTAAGAAATACGGCTAGAGAGAGAGAGAGAGAGAGAAAAAAAAAAAGAGAGAATAAAGTTTTTCAAAACAGAGAAATGATGATGGTCATGGTGGATTCATGTATAGCAGCAGTATCTTGTTGTGCTGGACACTTGCAGACTTGCTCTCAAATGTCCCAAGAAGCTAAACTTGAACTATAGCAGAAAGTTTCATCCTCAAGAATCTCAAGAATCTCAGTAAAAGTTATTATTGCAATGGCGGAGCAGCGAGGCACAAATCTATATTTTGTTGAAGTACTTACACATTTAGAAAGCGAGATGGGCAGAAAGAGACATAGACCTTGTGGAAAAAAAAAAAAGGAATCTAGAATTGGGAAGAGTGAATTACAACAGGTAATTTACCTTTTAGAAGCTAGTAGGATCTCTGGTGCCCTGTACCATCTTGTTGCCACATATTCTGTAAGGGCAGGATTGTCTTCGCTAAGAACAGCATCAATTTGGGTTATTGAACGGGCTAGACCAAAGTCTGCTACCTTCACAAAGCACTCTGTGTCTAGGAGAATGTTTGACGGCTGCAGAGATATTAAGAAGAACATGGAAAATTTGTTCGTTTCTCATGCCCACAAAAAATAAATTGCAGATGAGACTGAAGGGTATGAACGATTAGTTCTATCTGACATCAAACAAATACAATTACAGCATTTACTAACAAGCTTAGGACACATTTTCCAAGGAATTCTTAAACCAAAGTCGATCTCTGGTGAGAATGGTGGATCCCTCTTGTATCTTATCCACAAAATTAACATCTGCATTCTTCACATTCTTTTGTAATACTCAATGTAACCGAGAGGGACAGACATTTGTGCATTGTGCTGCAATCTGAAATGAAGGTACAGCTGAAGTTACACACTCATTTCACGGATGATCTTTTTTCCACGGACACATTTAGGTTTGAATGATGTATTTGCTCTCCCAGCAAAACTAAGATTTGTATGTTGTTCAGACCGAGGAAATCGTACATTTAAAAAAAAATTAGAAAAAACTGAGTCGACAGCACTGCTGAAAACTACATATAGTTCCAGGTTTCTTACACTTACACATTTTCAAAATTCCCTGATTTTCCATGACTTTCTCGAGCAGGAAACTGTAAATATCCATGACCATTTTTACATTTTTTAAATTTGCAAACATACATCATTGCAATACTAGCAAGCTCCCCTCAAAACTAGTATGTACATGGTCAATCATACACACTTATACTTACTTGTGAGGGGAGCTTGCTAGAACCAGTACTACCATTATACAAAAAATAGTGGTCAAGTAGTGTAATTGTGGACTGTGATACCAAATAGTCTCACATGAAAGCACACTTTTGAAAAAAAAAATTCCTTCTGTTCATTACACAAATAAATCAAAAGTTATTTTAAAATACTTTGAACAAATGACTTTCCCTGACTTTCCAGAATAAATTTATGAATTCTCTGACTTTCCCTGACTTTTTTGCTTCTGGAAAAAGTATTTTCAAATTCCCTGACTTTCCCGAAATTCCCTGACCCGTAAAAAGCCTGGAGTACCTCTAAGATGAATGGAATACTTGAAGAGAAACAAAATTTGGCAAACTTTACTCTTGTTACCTTCTGATCTCTGTGTATGACATTTCCAGAATGCAGATACATGGTAGCATTAATAAGCTGATACATGATATAACGTTTGTGAATGTCCTTTAAGATCCCTCCTTTCTTGATTACTGCATGGAGATCAGTGTCTGCAAATTAAACAAAAATATTTTTGATAATAAGTACTTGTTAAGAATTAACTGTAATTCTAGAGAATAAGTTTTCACAATGTTATGATTGAAATGAGAGGATGCAAGACTTAGTACACTCATGCCAACAACTTTAATGCCTGTGCCACAAAACCTTGACAAAGAAAAATACAAACTGTAATGAATCATGAATAGCAGAATACAGAAATATGCAGGGAAGTAATTCATGTATATATGCATGTGAAATAATGGTATTTCAAGATTGGAGCTCAGGTTCAAACCCTGAATATGTTTTTGAGTGGCTATTCATATCAAACAAAAAATATATTGACAAAAATTGCAAATGAAAGTCACCCTGTTAAAGTGCAAGTAAAGTGAATTTTGGATAATTTGAAAGAGAACTGCATTTAGGTGCAAACATAGTGAAACTTGCAGAGTGTTTCATGAAGGGTTTCATGAAGTGTCTCACTGTCTTGTCAGTGATTTTCACTGACAAGACGCTTCATGAAATGCTCCCCGGCTTTTTGGATCATCCCTAAATAGAAAGACTACACTGTATATGTACAGTGTCCTGTCTATGAAGACCACACACTTTCTTTCCTATGTACACCACTTTTAATTGAAACTAAAACTAAAGCAACATGTAAATGAATACCACCTTTCTCTAATTCATCTAAAGACCACTTTTCCAGTCTCCCTTAAGCAGTCTCTATATACAGGTTTAATTTGGTCATACTCACCCATGTATTCAAATACGAGGTAGATATCTTTGTCATTCTCTGCTCTCATTACATTCAGAAGCTTAACAATGTTTTTATGATCACTGAATTCCTAGGAAAAAGAAATAACACAGAAGGAAAAACTTTCAATAATGAATACTGATTTTAACTTGAGAAACAAATCCCTAGTAAAGGGAAAAGGCCTGTTAAGAGAAAAGTATGCTCCTGAAATTAATTTGTACGTAAATTGCCTTGAAGTTCAACTTGCCTTCATTAATCCACATATGCAAATAATCAGAAAGCCTACTTTTTTCAAGACCTATCAGTTACAATTTAGCTTTAAGAAGAAAACTGACATTTTGATTTCAATCACTGTCTAAATATATCCAATAAAATTATAGTGCTATCTGATGAAAACGACAATGACTTCACATCATCTTCCAACAAAAAAAGGAAAAACAACTTACTTGAAGGAACATAATTTCTCGAAATGTCCTCTGCAGAGAGAAAAAAGAAAGGCAAGAGTGGATTTGTTAAATGTTTAAAAAATTATTCATGAAACCATAACTTTCTAACATACTAGCTAAATATACATACAATATAAACTAAAAGAGGTAACATAGCATGAAAGGATACTATTTGCCTGCACATATAATATAGATGAATCAAAGCTTCCAGGATATTTATTGTCTTGATAGCCTTAATCCAGGCCTCGCTTTTTTTTTCCACTTCCAGATTTGATCTAACAGGGGTTTACATGGAAGTTTTTCATGGAAGTTTTAAATTCTTTTTATTGGGGCTTTGAGTGCAACCAGCAGGAGAGGAAGGTGAGGGAGGGCGCATCAAGAGTGCAGTCTTGGTGATCAACGGGTACTTGATGATTGTTAGTATACAGCCCTGGATCTACTATCGAAAATCTTCTAAATATGCTATGGATTCTATGCACTTATTTTTCCAAAAAAACTTTCTGAAACGACTCAAAAACATTCCGGACAGTGAGTCTACTCAGAAGACACCATAGGTATGAACCTCTTGCAATCACTCTGCCTCTTACCTGAGCATCTGTCTGATTTCTGAAGGCATCAAAGATCTTTTTCAGAGCAACAATCTCTCTTGTTCTCCTATCGATAGCCTTCCACACAATGCCGTAAGCCTGTTGTAAAAAAAAGGAGAAAAGGTGAATTCCACAGCCTAGCTTTTGGAAATTGTTGAATCACAGACGCACTTATGAATTACATTGTTCCATATTTTTGTAGCAGAACCAGTGCTAAAAAGTGATATCTATGGATACTTTTTACAGTGTACCCTGGTAACTACCTCTGTGAGTTGAACCCCCCACCCCCACCCCAACAATTATCACCCAAGGGCCTGGGGCAATTACCCTGAGAACAATTAGCCAAAGAAAATATTCAGGGTGGTCCAGAGGAATTCTAGCTGTTGCTGCGACATGCTAAAATTTGTGCACGACATCCTAAGAAAACTGTAGTGCCTAAAGTAACGTGGATCTGAAAATTAGCTCGAGTTGATAGGACTGCTGATATGTTGCCGGTCACTTCCGGTTGCCGGTCTACATTCGCAGCAGAGATATATGGGGCGCATTCAGAGGCTTTCTTTGTAAATTATCCAAGATATTCATATTTTTTTCCTGTCAAAATATCACATTTGTATTGAGATTTTTTTTCAACTGAGAATATGAAATAGCATTCAAATATTCTTAACCTACATTAGCCAGACGTCAGACAAGGACACACACCAAATCTTTGCGAACCCATTCGGTATCCTGGAAGGTAATCGGCATTTGCATACATAGACTTTATGTGCGAGAGGTCGAACTTCCGGTTGACCTCAGATGAGAGAACAAATTTCTGAGTGCAGATGAAGCAATAAATCATTGTTTTTTGGTAAGTTTTAAATTGTCAAAATACTGAAAAAACATTTATCAAACATTCAATTTTAAGATAATGTCACTTTTGTAGCTGAGAGAATTCAGCTTCATCACATACGCGATGTAGTCACATTTTTTGTCGTGAATTCGCAAGATTTGGCTATGCCCGCTGTGTATAGCTAATCCTATGCTACGTGTACATGTACATGTATGTTTGCATGGAGATGACAGAAGCTGGCTACGGGAAAGGGATTTTCTAGGGGGTTTAGCAAAATAGGAAAAGAAAAAGAGACAATGTAACTGCAATGCAGTACGTAAGTGAAGTTAATCACAGAGTGACGACATCGGACATCAAAGGCTTAACCCATTCGTGACAGAGGTCCACATTCTGTGGTTTGGCCTAATATCTTTTGATGCAAAGCCCTAAAAATCATACCAAATACATGAGCAGAAAGAGCAAAAAATTCTACACAAACTGTGCCCATTTTGGTTGCGTCAATATCCGTTGTTTGATGCTGAAATTTTTAAAAATGAAAATAAGTAATTAAATCCGTAAATTGGCAATGTGATAGAAAGTTTAAAATCACCATTTTCCCCTGCAAATTGGCAACTTTTTGACTTCTCATCATGATTTCTGTCAATTTATATTCATTTCAGATACATGACATTTTATAAGAAAAATGTAGCAATAAAATAAAAATGTTGGTGTTGCCAATTTGAAGAATAAAAGCTGATTAAATTAGGCTTTCAATAATTTCTGTCACGAATGGGTTAAAGGGGAATGCTCAAACAATGTTAGCTCATTTAAAAGAGCATGATTTTATTAGCAGAAAATCATCCGCCTAAAGTTTTTTAAAAAGTCGTGTTGCCAAGGAAACCCCCAAATGTGGTAAGATTTCAGGATATTTTTTACCCCTCAGCTGTGACCTAGTTTCAACCGGGTACCCACTTTTAAGTCAAAATGACGTTAAAGTGGGTACCTTGTCATGCACTACATATTGTATAGTCCAACGCGCAGCACAACTGCAATGCGCGAAGCTGGGTACCCACTTTTAGGTCATACCTCATACTCAAATTTTTTTGGTCAATTCTTGATTTTTTATGAGAAAATTAGCCAAAATGCATTGATTTTGATTGAAAATCATCAAATTATTAATGTTATTCTTCTTAGAATTCAATTCTTGATCATATCCAAAAAAAATTTACAATTGTGTAATCACTTTAAACCGGCGTTATCAAGGTTCCCTATGACTCTGTCAGATTTTATTAAAATTCGCTTGAAAGAGAGCATTCTCCTGATCATTCTGTGAAAATTTGAAGCAGATTTGTTAATTACAAATGGAAATATGCGCATGGATACGAAATAGAACCATAATAATCAACTCATTGATTGTGGGCATCAGACATGTCAGTGGAATAAAGACAAGACAAGATTCCAAATTTACAGTTATCAAAAGTATTTTCACTGCCATCTGAGGTTGGAAATGCGGGCATAATTTCAGCGCTTGCCACAAGTGCCGTTTTCTTAGAGTACTGTACATGTACAAAGTCAAAGAGTAGATCTACATCACTGTCTTGGCACAAATTAGTTCAACTGCAATTCACTATGCGGCTGGCCCTTACTAAAGTTATAGATCTAACAAGATTAAAGTTCTTCTTCTTCTTCTTCTTCTTGTAAAGTACAGTCCTTCATCAGGTGTATTGTACTATTTGGCAGGTCTGGTGTGGTGTATGTACAGTGCTCTTTGAAAAGATTTCTACATAGTATGTTAGAATTAAGGCAGTGTATACAGCCACGTGTATGCGTGTGTCTTTACCTTACAGTCACACGTGTGTGGTTGTATCCACAGTATCGACACTAGGATACAGTGACACTTGTCTGAATTCTCACTTGCACTCTGTGCCGTGACAGCTATCGCTACGTGCACTGCTCTGCACAAGCGATGTGTATTCATGTGACGGTATTGCAACTTGCATCTTGGTCTTGGATCCTCACGAGGCTTTATCTCTTGAAATTTAATGACATACAAACAATATTTTTACTTCATTATTGTCATCTGCTTGTCGATCAGGTGAGAATGAAGTGAAAATATTGTTTGCACAATAAGTGAAATCGAGAGATAAACCTTCCTGATGATCAAAGTCTAAAGATGCAAGTGCAGTACCATCGCATGAATACGCATCACTTGTGCAGTACAAGGAGTGCAGCACACGTGCATACATACACTAGCGATAGCTGTCGCGGCACAGAGTACAAGTGAGAATTCAGACAAATGTGGCTGTATCCTAATGTCGATGCTGTGTATACAACCACACGCATGTGCAGTGTTCTCGCCAGAAAAAATTCCACACATGTCGGCACATGTCAAGGACATGTGCTGCCACTCCTGAGGATGAGGGCGGGTGGGGGGATTCCCCCTCCCGCGCGAATCGCGGGATATGGGAGCGTGACCCAAAGCGGAGACTTATAGTGGAGATACTAGGAGCTCTGAAGCCCTATATCAGTAAATACAACTTACAAGATATGGGAGAGCAGGAGAGTGGAAATTAAATAAGCCTGTACATTCACAAGTATTTTTCTACCCATGTACACTTTTACCCATATGGATGGATACATCTGGTACCTGTTCAGAATTTGTCAGCAATCTGGTCACTGACCACATCAAGTGACCACATCACATTCTCTCCCCCTCTCACTCTCTCTTCCCCCCTCAGTATCTTCCTCTCTCTCTCTCTTTCTCTTCTCTGTATGACCATGAGGGAAAATCCTACTCATAAAATTTTACAGCTTCTTTCAGCCTTCAACCTATTACCAACTACACTGTAGCTATTTAATGGGGAGTACACTGGTCTGTCCCTGGAAACTTCACAGGCTTACAGTAGTTGAACTATATTGCCAAAAGTAAAAAAAAAAAATCTCTGGCATTTTTTATTACTGTTACTGTTAGGAATGTATACTCAATTTCTTTTTTTACCCTTGTCGCCACGCATGTCGGGGCAATTTCACACATGGTTCTACTTTGTCTGAAATCCTGCACACATGGTATTTGAACCATGGGTATTATGTACTGCCGAGAACAATGCGCATGTGGCCGAAAGGTAACGGGTGTGGCTGTATACACTCATCCTGTGTACATGGTCAATGAATTGACCTCGTCCCACAAAAGTGACAATTCCGTACCAAAACTACATAGCATGCTTTTCTATTGGTTACTTGACGGAATGCTGTCAACCTATGAGTCTGATAAGTGTCGGTTTTCTTCTTAAAATTCACCATTTTCAGTTCATTCATCAGATATGAAGCAGAAAGGGGAAAATTGAGAGCCTCAGGAACACTGCTGGTAAGTAAAATTAAAACTTTTCTTCTCTATTATAGAAGATCTAAGTCAATATATTTCACGTTTGCGTCGGCAATTAGTTTCGCTATTCAAAACGCCGTTTTGACCTACTGGGCCGGTATTCTGAAAATCGTGTAATCTTTTGTCTTATCTTCACTGTGTTACTGTTATTACTGTCATAACAAATTTAAAACGCGTACTTATGGTTGGTATAAACTGCGCAAATGAACAGCACACAAGACAAAAGTGCGCGATGTGAGCCAATGGTGTACGCTATATCTGATTGCAAAGATAACATGATTTTCAGAATACCGGCCCGGGTGGCTGTATACACTGCCTAACTGTAACACGGTACGTTAGAATTAACATTAAACTTCACCATGTTCACACATCACAGTCGCATCATGAAAATGAATAATTCCCGACTTAATGACATTTTAAAGAGGTAAGAATACGACCAACTCTCACTCAGTTCATATGATCTAATCAGTTTACTTTCTCTAAAAGTGGCAAAAGCGATCGAAAGCCGGTAAACATGGTTATACCACCAGCGGCAACTTGTTTCATATCACGCCTGGACTAGCGGGCCAGTGATCGTACCTCCCGCTCGTATAGCCTTTTACTGCACACGACCTCCACATAACACAACCACTCAATCACTTTCAAATAATTCACTTCTACTCACTCCTTTTCCAAGGCGCTTCTTGATTTCATATTTGGCCAAAACGTGTTCTTCCACTTCTGAGGTCATGATGATGAAAATTGTCCCGGTTTTGGTGCATTAACCAAATATCTTTTGCATTTCGTGGACAAAATTCAGATCAAGTCGTAAATTAGCTGGGGTGGCATCACAACCTACACCATACTAAACGAGTGCTTTAAATTCAAGAAATTAATCTATATCTGTTCAAAACCAATACAAACTTTTTTTTCTAGAACTCTATTTATTTCTCTTTAAATTTATACTTTCAATTTTGGAGTTATGATTTAAATGTTATTAAAACGGAAGAACTTTTAAAAAGTATTAGAGTTCTGGTGAAATAGTTCCAGCCAGTGAAACGAGTGAAACGAGCTAGCTCCGCGCGATCTCTCACGTTGACGTCAGGAAATTGTTTAACCAATACCTAGGCAACGCTCCGCCTTCGTTCATAATCTCGATGCGACGATCACGACTGAAACGAAAAAACAGCACTTGTCAAAAAAGATAGTCAACAAAAAATGTCTCACGAATTTTCTTTTTAAATAAGAAATAAACTGGGGGGGGGGGGGGGTGATGCCCTATAGGCCTGCAACTCCCCCGACCGGGCTGAGGGAGCGTCACTGAAAATCATGTGGGGGGGGGGGGGGGGCACAAAAAATCCCACTCTTTTCTTGAAACAAAAATGGCCAAATACAAATTTGAATAACATTGAGACATGAAATGAGTATGCACCAACATTTTTATTAATGTACAACTGAGAAGCATTTTAGAAAGGTGTTATCTGGGAAAGAGAGAGAGAGAGAGAGAGAGAGAGAGAGAGAGAGAGAGAGAGAGAGAGAGAGAGAGAGAGAGAGAGAGAGAGAGAGGGAGGGAGGAGGGAGGGAGAGAGAGACAGAGACAGAGACAGAGAGACAGAGCGAGAGGGGGCAGATGCATCATTTTAACTCTCTCGTTTCCCATATTAGCTGGATAAACTTTTCTCGTCCTTTAAAAGGGAGAGTAGAAACTGCCATGTGAAGTAAAAATGTTCTTGCTAAGTCGATGTTAATTAACAATGCTTCTTAGAAATAGAAAACAGAAAAAAAAAGTTATAAAGTGTATTCCAATTGTTAATCACAATTTTCCAGGCCCGGATGGAGATGATAATTTCGTATTTGATATAGCTTTACACATAAGGGGTTGAAAGACGTCATTTGGGGTCCCAGACAGGAATGTCTCTAGCGGGGGTTGTGGTAGTTCAGATTCTGAACGATTTTATTATAAGAACAATCTCCCCAAGCCAGTGCCCCAAGCGCGATATCCCCCAACCGCTGCCAGGCCGAGAGATGGCGTGATACCGAATTGTACTAGGGTTGTGGGTGCACTGCATTCTCATGATTTTAGTGACGGATAATTTTGATCGGCATCTTCCGTTCTCACAGTGGGTATGATAGGCTTTTGGTCATAGACCGTTATCTCCTGAAAAATTCACCTATTTTAGGTTAACTTGCTGCTCGAGTCCTTGCAGTCATATCACTAACATTCTCATATTTAGAGACAGATTAAGATGCAAACCGATTTCCTTTTATCAGAATGATAATGATATGGCATTAATTTTGTTAATTTTACTGCACCACGCACAGAATATATAACTCGGGGGCTAATCATTATATTGGCCGCCATTTTAATCTTGTTACAGACTTACACAATTATGATACAAGATATAGTCAATATAGTTTTATCTTGCCCGAACGAGTAGGCAGTATTGGCAACTGCTTTTATTATAACGCAATCAAATACTGGAATTCTCTCCCTAATAATATTAAAGCATGTAGAAAACTTTGCACACTTTAAAAGACTACTAAAAGAGTTCCTATCACTTGAGTCTAAGAAAAAAGAAACAAGTGACATGATTTACACAATTGCATGATATGCTTTTGACCTACAGATCGGTATTCTTTTCTCTAACTTATCGATATCATTTCGTCCTTTTGTGTTGATTTTTTTTTCGTCTTAAATGTGTTGCTGTTAAACTCCTGTAAATATGTTTCATTATGTATACAGTGCTAAATACTTACCAGCCATGTTACCAGCAGTCAAGTTGTTGTTCTCTTTAGGACCCCATTGTAAATAAGCTTTCGAGCTTTCATGGGTCATCCTGTCAAGCTTTAATGAACTTGTTCTTTATGTATACCATGTGCTCTTTATCACTATGTATATCTGAACTTGACAAATAAATCGAATCAAATCAAAAGATGCTGAAAAAGCGAGCGAGCGAAGCCAAACAAGCGCTTCCATTCTTTTCTTTCTTTCTTTCTTTCTTTCTTTCTTTCTTTCTTTCTTTCTTTTTTCTTTCTTCCTTTCTTTCTTCTTTCTTTCTTCTTTCTCTTTTACTTTTTCCTTCCTTCCTTCTTCAGCCGAAAGAAATGTCCCATTCGGTGACGGGAATTTTTAGGGGGAGGGCATAATGTCACACCCCACACCGGGATAGCAACGGCCCTGTGTAATGTATTTCGATATGGCAAAATAACACACTCTAAAAAATATTGGGTAAAAATTGCCATGAAGGTAATTACGTGTCCAACCAACTTTGGGCATTTCATTTGGCATTTCTTTTTATCCAATTTGATGGAAATTTTGCCCATTCGAAAGTAAGGCATCCTGACTGAACGAAATGCTTCCCACATTGGGTAAAAATGTTGCCCAAAGTTGGTTGGCACATAATTACCCTCGTGCTCATGGCCGTACGCAACGGGGGGGGGGGGGGGGGGGGGGGGGGGGGGGGCAGGGGGCAGTTGCCCCCCCCCCAGAAATTTTTAAAACTTACATTTTTTTACTGAAAATTTTTACAAAATTCACCAAAAGTGTGCACCAAATCCTTCAATTTTCACTTTTAAAAATGCAAAGTGCCCCCATGACAAGCTCGGTCGCTTCGCTCCTTTGCTTTCGAGTTTCTTCGAAAATTTTTATGCGTCCTGCTCCCCGCCCCCCCCCCCCCCCAGGAAAAAAATTCTGCGTACGGCCCTGCTTGGTGCTGGGTAAAATTTTACCTAATATTCTTTAGAGTGCACTTCTGGCATATAACAAGAAGTCAATCATCGGACTCGCTTCGCCGGCAAGCAAACTGATTATTATGATTTAGCAAGAAGCATCATAATTTCCCCCAAATTGGAAAACAAAAACACCCTGCTTCGCCGCCACTATACATTCCATAATTATAGCGTGTGTGTGTGGGGGGGGGGGGGGTGAGACTTAAAATGCAGCATAACAGTACTGTCGGCAAATTTGTGATCACCACCGAAAAACTTGTCAGCAAATACACTTTCAAGCGACCATTTTTCACCCTAGAATCACAGTTTTCAAAGACGTTTAGTTTAAACCACGGTTGCGTTCAATCGATTTTTCGCAGGTCGTAAAAATAACCCGGGGGGTCACTCTCCACATGACCTGCTACCCACCCGTGTCCGACAACCTCAGAAATGCACCCTAAATGGCGTAACTACATTAACCAAATTTGCAACCCTAAATGGCGTAACCCATGAGAAAAGCCACCCTAAGTGGCGTGAACAGGGAAATCCCCCTAATTTGATACCCTAAATGGCGTAAACATTGAAATCGATTAATTTGATACCATATTGATGACTGATGTTAAATAAAACAGGTATGAATTCCATTCTTTTAATTTATTGAAAGTAAGGCCAACATGATTACTCTCAAGGACACCTCTCTTAGCCACTTTGAATAGCCATCTTTTAGCCTTAATTAATGAATGCAAGTTCAAAATGTTGCTTTCCTTGACTGACCGATGCATCACTTACCATTCGTTTTACCAATTTTATCAAAAATTGAAAAAAATGGAATCCATGCCAGTTACTGTGTTGAAAAATACATACATTAATTAAACTTGTATCTTATTGGTCAGGCTTCCTACACTCAAATAGGCTGAACGATGAAGAGGATTTTGTGTCAGGGAGTAGATCTATACAGTTAAAACTGAGAATTCACAACACAGCTTAGCACGTATAGGAAATGTGCTTGCGTGATCTACCAGATCTACTTATGACAACATCAACCCGTCTACCATCATCTGGTGCGCTCTGTAATTCATAACTTTGTAACTCTCTATAAATGCTGGAACCTGTTAATGGTGTAGGTCTGCTCAAATTTGCCCAAATTTGCAACCCTAAATGGCGTAGGAATCTATTTAAATTTGCACCTCTAAATGGCGTAATCTGCATAACCAAATTAGCAACCCTAAATGGCGTGAAGAGTGAGAAAAGGCTACCCTAAGAGGCGATTTACCAGCGAATGGTGCTGAAAAGCAACCCTTTTTGCCAAAGACGTCGACGACGCCTGAGTGCCTGAAACGGGACCCTTTTCGACGCTTTTTCTGGACGCGGGTGCGTAGCAGGCCATTTGGAGAGTGACCCCCCCCCCCGGGAAAAATAAACGTCTTTCAAAACGCAAACATGAAACGCTGAAAAAGGTGCGTTTTGCATCATGATTCTGCAGAACCGCACGGTCGCTACATAAAAATCGATTGAACGCAACGGAGATCTCAATCATGATTCTATTGTTGCTTTCCGACACCAAAGAATAACATAAGAAAAGATTAAAAGATAAGAAGATGGAATGAATAACAAAAGAATAGCATAAGAAAAGACGGAAAGGGAAGAAGATAGAAGAGGGAAACAAAGAATAACAAAATATAGATTAAAAGATGAGAAGATATAAGAAATAACAAAGAATAACATAAGAAAAGACGGAAAAAAAGATAGAAGAAAAAAAAGAATCACATAAGGAAAGATGGACAGAGAAGAATATAGAAGGAAAAACTAAGAATAACATAAGAAAAGCTAGACAAGAGGATAGGAGAAAACAAAGAATAACATAAGAAAAGATTGAAAGATAAGAAGATGGAATGAATAACAAAGACTAGCATATGGAAAGACGGAAAAGGAAGAAGATAGAAGAAGAATACAAAGATTAACATAAGGAAAGATGGACAGAAAGAAGATAGAAGAAAAAACAAAGAATAACAAAAGATAGATTGAAAGATAAGAAGATAGAAGGAATAACAAATAATAACATAAAAAAGACGGGAAAAAGAAGACAGAAGAAGAAAACAAAGAATCACATAAGGAAAGATAGACAGAAAAGAAGATGGAAGAAAAAACAAAGAGTAACATAAGAAAAGCTAGACAAGAAGATAGGAGAAAACAAAGAATAACATAAGAAAGCTAGACAAGAAGATAGGAGAAAACAAAGAACAACATAAAAAAAGATTGAAAGATAAGAAGATGGAATGAATAACAAAGAATAACATAGGAAAAGACGGAAAGGGAAGAGTTCAAGTTTCAAGTTTCAAAGTTTATAGATTGAAATCATACACATATTGGATTGTTCTCAATAAAGATGATAAAGGCTGCAACTATTCCCGGCCTCCAACGTGGACATATAAGAGTTACATGTATGGTATGCAAAGGGTTTTATTCATTCAAAACTTATTCAAGACTTACTAAAACTTTTAAGATTCATGCCATGGGACCTATTGTGTTTTTTGAATATCAAAAGAAAAAAAAAAAGAAAAAAAAAAAAGAAAAGAAAAGAAAAAGAAAGAAAAGAAAAGGAAGGAAGCAAATGTGCTCAATGGTTGGACGGGGATGTCCCGGATTTGGGCGCGAGCATAGACGATAATATATTTGAGGTGGTCAAAACATACACTGGGATTCATACACATTATCAAGGGCGTCAACCGGTTCTGAGAAGTGGGGGGGGGGGTGGCATTAGCGAGGGAACGAAGTGACCGAGCCCGATCTCGCGAAGCGAGGGGGAGGGTGTGGGAGGGGGTGTCCCCCTCCCACGGTAGGGAGCTTTTTGCATTTCTTGCTTGAAATAATGCAATTTGATGCATATTTACCCCCCGGGGGGGGGGGGGAGGGGTCACTTCCATTGAAGAGTGGACAGCATCCGCGAGAATCGTCCTAAAAAAAAGCACCCTAAACGAGGATTCAAGGGTAGGCCGCTAAGACACCCTAAATACGGATTTTGTGCAGATGTCCTATATTTGCACACCCTAAACAGGGATTTCATTAATTGGTAGGATGTTCCCATTTTCATACCTTTAGAGTGATAGTGGGGTCCATTGAAAGTTTGGAGCCGTTTTTATCTCGAGATAATTCACTGTCTCATTATGTTTTACACAGGCGTTATATGATTTTCCGTTCACGGGTCTTGTTACAGCCAATCCCGCAGTCAGTGCAAATTACATACCCTTTTCGCGTTTTAGATTATCGTGATTTAGGGGGCTTTTTTTCATTTGGGGCATTTTTGACACTCTATTCGCGTTCCGCGCGTTCCGCGCCTACCCCTGAAAAAATACCCCTTTTCCGCGTTTTTTTTTTCTTCTCGCGGATGCTGGGCACTCTTCAATGGAAGTGACCCCCCACCCCCCGGGATATTTACAGGGTCGTTTGTCTACTTCACTACTTCTGATCCCAAAAAAGTGTTGGGGGGGGGGGGGACAAATGATACGATGTCTCCCCCCCCCCCCCACTTTTCAAAGTGGAGGCGTCCCCCGCCTGTTGACGCCCATGCCTATTATATTCAGCTGCTAATTTTTTTTTTAATTGTTCATTTATTTGCGATTTACTTATTTATTCATTAATATTTCATTAATTAAACTATTCATTTATTTACTTATTCATTTATTTGTTTGTTTATTTATTTATTTACGCATTTATTTTTTTTATTTATTTATTTATTTAGTGTCATTTTTTATTCATTCATTTATTATTTTTTGTCTTCGGTTGATCCATCGAAATTAATCTTACCGACATAAATTATATATATATTTTTGAAACAACACACATGCACATGCTGGTTTCAATATGCATATAGGACATTACTTTATTTGATATTCGATAAAACAGCAATGTAGATTAATTAATGAAGTCAAGTTTATTATGGATAGAATATGCAGTGGAAGTTAACTGAAAATGGGAGGGCACTAAAAGACTTTCGTCTTCCAAGGAGCCCGACAAGACAGGTGAATACAGGTGAATATAGATAAAATGCCTTGTTCAAGGGCAATAAGTGCCGTGCCGGGCATCGAACCCCAGACCCTCGCGTCTCCAATCAAGCGCCTTAAACCCTTCTATTTCTGTGCTTAAACCACTCGACTACGGCACCTCTACTCTAAATCCACTCTGCCGAAACAAGTTTGCTGCCCTCTCCCGTTTAAGTTTGCAGCCGAAAATATAGGGAAGCTTGCATGCATCCTATCGTGGAAAGTTACTAATTTCGCTCTGATCACGTAAGATTTCATTCGATTTCTTTTGTTTAGTCGTTTTAGTGATTAATTAGGTATGATCCAAGGATTCCATTGTTGTGTATGCTTGATTGGGAATTTTTTTTTACCACTGCAAGAAATATACTATTTTGTTCTGCCTTCCGACGTGACAAGCCATTCGAAACGGGAAGAGTTGTCTGGGCCGGTGGGTCAGGCGACAAAGTGGGTGGGAACTGCGTAGGTATTCAGCCTCGGCCTCGAGTAACTGTTAAGAGTTAGATCTACGGGTAAAGACAGGGCTGCCAACATTGGAACAGTTCAGATGAGATTATTAGAAAAGTCGCCTCAAAAGTGCCTACCCTCAGTGTGTGAGAGTTGGCAACCCTATATTGTAATTTCTGCCGGGAAAAATGCAGTTGTTTCTGCAGTCAAGTTTCCAGGAATCCTGGGGTGCGTTTCATGAAACCAACTCTATGACAGTCATATCTCTTGTTGATCTACGGAGATGTCATGAAGCTGACAAAGTGTTTCACGAAAGCCTGACATCTCACAAATTCAAGATATCGATACTACCGGCTGAAAAATATAGCCTTGGTCATAATCCACTGGAATTATCATCAATTATTCAAACACAATTTTAGACTCAACTTTACTCTAATTGTTCGAAAAGTATAGAAATCATGACTAGAATTTGAAACAAATAATACAAACATGGCATTCACATGAAAAACTACTTTAATGGTGACATCTGAGAATTTCTAAAATTAATATACGCAACACTGCTGTTGCGCTTTGCGAATTTAGATTTACAATTAAGAGGATACCGTAATTGACGAGTTATTGAAAGCAGACCCAAATTTTGTTTTAGTTTTTGAAAAATACTGAATTGGGATACTATGTGATCCGAATTTTGAAATAAATTCATTTACGAATACATTTTATGTGATTTCAATAAATATTTTACTTGCAAAAGAGGAAAATATAAAGGAAGTTTATACATGTTGAATTGTCATCGTTCTTACGTGCCTGAACATACAGACTGCTCTGTTTTCTATGGGAGACTGATGGGAGGATAATCAATATTAATCTCAATTACTTGTTGGAGGGTTATAATGTCACTGAAACGTATAGGTTATTTCAGTTCTACTTTTACATCAACATTAGTAATAATTGTTTATGGAATGAAAGTCTAGAGCTCAAGAACTATTTGTATTTAAGAAATTAACATTTCTTATTTTTCGCTGCCAGCGAGCTGCCCATAGCCGACGAAAAGGTGACTTGTGATGGCGTGCTAAAAAGATATGACATGTTCGGAGGAGCGACAAGTCATTTGTCAGGGAAGTTGTCGCTGGTCTTGGCAAAGACGGCTTTGTGAAACACTTAGCAGACAAGACGACCGACAACGCCGAGATGTCGCTGATCTTGTAGTTATGACGGTTTCATGAAACGCGCCCCAGGTTTAACATTTATTTTTAGTCCGACCTCTCTTATCCGGCTGCATCAGGACTGGCACCTATTCATATAACTGAAATGGCCGGATATAGTAATGTAGGGGGACACCTTTACTAAGAAAATTTATGGGATAGAGTGGTCTATTTCCTTGATGTTGTGGATGATTGTCATCAGTGTGTACATGATCAATAATATCTTTCTGTTTGTGCAAGATGAAAATAAAATAAAACAGAAAATTGTCCACGATGTTTCCGTGTCCCAGGCTTTTAGTTAGGTGAATTGGATGAAAAATAAAAGAGGGAAGCTGGCCAGGAGACCCGGCTGGTTAAAGGCATCGGTTAACATTGTTATGGGAAAGACTTCCTTTTGCGACAACCACCCAAATTTGCTAACGGAATAAAACACACCTTGCATGTGGGTGCACAGAACTAGTTCGTTGGTTGGGTGGCTGTCGCAAAAACTCAGTCTTGCCTTGTTATGATTTTAAAAAACCTCATTTTGCTACTTGAAAATGAGATAAACATACATGTAAGGCCAAGGGTTATAGTGTAAAAATACCAGTCTGAAAGTTTCAAAGTAAAATATCCACAGGAAGTATTTTTAAATATTAGAAATGTGAACCAATGTTTGAAAAATATATAAGGGTCAGCTGCATGACTAGACGTAAGGAGTGTGCATGCGCGCATGGCTCACTGGACCCTATATGTGTGTGTTGGCGTATTACGTGGAGGGAGGCAAATAACTTTTTTTTTAACTCGAGCAAAAATGTCCTCTTATTTATTGTCTCTGAGACCAAAAATAATTAAATCGCTGTTTGTGTCTTACTAATAGTTTTTCATTCCAAGTTATGGTTGGTTTCAGGGTTTTTTAGTACAAATACAAGTACTCATACACATATTTTATCTTAATTTTTTAGAATTTTTTAAATCGGTTGCTCACAGAGTTATCCAGTGCCTATTAGGAGTCTGGATAAATGATAAAATGCAGTGTGTTGATCTACAACTATGAAGGCAGGCTTCTCACCAGGATTTTCTTTACGCGTAATGAAAACGTAACATTCGGCAGGGAGGAAAAATTTACGCATGGTACAGATAATGGAACACATGGCTTTGTTTTGGTTGGGTACTTTTCGTGCATACAAAAAGTGCCATTGTACACTTTCATGCTTAAATTTACACATGGTGGCATTTCCCCTTCTAAATTTATTGTAGGGCTGTAAATTTAGCACCATGTTCGGGTTCGGTTTGGTTCGGCAGAGTTCGGCAATATTTTTTCTGAACTTTGGTTCAGTTCGGGGTTCGGCAATATCTTTATAAAATGTTTAAAAATGAACGCACGATAGAAGTAGAAATTATTTAAACTCCGTCATGTTTAAAAACAAACGCACAATAGTAGTAGAAATTATTTAAACTCCGTCTTTAAAAACGAACACATGATAGAAGTATAAATTATTTAAACTCCGTCATGTTTAAAAACAAACGCACAATAGTAGTAGAAATTATTTAAACTCCGTCTTTAAAAACGAACACATGATAGAAGTATAAATTATTTAAACTCCGTCATGTTGAAAAACGAACGCACGATAGAAGTAGAAATTATTTAAGCTCCGTCATGTTTAAAAACAAACTTACGATAGTAGTAGAAATATTTAATTACCTTTAATTACCGGATCTACTGGAACAGTGAAGTCATTTCTGCAGTCGAGTTTCCAGGTCTATCTTCTGCTGGTCACTAACTTATTTAACTGTCTCTATCTTGCAAATTTCAAACTCGTGCTTAGTGCCTGTGTGCTGCACTATAGTTCTGGAAAGATTTATGCCATCCTCAAGGATGAACATATTGTAGTGCTGACCAGAACTTGTCTAGCTTGGCCTTGAATGAGTTGACCGTTGATGCTGCTACTATCTCTGCAGGCAGAGAGTTCCAGTCACTTACTACTCGGGCACTAAAGGTGTTCTGTCTGACGTTCCGTCTGCTTACTCTTCATGGATGCAGTCGCCAGTCATGAAGAACTTATCTTTGTTCAACTTGTCAATGCCGTGGATGATCTTGTACGTCTGAATCATGTCTCCTCTTCTCATTCTATATTGCATGGAGGGCAACTTCATGGCATGGAGCATTCGTCCATAGTGCTGTTCTTTCAAGGATGTTACCAACTTGGTGGCCCGTCGCTGAACCTTTTCAACAGCTTGAAGATCTCAGAGACATATCTTGGATGCCAGACTGTATTTCCATACTCCAGAATAGGTCTCACTAGAGATTTATACAATCTGTTAATGGTATTCTTATCTCTGAGAAGGAAAGTACTCCATCATGTTTAAAAACAAACTTAGTAAAAACAAACTTACGATATTAGTAGAAACTCTGTCATGTTTGAAAAAAAAATGCATGATAGCTAGTAGAAATGATTTAAACTCTGTCGTGTTTAAAACAAACTTTTGATAGAAATAAAATTATTGAATCTCTGTCATGTTAAAGAAATAAATGCATTAGTAGTAGAAATTATTTAAAATCCGCCATGTTTAAAAATGAACGCATGATAGAGGTAGGAATTATTTAAACTCGTCATGTTTAAAACCTAACACACGGTAGTAGTAGTAGAAATTTTTCAAACTCCGTCGTGTTTAAAGTCAAACACACAACCATAGCAAAATCAATTATAAAGCATAATGAATACAGGACAAGTCCCTCACCGAGGGCTGAATCAATGATCCTGTGTTATAAACTGCCGAACTCCTGAACTTAGCCTTTGAGTTGGGTGTGGTTTGGTTTGGTTCGGAAGTGCCATGTCCGGCAAACTTCTGTTCGGTTCGGCGGTTCGGTAAAAGCCCTACCATGGTGGCTAAAGTGTTTTTAAAATTTACACATGGTGGCCAGGCCATGTGTAAAAGCCCTGGTGAGAACATGTACGAAGGATACACTTTTACAGAAGAAGAAGAAGAAGAAGAAGGCCGGATATGTGAGGTCGGCATGTAGTCTACCTTGATGTAGGGCGTAAATTATGCTGAAACTTACATGTTTTTGCCCCTCTTCATCTTCTTGCAAACTGTCTTTGTTTTGCTACTGTTCATCGCATGCGTAGGCTATAGGGTTAAACCGAAGAGTTCTGTCTTTACTCTAATGTTAGTCTCTAGTTCATTAGCCTCTTGTTTGGGTAGAGTTGGCCTCTCACTTAAGTTAGAGACAGAAGATGGCAGATCACTCTGCTTTGTAGACGATTGACTGTAGGAAAAGCGGCCGAATGGGGCTGAATTCAACATGTTTAATATTATATTTATGCAAATCTAATCTATGGGCCTAGGAACTCCACTGCTTAGAATTAATAGAAATTGTGTCCAACTCACCGTTATCGAATGATGGGCCTGAAACTTTTGTGTTATGTTTTCAGATTTTCTAAAATTCTGTGATGTATTTTGAAATTCAACATTGTGATAAAAATTACAATTTTATTTATTTCATTTTATTTATACAGGGTCAGTAATCAAGTACTGTTTTCCAGGGGCCCTGTAAACAAATAGTACATACAAGATAACAATCACATAATATACATTTATGTAGATTGCGAAAAGCAAGTTTAGCAGATCATGGGCAGCTTACTCTAGACCGTATTCTGATAATTGATTTAGTGGGATGTTATCTCTGACTCTCTTCATTCATGAAGCCATGGCCCATTGGCATTGCAACATTATTTTGTATGACCCACCCATAGCAAAAAAGCCAAAAACCCATTCAGACCCATGCAAATCTAAAGAGTACACAACATGGCAGTATTAAATATTCATAAAGTAGCGAAATAAAAGAGAATTTATTAGAATCTCACTTTCCAGCATGTTTTTGATCGGTCCTTTAATGTCCTGTCTGTGACTGCATATACATGTATGTGTAAAGTTACATGTAGGTTTGGCATTAATATGCCCCAAATGTTCGCCCAGGCATTTGCATGGCTGCTGTACAACCATCCCACAAAAACATGTAGGCTGCGTACTTTACCGACCCCATACATGTATTTTCCACAGGTTTATGAGAAATCAGGTGATTTTTTCGTTCATTTGGTCTATAAGATGTAAAAAAAAATATTCACTTGAAATACATGTAAACTTGCCTTTTCCCGTAAAATATTCCTCTTTCCCACTCAGAGGTTGCAAGATGAAGGCAAAGACTGTATGCGGTTACAAGACAGTTTACTTTGAACACAGTCAGACCTCACATTGAGTGTGCTGCATGCGCCTGAAAACCATACACCCAAAGGGATAGCCTGATCTTGGAAGACATTCCAATGCCAAGCAGCCAGATTTGTCTTCCAGGATTATACAAGGGAAGCCAGTATCACCTCCATGCTCACATATCTAGGTTGGGACATAATGCAACATCGTAGTGTTCTCCACTATTGCACAATGTTTTACAAGATCCGCTGTGGTTTTGTCAAGATCAGCCTATTACAAAACAGTACAAGAAATCATAACCTGTCATACCACCAACCAGCTGCCATCTCCCCCCCCCCCACATGCCATAAGAATATGGAACACTATGATATGTACCACATGCACTGTAAGTGATAACATCAGGCACATTGGTGACCTTCAGGGGTGCGACCTTACCCGTCAGAGAAATAATGCCACCCCTACTCTCTAGATGCTGTAATGAGAGGCTCACCTGCATGGAGCTCCTGCATGGCCTGTTAATAGCTACACATGAATTCACATCACCACAAGCACCTGCAAGAGCACCCTGCACAGCACAGCCCTCTCCAGAACTTTCTTGGCTTTTGAGAGAGTACACATTAAAGGTGCTTCATAATACCCACCCCATGAACTGATTTTTGTGTAAAGAAAAAGGCTCCAACACACAAAACACCAAATGACACGAGATAGACCACAGACTGTTTATTTTCTATTGCTGTCATCGACAAGCCATTTGTCGCCAACCTTGTCGATAATAGTATATTTTGACGCAAAGGTGACGTGTCGGCCAATATTCTACGATGGCGACAAGAATCAACCCTCATAACGTTAGAGTCAGAATCTATACTGACTTTACATGCATTTTGCAAACTTGATTTTAAAAACAACATTGTTTTAATAAATATTGTGTGGTTTGATGACATATGACACACCGCAGCGACTGCACTCGCTACAGCTTCAAGGACCAGTACGTAGTACATGTACAAATTGATCGATCGAATCGAGTGTACACTCAAATTTCTCAAAATAATTCCGACCATGACTGTCGACAATGTGTCATTGTCGGCTAGAATATAACACGACATGTCAACAGAGACTTTTTTTCTCGATGACAGCACTATTATTTTCAAGTGATAAGTTGCATGAATACTCGGCTTATAATGCGAGAGTAGTGTAGGATAAATTTTTTCTAACATAATACAATACATTCCTTTGTTACTGTGCTAACTGAGAATTCGTGATAAAACCTCTCTCTATCCCTGGCCTCGCGTTCAGACACTTGGCTCTAGAGCAAAATAGGCATAATGCAGCTTGGAGCGTGAATTACCCACTCTGACCTCTAGATAACTAAATACTCAGCATCAATATTGATATGATTGATCTGCAAACATTGCTCAAAGATATTGATAAGCAATTGATAACAACATTTCTATCAAATTGTCTTGAAATCAGTGTTTGAATATTTCACAAAAGTAAATGAAATAATAAAGTTGTTGCAATCAGCTTTAGCCCTACATGTAGTTGGGTACTAACGCAATACTAAATTTTTGCCTAGTCTGAATTCATAAAATGCCGAGATGTCCCAGCGTCGTTAACACTTCCATTATTGGAATAATACATGTATGAAAGCGTCAAATTTTTACAGAATTTTACGTAAACTGGCAAGTCCATCTATTCAATACAGGGACAAGAGGAGTGTAATCTAGGAAATTTATTACATGTAAGTTGATTTTCCATTCCATTTGTATAATTTAGGAAAAGTAATAAATCACTTTCGCTTCCCAGGCACAGGTGATGCCAAACCAAAGAATGATAATAATAATAATATGTTTATCCCATTTTCAAGTAACAAAATGAGATTTAAAAAAAATGGTAACAGTGTTAACCCAATGCCTTTAATGTGTAATTAGAGTTTTTTTAAAATTCTGGTTATCACAGTAATTTAAAAAAAGAGTCTTGAATAACTGTATATAGGCGGAGGCATATAGGAGACATATTTGAATTGCACTCGTCTTTTTTGTTTACATGTACATGTGTTGCAGATTCAAAGTGAAGTTGAGCCTCAGTACGTTGCACATCATTGTTATACCCACTGTGGAGACAGACACACTCAGTTGCAGCCCTGTCTCAGAAGCAGCTTGCCACTGTGCTGCTGGCAGCACAGGTCAATAGCGCCCCCATGTGTTCATGAGCTGCTGCGCCGGGTGCTCTATGTTCAAGAGGCGACGTGACGGCGGGGCCAGCAATCACCAAGTGGTGTCTGCGGACCAGAATGCAGCGCCTCTTCGCCGCTCCTCCGCGAAGCAAGAGGAGTCCTTTTCTCACCACAGCACCAACAACTCGGCCCAAGTTCGGGTGAGTAGCAATTAAAGAAGTAACATCAAGTAGCCTGCAAGTTTTCCTTACCTGCTGGAAAAAACTGCCTTAAGGCTTGTTTAGGTATGACACAACAAACCCCCACGTTTTTTTGTGTTCAGATATGGCGTGGCAAACCATGCCATTTACGTTAATAATTATAATGGTAATAATGATTATAATGATAATAATGATAATAATGATAATAATGATAATAATAATAATATTAATAATAACAATAATGATAATAATGATAATAATAATGATAATAATGATAATAATGATAATAATGATAATAATGATAATAATGATAATAATGATTATAATGATAATAATGATAATAACGATAATGATAATGCTAATGCTAATGATAATGATAATGATAATGATAATGATAATGATAATGATAATGCTAATGCTAATGCTAATGATAATGATAATGCTAATGCTAATGCTAATGCTAATGCTAATGCTAATGCTAATGATAATGATAATGATAATGCTAATGCTAATGCTAATGATAATGATAATGATAATGATAATGATAATGATAATGATAATGATAATGCTAATGCTAATGCTAATGCTAATGATAATGATAATGATAATGATAATGATAATGATAATAATTAATAATAATAATGATTAATTTGTATACCACAAAATTGCAAACTGCCTCTAAGCGGTTGAAAGAAAAGTGATCTAGTAGACTAGAAAAGAAACAAGATTTTTGCAAATTACATGTACATAAAAAATCAATTAGCTTCAAGCAGAGGAATTCATGCTCAATTAAAAGAGATTTTTGTCAAAACTTGCGCAGGCAAACTCAGTACATCATATTTTGTACTAACTTTTTGAAGAATTTGATGTGGTCCACAGCTTCTTGCTGCCGGAAGGCGAAAAATATGCCTAGAGCTTCTTGCCTCAGCGTTTTGTTTTTTCACCTCATATCCCATTCACTTACTACACAAAAAACTGGGGGGTTTGTCTTGTCATATCTGAACAAGCCTTTAGAATCCACATAAAAACAATTTGCACTTCTTAGATGTGTTGAAATGGTAAGTTGGATCAACAAAATTCTCTGTGTGTAGCAGAGACTTGTAAACATCTTTTACCCGTCTACATAATATAAGATGCAAACATACGAAGCCCACCATACATGTCATCAAAATTTGGATGTGGCATTTTCATTTAGGGGGTTTACTGTCATTATTTGAACATGGCTCATTGCCAACTGTTATTTTATCAGTACTCATTTAAGCCACTCATTTTATACTGAACACTGCCAGTGAGTCATACAGCAGTCACAGACTGTTAGCCAATTTACATGCCGGAGCTAACCTATAGTAATTATATCCGGTTTAATTTTGAACATGCCTTCTCACACAGTTACCAAAAATATAGCAAGTTCTTACATTGAAGACTTCCTTCAGGTGCATTCATTCCATTTTAGTCCTAAGTCTCCTTACATGTACTTTCAAAACTGAATTCTTAATTCAGCAATTTCAGATAGCTGAATGCAACATTAAAGGCATTGGTTAGCAAAAAAACAAAAAACAACAACTCATTTTGCTGCTTGAAAAAATGGCATAAACATAAGGGTTACAGTGTAAAAGTACTACTCTGAAAGTTTCATAGTATGATATCCTCAGGAAGCATTTTTTAGATATTAGAAATGTGAACCAATGTTTAAAAAATATATAATGGTCGGTTGGCAGACTAGACATAAGGAGTGCGCATGGCTCACGGGACGGTACTGCGTGTGTTGGCGTTTCATGCAGAGGGAGGCAAAAAAGTCCTCTTAGACCAAAAATGATAAAATTGCAGTTTGCATCTTACTAAAAACAGTTTTTCATTTCAAACTATGGTTGGTTTCAGGGTTTTTGAGTACAAATACAAGTACTCATACACATGTTTCATCTTAGTTTGAGAATTTTTTAAATTGGCCGAAACTCTGCAACTCAAAAATTGTTCTGGGCCCCATAACACAAAGATTTGCAATCAATTGCAAATTTAAAACAACCATTCTGATTGGTCCAGGGTCACCTTTGTGAGCGAGATGCGCATGTTAACAACTCTTGATTGGCTGTTACAACTTTGCGATTGATTGCAAATCTTTGTGTTACGGGGCCCTGATTTCCCTAACATTTTACATGCTGAAATGGATTCCACGCAATAACAGAAAATTTGAATTTGATCAGCACTTGGTTTTCTATGCTGGAAAGTGGTGATCTTAATCGTGTTGTAACATTCAGGTTGGTGTTTCCCCCTTTGACAGCTTCACCCCTTTCAGGGCATCTGGGCCCCCTTTCATAAAACTTGTTATCAATAACAAGTTGCAATAACAGTTACAAGCTACTGAAATCCTTGCATCTGATTGGCTGAGAGCAAATTTGTCATAGAAATGTGGCAGTTGTTTATGAAATGGGGCCCCGAGAGCCATGAAATAATCACCATATTGTAACAAAACTTTCAGGAGCCAGAGTCTGAGTTTCAGTTATTTTTTTTTTCACTGTTAAAGGGGCATGGACCCAGGGAAAAAAATACACAGGGGCTCGGGGCGAATTCGCCCCCGAAATGCCAAAAAGAGCCCAGAAAAACTAAAAAAGAGCCCCTGAAATTCTCATAGGGTCGAATGTTAACTGAAATTCAATGTAGAAAATTTGGGCGAGTGGGCTCAAAAAGTAGCCCCTGAAAAAAATTAATTATTTTTTTCCCTGCGTGGACCAACCGTCATGGGAATAAACATTAAGCTTATAATTTGACAGTACCTTTTTGTTGAGATACATGTACAGTAGATGAGAAATATTCTAAGTCAATTTTTGATAGTTCATTGCTTTGATACATGAAGACATGAAGATTCATTGTCAGGTTTGCTATCTGGGCTATATCTTTGGAAAATAGACCACTTTGTAGTTAGCCCATGTCACAAATTACATGTACCTCAAATATCCAGTAACATGGAGAGGTACACTGTACCTTTTTGAGCATTTCAGAATAATCACTCCAAAACTTGAAAAGTGTTGTGCCCCATTTTGTTTCCCCATTTGAAAAGAATGCTTCCAGCTGGGTACCATGAAATGCACAATGGTGCATAAATGATAACATGAAATTCATCAGCACATATCAGGCTATCATGTCAGTGGGTATTAGAAGAAGAAGAAGGAGGAGGAGGGAGAAGAAGAAAGAAGAGGATGAGAAGGAGGAGAAGGATGAAATGAAAGAAGAGGAAAAGGAAAGAAAAAATGAGAAAAAGGAGGGGGGGGGGGAAGGAAGAGAAGCAGGAAAAGAAGGAGGAGTCCATAGGAGCCCACTGCAGCCCAACAAAGAAATACCAGAAGTTTTCTACCTTGTACACAATTTTTTTCTTGGACTTACAATTTTAAAGAACTATTTGGCACATTGTATTACTGGTATATTGTAGTACATGAGGTAAAGAATACACACAACACCTGAAGGTCACTTGTGAATGGTAACTATTCATCAAAACAGAAAGGATACTTGGAATATGGGCCATGCCTATCAAAATGTTGCGCTTTGATGCTCTCTAAAGAAATATCTTTTTACCCCCCCCCCCCCCCCCCCCTCCTTGCAAGGCTCCAGATAATAATGATATCCCCTTGGGGTGTATGTTTAAAGGTTGCATGATCTAACTTGTCATGCTTTTCATTGTTTATTCACTTATTTATTTATTTATTCATTCATTTATTTATCCATTTATTTATGTTTGTGTGTATATTATGTATTTAAATATTGATTGATTTCTTTATGTACATGTAGTCATCATTCATTCTTACATTGATTTATAAATGTTTGCATGTGTGTATATATGAATTTATGTTTATTTATTAATTTCCTTTTATGTATTCAGAATTTCAAAAATGAGACAAACACCTGAGTTGATTGGGGTAAGGGTGAATCCAGGATGTTTGAAGCAGGAGTCCAGTGTTAGAATTAAACTCTTTCAAATGAAGAAAAATGGGGGAGGGGGAAGACATCCTTATCCCCTTGCATTGCCGCAAGAGATAAAAAAAATTAAAAGAACTTGTCGCACTCTTTTTTCTGTGAACTTTCTTAATGCCAGTATCCAAGACCTACTCCTATTTTGAACTGATAGACATGTTGACCTTGATGATGTAATAAATTAGAAAGTGCTAACAATTCAAAATGGGCTTTTGACGTATGACTTTGTTTTAAGATTTTCTTTATGAGTATATAATATATCCCTCAGGTGGTAAATGATAATTTATATTACTGTGGTGTCAGAAAACTTTTTTTTTCTTTAAATTTAGGTCAAGTCATGATTTCTCCCCCACTCTTGAGACCGAGATCTGTCTTTTAGGTCAGTTGACAAGGTTTGTGGTTTCATAAATCAACACTGTGGCTCCGGCCAATGATTAGTGTGTTTCCATCCATGGTGGGAGATCTTACACTGGATTCAGTTGGAGAGCCGTTGCTATGACACATCAGTGTTGCCTAGAGGGGCTTTTTCCTGGAACTTCTTCAATTTGATGAATGCAGCTTTCTAAATGCTCGTACATTGAAAAAAAAATTCTGGATTGGAATAGACATTATATTTAAATAGGGTTCTATATTTCTTTTTCATATCAGCAGAAACAGTGAAATTTCAGCTACTTCTTACAACATTTTTAGGCAGAGTACATGGATGTACATGTAGTTGAAGACAAGTTGTCCAAGATTGGGGGTGGGGTTTGGAGTTGGAACCATGGAGTAGAGATGCCGCTGCAACTCCCCCTCTCCAAAGATGGCAGACATACATAAGTATAAGTACATGTAGGAAGTTTTATCAACTAAAGATGTTTACAGGGACCGTTAGAGCGATTTTTCAACCTTCAACCTTACCAAGAGGTAAGGCATCCCCCCCCCTCCCCAACTTGTGAATGCAGTATGGTGGTTTGGTTTCATGTATATTATCAAAAATCACAATGCCTCATAAAAAAAGGTGGAAATGGGATGAAAAGTCGTTCTGTTTTTACCCCCCCCCCTTCTTCCGTGAATATTCTCTTGATTTGTGAATGCTACATGTACAACCCTACATCTGATCCTTTCATTGAACACTGGTGGAGTATTTGTCAAAGTTACAAAGTTTTGAAGGTGCCTCTCTCCAAGACTGCAGTTTCTGCTTGTGGTCATCCCGGATAATGCCTTCAGGAAGATGAGGAAATCAATGTCGGCAATTTTTCCCAGTCTATAATTCAGCTCTCGATCCAACCATTTCCCATTGCTAGGTTAGTTAATTGGTTGTGGTCAAATCATCAATTACTGCAGGCCTTTACTTATACATTTTGATTCCCTTCAGATGGTTTGCAAGCATTTCTTTCTACAATGCTGAAAGTTGTTTCTTCCTGTTTCCTTGTATTTCCTCTTATTTCCCAAATGTGATTGTTCTGGAGAATGATGTGGTAATAACTGAAAACTGCTAATCTGAATAGTATTAAGATGAGTGGTAAAAACAGTTATTTTCAGGTTTGACTTCTCATTGAAATGGCCGAAACGGCCGATTCTTTATTTATATTCTGATAATAATATCTCGTATAACCCGTAATAGTTTCTATGGTAGTCTCTATAATATGCGCTTCACAAAGAATCGAATGTAACATCTTACTGTACAAAATGATAGTATTAAAAAAGTAGACACGGAAAGACAATTACTAAACATACATGAATATTCATGTCCAATTCGTGATGAATGTGAATTGAACATACATGTACAGTGTGCAAAAAGTTATGAATTTAATTTCAATCTACATGGATGAACTATTATCATGAGAATTGATACATGATTATACTTTATAAAAATTCAGTACATTACAATGTATTTCAAATCCTGTGATAAGGAAAATATCTTTCTGTACTATTATAATTACTTAACAATTCATACAAGATCCTGCTTATTAACTACCATATCCTCTAAAAGGAAACTAACACAACTTTGATAGATTTGGGATCATGCTGATCATACTAACCTGAACTTAGCCATTTTCACTATTAAAATTTGATGATTTTCTAGATTTGCTATTCTTTTTTTTTTACATAGATAGCATGATATTTGATAGAAATGATGTACACTTTAAAAAAAAAATCAAAGACACAGTTTGATGTGTTATTTTGTTTAATTGTTGGTGTTCTCGAAGATTGACCAAGATGTATTTAAAGGATGTGTGATAATTTGGATGCAAGGGTAAAAAAAGTTTTGAAATTCATCCAGAGAGTTTTTTAGAAGTTCAGTATGCCTGCACAATCACTGAACAAGACTGGTCAACCATAGTAATTAGACAGAACTTGAAAGAGCTTAGAGCGTAATGTGCCAGTAGTTTGAAGAGGAGCTGTGGAATGAGACTAATGATTCACCTGTCTTCAAGCTGGCCGTACACCCCCCTCCCTGCGTGCACACGTACACTACACTCATTGCTGCGGCACCTGCTTGTTACAGGTTTGCCCGAGGTGGAAATTTGAATCGCTGTAAGGGAGTGCTTGGATTTCCTGCAGCCAACCCCCTTCGGTCCTCGGGGACTGCGAGGTCTGATTAAAGCCTACCCACCCGGCAGGGAACCCATTAAGTCGATGAACTTGCTGTTTCTTTGTGCCTCTTGCCCCTCTCTCTCTCTCCCTCCTTGGATGAGTTGCCAGAGTGACATGTCTATTTACTCATGCTGCATGTACGTGTTTGATTCATTTGGTGACTGGTAATGGGGACTCCGTTTGTAGCAACACAAATCATCGCTGGTCCACAAACTCAGATAGACATCGAGATCTAGTTGCTTTTACCCAATGAGATCAACTATGATTTTGATTCATTTGGTGACTGATTTCGTGACTCTGTTAGTGGAGATTAATAGTGATGGATCGTCTCTAGTCTGCCAACTCACGTAGACATTACAATCTTGTTGCTTTCGCCCACAAAGATCCACTATGTGTTTAATTCATTTGGTGACTGATTTCCAGGTCTCTGTTTAGATAATTAACAGTGGATAATCGCTAATCCATGAACTTGTGTAGGCACTGCAGTCTACGTGCTTTCATCCACAACAAAACAGTTTTAAAGCATTATAATTTGCGTCAAATCGAAATCAAGTTGCGGTCGAAAGAAAATTGGTTCTGACGATGGGGTTTGTGAGGGGAGACTAGGATGCTTTTGGATCTGATAGAGATGGAATGTGAACACCTGTTTCAGAGGCTTTACCATGAAGAATCAAGAAAGAGAGATTCTGAGGCGACTTGACATCTGTGTTGCCAGGAGCAAGATAGTGAGACAGAGGGAAGAGGAAAGTGCAGGTCTTTCCAAGTCTGCGAAAAAGTTTTACCAATCTTGTGATGTCATGGGTGCTTGAAACCGAGAGTAGATGTATATCCAGGAGGGGCGATGGGATGTAATGACCATTATCTATGGTGATCGTGGTATGCAATGCTGCTTCAAATTGTTGTGCAATTTTAAGTTGGAGTAGTGTCTTGCTGCTTCTGAACTTGCAGTACAGATAGGTGTTAATCTGTTGGGGTGTGAACATTGATCAAGCATGGATGAACTTAGGAGAGGTTTGATACATTGACTCTTCTCTCCCCAGCACCTGACATCTCCAAGAGACCAATCATTGGGATTCTCATTGATTGGCATGTGCTTAGAATGGACAAACCTTGGTAGACTGATCGTAATTCATCTATCATACACTTGTTATTTGATGATTCATTAAATATTTTGAATAGGATTGTGGCAGAAAAACACTTTCTTTAAAACATTCATCAAAAACTTTATGAAGGACTCCTTTCCGGTTGCATCTTAATGTTAAACTGATGGTGAATATCGGCATCTTTGCTTTTTGATAGCTCTTCTTCATCTGACTGTGCTTCACCAATTCTCTAACCAAGGAATGCCTTTTACTGATGACTGAACATACACAGTGACTGTACATAAGCATTTTTAAAGCCCTCGACACCCATGCGGTTTGGACACTTTATTCAGCTTCAAAAATAACTCAACCTCCAACCGCTGTGACCAAGGAAGCAGGGCTTGGTAAACTTATGAGGAGATTGTACTTGTTATGCAGACGATGTCACAAACATGTGTTGTCGTGGAGGTAGTTGCATTCAACTACAAGTCTGCAGGCGTTGTCTTCATGGTCAGACCAAGGGTACATTTTATTCATTTGTTTATTTTTTTATCACCATACATTAATATACATCTGTGGGCCCTAGGTGAAATGTTATGTTTGCCAATTTATGTTTGTTTACTGTAAATCTCTGTCAAAAAGAAAAGAAAAAAACAGATCAAAGTCTGCTTTATCTTTTAAAACGGCTTCTGCATAGACAGATATGACATTTTCTTTTCTTCACATATTTTGGGGCCAGATTTATTGACTTCTTATAGTAAAAAGATAAAATACATTTTACTTTCGTTCAAAATAGCAAGCACCGTTGGTTGCACTACATGACCATTATTGTGTCTCATGTGAATGCTCACTCAGGAATGTCAGTAAAGGGGAGATTGCCCATACTTATCTGAGATAGAGCAAAACAGGGGAGAGGGAAATTTCTTGTCAGATGGTTACAAAATATGCAAAGGAGAAAGCTACATGTATCTGGATCACAAAGAAACTAGATTTCTCTGTATACATCAATGTGATTTTATGTGGTGTACACATACACATGTGCAGGTTTATAATTGTCAACATTTACTCTTTATTCTGCACATCATGATGCTCGTACATATATGTTGTTCTTTGATATCATTCATCCAACTGGGGTGTTTTACAACAGCGTAGTGAAAATTACTACACAGTTCTTACAGCAAATGTTTGTTATACAGGACGTTTTGAAAGCAAATTTAAAGTCTTTTCTCTCACTACACACTGCATGCCACAAGCAGGAAATTTGCACAAATTAATGAGGGGTTCCATTGCAGTGGATGAAGCTGACGCTATCATTGTCACTGATGCACACTTGCTTGGAATTGAGTCAAGAATAGTTGAATGACTTATCCCCTGTTCAGACGAGCAAAATTCATAGCATGCAATGAAGCTATACAAAATCTGATCTAGATGTACATAGAGTATAGTATCCAAGTAATGAAAATATATGAGAAACTCAGAACATATTTCAAGGAAAATGTATGATGGAATATTAAGGAGATGTTGTAGAGCATCTTTTCAAGCAAAAAAATGAACATAGTGTTAGGGTCCACTTGTAGAATGAATGCCTGAAAACCGTATTGGCTGGGGTTAGCATGAATGCTTACTAATAAATGACCATGCAAGCTTTATTTTTGTGTCCTTGAGCTATGCCATTAGTCATTACATTACGTATATGACGATTTTTCTTCTCTTCTAAAACATTCTTTCCCCGTGTTTATGTGCCAGCTTTGCTGTTGATTTTAATATTTCTTTTTTTCCTTAGAGATTTCATATTTTATGAATTTTCTCCAATGTGAATGCACCATTACTAACATCCTGAAAAGATGAGCCTGTGTACATGATGTGCATGTGTATACTTTGTGTGTGTACTTCTTGGTAGTTGGAACATAAAGCATTGTGTTGGAGATGTACACACATACATACATGTATATTATTGTACAGTATATAAAATTTATCATATTTTCTTGGCCTGGGGTTTACATTTGTACTGCATGCGTAATGATTGCAAGCTGCAAGTCAGAACGTAATGAAGAATTTTAAGTTAAAAAAAAAAAGGAACAGAAATCTGGATTGGGCTTATATCTCTTCAAGAACTTTGGAATCATTCCATTTTTTTAAATCATAAAAGTTTTATGGTTGTAGTGACAATTCCCTCTAAAATTTCTTGCTATGGAGAAAACAACAACAACCTTGAAGTACAGAATCTTTGTTTTGCTCCACCATCCAAAACTCCATCCTTCAAGTAATCATTTTATCTGAACCTAGTAGACTTAAAGACATTGGTTAACATTGTTATGATTTTAAAAAATCTTGTTTCGTTACTTGAAAATGGGATAAACATAAGGGTTATAGTGTAAAAATACCAGTCTGAAAATTTCAAAGTATAATATCCACAGGAAATATTTTTAAATATCAAAAATATGAACCAATGTTTGAAAAATATACGAGGGTCGGTTGAACAGAATAGACATAAGGACTGCGCATGCGCGTATGACTCACCTTACCGTAATGTGTGTGTATTGGCGTATCACGCGGCAGGAGGCACATAACGGCATTTTCAAATTCAAGCAAAGTGGTCCTCTTAGTGATTGTCTTGTTGGGGCCGAAGTCGGCCGCAACCATTCACTCACAAAGGGCGACAAGAGAAGAACAGATGAGAGCGAAGGGACAGGCAGAGGTGTTGGGTAGTGTTTATTAATCATAAACAGAACAGAAGAATGAAAAACAGGTAACCCCCTAGTATAATAAGGTCCCAGGAATATATGTCTCCTGGTCAGCTGCGCCCATGGTCAGCAGCCATGAACACTCAACAGCCTCTATATCAGCGGCTGGTAAATAACAACTGCAAACATACAGTCGAAAGCTAATGTGCAGCCTCTAAAATAGTCAACAAGCCGCGACGACTTCGTTCTGTGTTGTGCGCGGGATAATGCCACTGCCCAGCTACCGGGCCTTGCCTAATATATCTCCGCATTTAAATATTCATGACGTCACATTCTAATGCATCACAATATGATATGCTAGTGAATATAAATCTAAATCGACATTAATGTGTAATATATATATGTATATTTATATTCATGCATCTATGTCCAACAATTGCATCATAATACATGTTTTTAAAAATAATAAAGGGGAGGACTATTTTTCCTCGGTGGGATGACACTAGACCCACGTGACCCAAAAGTGATTAGGTTTCGCGGTCTGTGATAAGATTTTACCACACCCGAATTGGTCGTAGGGTGGTAAAAAATAGGCAAATCAAACAGAAAATTTAAGAAATTAGTTTGGTCGCTACATTAAATCCCCCCGTAGTAAGCAAGTCATTTGAAAAAATCACTTGTTTACGATAATCATACAATACTATCAATGCATATAATGCCATATCACAAAATATTCGCAATCAGTGTATCAAATAAAGCCACTTAATTACTAACTGCGGCTATATAACGTTTGGGGAAATGGACCTTCCTCCCAGATCTGGTTTGACGGACCGAGGTGCTGGGGGTGGTGACTATTTCCTCCTCTGGTGAAGCATGCTGCTCAACATACGCGACCTTTAAGCGATCGATACTGACTCGGTCGCGCTTACCGTTAAGGTCGATCGTAAAGAATTTTTTCACTGCGCTTTACGACCTTGTATGGCCCTCTGTATGGCTGTTCCAAAGGCTTACGCACTGCGTCCACTCTGACGAAAACGTGCGAACATTTGAGCAAGTCTCGAGGAACGTAACTTCGGCCGTCTTTCGCCCTTGTCGGTGTGGCCGTACTCGCAGCCATGTGCTGACGCAAACGCGACACGTAATTGCCTGGATCTACTTCAACATGTTTGCTTGCTACGAACTGTCCAGGCAATCGCAGAGTGGTCCCGTACACTAACTCTGCAGGCGAGCATGACAAGTCCTCTTTCACGGTGATACGAATACCAAGAAGTGTTACAGGAAGATGCTCATGCCAGAGTGTAGCATCGTCATGCGCTTTCAGTGCGGCTTTGAGTTGTCGGTGGAATCTTTCTATCATTCCATTCGCGGCCGGGTGATAGGCGGTAGTGCGTATCCGCGTTGTTCCTAACAGCTTCATCAACTCTGCGAAGAGTCGAGACTCGAATTGTCTACCACGATCAGTGGTGATAATGTCGGGTGCACCGAATACGGAAATCCATCTCTCGATCAAGGCTTTCGCGACAGTTTTGGCAGAAATGTCAGATATTGGAATGGCTTCGGGCCAGCGCGTATATCTATCTATACATGTCAACAAATATGTTTTGCCATCGGAAGGAGGCAACGGCCCTACTAGGTCAATATGCACGTGTGCAAATCGTGCGTCGGGTGTACTAAATGTTCCTAGTGGCGCTTTGGTGTGTCTGTGAATTTGGATCTCTGACACGGTAGACACTCTTGCGACCATTTCTTAACTGTCTTGTCTATGTTGGGCCAAACAAATCGTGCCTTAATTGCCCGTTGCGTTGCGCGTACACCGGGGTGGGACAGACCATGTACAGCATTGAATACTGCCCTCCTGTGATTCTTCGGAACAAACGGTCGAGTACGCCCATGAGAGACATCGCAAACGATTGTACACCCTGACATGATACTCGGAACGGATTTAAGGGTCATACCGGTTTCTGATTCGGGCAAAAGCAATTCTCTCAACTCCGGGTCAGTCTTCTGCGCATTCGCAATCAATGAGTAATCGACATAAGTGTCGGTGTACAATGCGCTCACCTCCGGACGGGATAAGGTATCAGCTACCACATTATCCGGGCCTTTCACGTAACGTAGGTCTGTGGTGAACTGTGAAATATAGTCCAGGTGTCTTATCTCGCGGGGACTATGTCTATCAGGCCGTGCCTTAAACGCGTATGTTAAAGGCTTGTGGTCCGTGTACACACAGAAGCTCCGACCATCGAGCATATAACGGAAATGTCTTATACTAAGATACACGGCTAACAACTCTCTTCCGAACGTACTGTATCTCGTTTCCGCTGGGGAGAGTTTGCGCGAAAAAAATGCTAACGGTTGCCATGCGTCATTGTTGAGTTGTTGCACAACTCCGCCGATTGCGCGATCAGATGCATCTACCATCAAACTAAGAGGGAAATCGGCATTCGGGTAGGCCAACAAGGTAATCTCTGCCAACTTGTCCTTGACCTTGGCAAATGCGCCATCACAAGCCGGCGTCCAATCTAGCGGTTTCCTCGACCGTTTCGGATGAGATCGGAGAAGATCGGTAAGAGGCATCAAGATCGCTGCGCAGTCTGGAATGAACCTGCGATAAAAGTTCACAAGACCTAGAAATGCACGCAGACCTTTCAAAGAAGTGGGTATGCTACACTGACGGATAGCTGCCACTTTGCCGGGAAGTGGACTTACTCCAGCTCGATTGATCCGATGACCTAAGAATTCCAGCTCTGCCCGGCCGAATACGCACTTAGCTAGATTGACCACGACGCCAAACTTTCTGAGTCGGTCAAAAAGTTGCCGTATGTGGAGTTCGTGTTCCTCCTTACTACTGCTCGCAACTAAGAGGTCGTCAATATATGCATAGACGTTCGGAAGTCCTCGTATCACTTCATCTATAAAGCGCTGAAATGATTGTGCTGCGTTCCGCAATCCGAAGGGCATCCGGACAAATTCGAATAATCCGAATGGAGTGCATATCGCCGTTTTCCCTACGTCTTCGGGTGCAACAGGGATTTGGTGATAAGCTCTAACCAAATCTACCTTAGAAAATATCTGCATTCCGTGGAGATTTGTTACGAAGTCCTGTATGTGTGGTACAGGGTAACGGTCAGGAACTGTAACACGGTTAAGTGACCTATAGTCGCCGCATGGGCGCCAGTCCCCTTCGGTCTTCTTTGGGACCATGTGCAATGGCGAAGCCCCTTGGCTGCTAGATGGACGGATGATACCCAAATCAAGCATATGCTGGAATTCAGCTTTCGCAATCTTCAACTTGTCCGGTGCTAGTCTGCGGGGTCTAGCATGTACTGGCGGACCACGCGTGTCAATGTAGTGAACTACATCATGCTTTAACGCCTGCGCATTGTAGTTGGGTGTAGTGACGTCACTATACTCCGCGCGCAGTAGTTCATAAAACGGGTCAGGATTTTCGGGCGTATCGTACACCGGGCTGATATGCGGACCATTCGCTGGGCTTCCTGTTACGTGCAGACCGGTCACGCAATCAATTAATTTGCATCGGTTTACATCTACAAGCAAACGGAAGTGGTGTAAGAAATCGGCACCTAGTATCGCTGTGGACACATCTGCAATGATGAATATCCACTGGTACTTGCGACGGAGACCTAAATTCAAGGTTAATGAACGTCGTCCGTAGGTGTGTATGACAGTGCGATTTGCGGCCCTAAGAGTTACATCAGACTTGCATGTGCGTTGCTGTCGGCTAACGGGAAATACGGACACGGCCGCGCCGGTATCTACGAGAAATCTCACATTTGAATTTCTATCCGTTACATAAAATACGCGACTATCCGTCTGGCCAGTCAGGTCTGTCGCACCTACCCCCTGGCCTACAAGTTTTCCGCTCTTTGCCTGGCGCAGGGTGGCCTACAGTGATGTGCATCATCTCCATATTTACTATGATACCAACAAAGCTCGTCTTTTTCGGCATTCGATGGCACATCGCGTCTATCGCGTTTCCGACTACGGCTACGACTGCGACTCTGACGGCGCTGCATTTGCCCAACAGCGGTCGTTAGCTCACGAACTAATTTGGTTAGTTCGGTCACTTGGCTTTCTAGCGCGTTTATGGGACTCGAAGGTTTCGGGACCTTGTCAACTGCCGTTACGGTTGCAATGTTGTCCAAGGAAACTGATTGAGTTTCCAATATACGCCTTTGCTTCCAAAATAACTGGCTTACATGTAAGCATGGTTCTCGCCAGTACATAACACCCATGGTTCCAATACCATGCGTAAAGGGTTTCAGACAAGGAAGAACCATGTGTGAAATTGCTGCACCATGTGTGGCAACAAGGGTAAAAAAATATTGGAGTATATATTCCTAACAATAATGATAAATGCCACAGATTGTTTGGCTATTTTTGGACGTCTGCCAATTCTGCTAAATCACATAGCGGCAGCGCTTCGCTAGTCGAGGCCAGGATTAACCTTACGTTAACTGGTAATCGCTGGAGGAACAACTGTTTCAGTATGCCTTTTTCTAGCTGTTGTTCGCCAAGGTGTTGTTCCATCCTGCGCAGGAGCTGGGACGGCTTTCGATCTCCTAGTTCCTCCTCTGTTAAGAGTAATTGTACGCGACGTTGTTCAGACGCGCTAACGCGCGAAATTAGCTTATCCTTTAGAGTTTGGTATGGATTGTTTTCAGGTGGACATATCAGTATGTCACGCACTTCTTGCGCCACTTCCTGCGGAAGTGCTGCGATTACATGTGAGTACTTAGTCGCCTCACTGGAAATGCCCCGTGTAGAAAATTGCGCTTCTGCTTGGGCAAACCATACTAGGGGGTCTGTCTTCCAAAAAGGGGGAAGTTTTATAGCCACAGCGCTCAGCATCGGCTGCGCTCCGGCGGGAGCCTGCTCATTCATAGCGCTCGCTGCAAATAAATCACTTCACTGCCGTTAAGATACCTTTATACCTTAATAACACGAGTGGCTTCGGGATTCCTCAGAGCTCTAGATAAGTCTATAGTGATGTCAACCGTATATGTTTAGGTTGGTCTGCGTTGAGGCTTAGAGTTCAGCGGATGCAGCCATGAGTACGTCGGCTCTGCCACGGACTGTGTTCGAAGTCGAGCTATGATGCCTCGTGCGTTGGTCTCACTTTCGGCCATGCAGTCTGTTCCGCGGTGCAGCCGGTCTGAAATCCCGTCGGCCCTGTTAATGATGTAGCCTCGTCATCTCATCAGTCGGCTAGGCGCGTCACCCTCGTATCACGTCGGGGTCACCACTTTGTTGGGGCCGAAGTCGGCCGCAACCATTCACTCACAAAGGGCGACAAGAGAAGAACAGATGAGAGCGAAGGGACAGGCAGAGGTGTTGGGTAGTGTTTATTAATCATAAACAGAACAGAAGAATGAAAAACAGGTAACCCCCTAGTATAATAAGGTCCCAGGAATATATGTCTCCTGGTCAGCTGCGCCCATGGTCAGCAGCCATGAACACTCAACAGCCTCTATATCAGCGGCTGGTAAATAACAACTGCAAACATACAGTTGAAAGCTAATGTGCAGCCTCTAAAATAGTCAACAAGCCGCGACGACTTCGTTCTGTGTTGTGCCCGGGATAATGCCACTGCCCAGCTACCGGGCCTTGCCTAATATATCTCTGCATTTAAATATTCATGACGTCACATTCTAATGCATCACAATATGATATGCTAGTGAATATAAATCTAAATCGACATTAATGTGTAATATATATATGTATATTTATATTCATGCATCTATGTCCAACAATTGCATCATAATACATGTTTTTAAAAATAATAAAGGGGAGGACTATTTTTCCTCGGTGGGATGACACTAGACCCACGTGACCCAAAAGTAATTAGGTTTCGCGGTCTGTGATAAGATTTTACCACACCCGAATTGGTCGTAGGGTGGTAAAAAATAGGCAAATCAAACAGAAAATTTAAGAAATTAGTTTGGTCGCTACAGTCTCGTGAGACGAAGGATGATAAAATCGCCGTTTGCATCTAACTTACACTTTTTCATTCCAAATTATGGTTGGTTTCAGTGTTTTTGAGTACAAATACAAGTACTCATACACATGTTTCATCTTAGTTTGAGAATTTTTTAAATCAGCTACTCACAAAGTTAGCGAATGCCTTTAAATGTGCATGTGGAAACTTTTCTCACAATTAATCGTTGCTGTTTAAAGGAGAAGTCTAGGCAATTTCTGTATCAAAGCATGGATCATAAAGAGAAAAAAATTCAGCGGCTAGAAAATGTCTTCCTTTACACAACATACCTTAGTAATCAACAATTAACTTTTATAAACAGTAGTTCTAGTACGAGCCCATTTCTGTATCAAAGCATGGATCATAAAGAGAAAAAAATTCAGCGGCTAGAAAATGTCTTCCTTTACACAGCATACCTTAGGATTACAGAGTAATCAATAATTAACTTTTATAAACAGTAGTTCTAGTACGAGCCCATTTTCATCCACAATACAGTTTGCACCCCAGCCCAGTGACGTAGCAGCAACCGGGGGGGGGGGGGGGGCACTCGACCCCAAAAGTGACAAAAAGTGGGCTTTGGAACGGGCTTATTGTGAAAAGGAGGGTCTTCGGAACGGGCTTCAGAACAACAAATGCTTGTGAAAACGGGGGTCTTTGGAACGGTTAGCCTGTGTGTGAGTGCGTATGTATCCCTATGGAACGGGCAGCTAACCTGGCGGCACGGGTGCCGGGTGCGCTCTCGTGCAGAGGTGATGGTCGGACAGCATGCGCTGGCAGGTCTACGCGCGAAACGGTGCAGGCCGCTTTTCACCAAAAATGAAGCTCATTAAACAGAGCAAAGCGGCCGGAACGGCGAAACGAAAAACATGCTGCTTTGGAACGGATTTCTTTCTTCTTTTTTCTCGATAAGAAGAAAATGCTATGCTTTGGAACGGAAATTGACGTCTGAAAAAGGGGGTCGTCAAAGCGGCACGTTCCCGTACCACAATATATGTGAGTGCCCCCCCCCCGGGGCGTAGCAGATGCACCGCATCATGCAGGCATCGAGTTCAGTGATAATATAGTGTGTGCATGGCGCGAGAGTGAATCGCTGCAGTAGACTAGAGGTACACATTGTTTGTTTCGTCAGATCGCGCCATAGTTCCTTAACTTCCTTTTTTTTCTGAATTTGACCATATTTGGGTTTCGGTGGGAAATTCAATTATTCGGAGTAAAAAAAGGAACACTAATCGGTATTTAAAAAATCACAGAAATCACCTTGATAAATGAAAGCATTATCTGTTAGCTTGAATGTTAAGCTTTATAGTGTAATTTTAATGAAATCGTCTGGACTTCTCCTGTAAAGAAAGCGTTCGTTTTTTCTCACCCAGGCATAGGTAATGGCAAATACTTACTAAGTACTATTACTATTAATACCGGTATTGAAGTCTGGGTTTACTAATAAGTCATCATTTGATTGTGAAATTTATGATGATGATTATCCTACAGATGTACAGGATGTTTCCTCTGAAGATAGAGGAAGTTGCGTGTGTTATGTAAGATCTGCCAGTTGTAAAGGTGAAGTCTCATTTTGGTGAGCATGCCATGTAAAAAGCTGAGTGGTGTCAAAGTCCTAATGAGATCAGTCAGTTATATCTTCAGCACTGATTTTTGTGTACTTGCTTACAAAGGTGGACATGCAAGTGTTTTAAATGACCCCCCCCTGCAAAAAATAAAAAAAATAAAAAGAAAGAAAGAAAGAAAAACTGCCAAGGAAGTTGAGTGACTTGAGTCTGTACTTGTATACAACTGATGAAGTTTGCCTACTTCATCTGCATTCCTATGGACCATTCAAGTGTTGACACTTTTACCTGACCTTTTATTTGGTTTCCAGATTATCTCTTACAATGACCAGTGATAATTTGCCTCCTTTCTTTCTATCTTTCTTTACAGTTGAACAAATTCAGGAGTTTGGTGGTTATGTAGTCCTTTCTAAAGCACCCAGATTCCCAAATGGGAATTCATCGTAGGGTATATTTTACGGCTATAAAGTGTGGTGTACATGTATAATTTTTAAGGTGGTTTACTGACTTGTAGCAAGATAGGAAAGTGGAATTATGCAGTCAAATCAGACATTCAGTGATAAAGTAAGTCTTGAATTTTCTTATTGTATGTATGTAGATCCTCAAGTGATTCTGAAAGCCTCATAGTCTAGGAGCAGAAAGAACAATACAGTTTCTGTACATCCACACTCACAGCACCATGTGCATGTTCTACATGTTCCCGTGTTGTCCTGGGCTGGCACTCAGTTCCGTACTTAAAGGCAAAGTCCACCCCAGAAGTTTCACTGTTTCAGTTAAAGTATGTTATGTAAAAAACAATTCTTCTGAACATACATTGACATGGGGGTTAGAAAATGTGTAACTTCCAAGAAAATTGAGAAAATATGACATTTCATGTACAAAGTGAATGGAGAGCTGCTCGCATATGATGTCATCAGTGTTGCCAATTTGCGGGGCCGAGAGTAATTTACTAGAAAATGTAAATGAGTGTAATTTTCTTATTCTTTGACCAATTTTGCTCATTTCTTTTTTTAAAATGCTGTTCAAATTCATCTCCTTTTATTGAAACAGTGAAACTTCTGGGGTGGACTTTCCCTTTAAATCAGAATTGTATCTTACTCACTTTTGGGCTAAAGTAAAATACTTAGCCAACTTCAGTATTTCAGTCTTTTGGCTTTATTTTACCCTAAATCTACATGTAAGACAGCCCAGTAGAAGACTTACATGCAGGGTTCTCACAAGAAAAAAAATCCACAGACGGTTCCGACTCTGCGCAAAGCGTGGAAGTTTCGGAAGTTTTACGGAATAACACGTAAAGTTAGGTGTGGCGGCAGTATATGCTATAGTAAAAGGATGAAAAATACTTCTTGGTAAGCAGGATTTGTCTACTAATGGCATAAAAGTAAAAATAGCCAAACAATCTGTGGCATTTATCATTATTGTTAGGAATATATACTCCAATATTTTTTTACCCTTGTTGCCACACATGGTGCAGCAATTTCACACATGGTTCTTCCTTGTCTGAAACCCTTTACGCATGGTATTGGAACCATGGGTGTTATGTACTGGCAAGAACCATGCTTACATGTAAGCCAGTTATTTTGGAAGCATGTTCACATACCTCCCCACATTACATTACCAAATGACATTACCGGTACTCTAGTTAGAGGATTGTACTTCAACCAAAGAAGAAGAAGAAATCTATCGTTTTTTAAGGTAATGTACATGTACAATGTATATTTTCAGTTACATGTATATCTTGTCACACATGTAAACCAGTGCGAGTTCTATTTATGCAACAAGCTAACGTAGCGCTGTGATCGTTTCGGGGGGAGGGGTCGGTCTGCAGGGGTCCTTTTGTAAGGCAGAGTGTAGCCGTTATATTATATTGTGGTTTTTTTCAGATATTTATGCTAAAATTCACTGGGAATCATGAATGGAGTATCACATACATGTAACCTCACAATGTGAGATTTTATTCAATCAGTTTCTTTTTCTACTAAAACTATACTGTAAGTTTTAATTATATATTATGAAATTGGAAAAAGGAGAGGAAAATTTGTGTTGAAATTGACTGACTAACATTTTTGTGTACCAAAAAAAATATCACATAACATGGAACCATCGTCTCACTTTGAAAATATCGAACGAGAAACTAGGAATCGGCTTTACTTCGCCTTATATTGGCAGTACCATCAGCCAGATGCCATTATATCAAGAAAGGGTGAAATATATTCGAAGGAAATATGAAATAGCAGTTGGAGAAAAAAAAAAGGAAATCTTCTTTGTTTTAACAAAATATGAAAAAACAAACACACACCGACATTGCATCATGGTATGCTCGCCCGGAAGTATTGCAGGCAGCTTGTCCACATGTTGGCGTAAATACAGTGTAAAGACATGAATTATTGTGGGGTCTCTGCTTGGTCACCATCCTCAAAAATAGCCGGCTGTGTGGGGGATCAGGGGTACATGTATTAGCTCGAATGCAACTGGAGCATGCGATCGCGTCCACATCAGCTTGATCTTATGGTGGACCTGAAGTACGCTCGACATCATGTCATGTGCAACATGAATTTCGTGGCCAACTTTGCGCCCCATTCACGAAATTTGCGACCCGTGATGCGAACTTTGCATCCCAGTCACAAAATTTGCGACCCATGATGCGAAATTCATGACCCGTGACGCAAAGTTCGGGACCTGGTGTGCGAAATTCATGACCTTGGATGTGAAATTCATGACCTGTGACGCGAAGTTCAGGACCCGGGATGTGAAATTCATGATCTGGGATGCAAAATTCATGACGCGGGATGCGAAATTCATGTCGCACATGACCTGTCGTTGAGCGTACTTCAGGGCCACCATACAAGTTCCATTACATTTGTGCATTGCAATAGCCCGATGTTGGAATGCCAGCCATTTGTCAGGTGCATGATGAAATGGATAAACCACCACCTGAAGCTCGAGCTGATGAAGAGGTGCTAACAGTGGCCAACTATTTTGCGGTTTAGTGGACTATTCTGCAAATAAGTTGGAGATGATGTAGGCCGATGTTTTCAGCGTAATGCCAGGCGAATTCAGAACATTAGCTGGCTATTTTCTGACTGGGCTAATTCATGAGACCAGGAATAGTGGGCTCTTTCAGAATTTCGATCTGATGAAAACGCTCCTATTGTGGCGGACTGTGTTGGCCTAATTTCTAGTGAACTACACTGTATAAATTCCCTTTCAACTGATGCCTTGGGAATGTTGCCCTATCTCTCCAGTTTGACTTTCTCTGTTTGAGTCTAGTCTTTCAATACAAGTTCTGCTTAAGTGGTGAGAACATGATTAATAATAAGCCTCTCAACCGTTGAAAAACTTCCTTAAAACTGTTTAACCAAAATGGTTTGTAGTTTCATGGTTTAATCATGCATTACCTCTAAGCTGTTCTAAGTTCAGAATAGATTTAAAACATTTAATTGAACTGGCCTGACCTCATCTGGGCAATTTATGACCATCCTGTTATGATTCAATTCAAAACTGGAAGTAGCGCTCAAGGCAAGCAAGGTCCCACCACTCGTCACCTTGGAGTGAGTGGGGAAGGAATTCCGCTAAACTTCAATCTCCAGCATTATGGGAGAGTGGGAGCAGAATGATATACTAGCCTGATTTCAAGATCAATGCCAGTTGTGCCTTTACCCTCTTTTCATGGTACGTGCTTCATCCGCATGTAATTTATGAGATGAATGACAGGCTTATGCGTTGTAGGAATTTTTGTGATTTTTTCCTTCCAAAGTTGCTTCTCAGAGAAGTTAACGTTATTCATATGAGTTGTTCCAAGCTTCTTTTTTTTGTTTCCAAGGAGTTAGAACCTAAGGGAAGGTTTGGTTTTGAAAAGATGAGCATACTTTTCCCAGTGGTTGAGTTCCTTACCTTCTGACTTTTTAAAATCTCTTGTATATTGTAGTACTTTCATTATAGATGTTGGACAAAATCAAAATTTTCAAATACAATGTATAGCATGACACCTGTTTTCTTAAAATAACAAAGTACAGTACCTGTCATGCACAAAAATGGAAAAAGCATATAATTGTCCAATGTGTGATGGATAAAAAGTCTTAACAACCATAGAGTTGTGAGTCCTACAATACAGGTGGAAAAGTAAAACAAACACAAGTTAGTTTTTAACTAAATAAGTCACATATTGCTTTGGAGATGAGCCATAATGTCATTAATTATTGTATTTCGAATGGTTGTGGTCAGTGTACATGTAAAGCTTCAGTTTATTACTGAAATAACTTCTTAATACATAATGCATGCATAAATCACCTTCTCCCCTTTAATACTGTTTAAATCTGTAACAACCTCTCTCTTGGTTTGGGGGATGATTTTGCGGCCTTCGATAATTTGTCAGGTCTTTACTCCATGTTATGTAAAGTTTTAAGTTGCCTTAAATTCAACCTTTTGAATAGCAATATCTTTTAACATGATTAGGAAAATGTCCATGAATTATTTTCCCATCATGCACCCTTGTAGAAGCTAAGAATTTTTGCAGGTAATTTTTTTTTACATATGCATTATGCAGATCAAAACTAGTAGTTTGCAACATAATATATGCTTATTTTCAAGGCAAGTTTTTAATTTCAAAATGAATAGTATGAAATGCCCTTTTTATATTCTCTCATTGTAACCTTGAGTTGTAGGGATGACCATAAAGATGGCACTGTCACTTTAATGTAACTTTGACATTTGTATGATCTTCATAGTGTAGTAAGCGTATCAAGCATGCAGTAGAGCAAGCTCCCTCCTCCAACTTTAATTTGAAGCAGGGTAAAAAAATTCCCTTTTTTTCCCCATGAGAGCTATTCTCTGAAAAAAAAGGTCCTGTGGACAACTTTTGGCAAGAACTATTTTTAGGCCCAAAGGAGCTATGTTGAATTTCAATTGCTGATATGAGTGATATCCCAATTTTCTCTTTGAGAGTATGCGTAATTGAGTATCAGTATAATGCATTAATGTGTTTGTTGTTTCAAGAAATGTTAATTCTGCTGCTCCTACATCGTGATTTGCAAATCTATTGCTTATTTTCAGAGCCAAGGTGAGGATGACTCTGAAGAAAATGGTCACCCCGAAGAACTGTTTTTTAAAGGATTTTAGGGAGCTTCTTAAGCTTCTCCGAGGGCTGAATCGCCCGTTGCCCGCGGATATTTTTTACCCTGATTTGTAGGCTAGGAAAGAGAGAAAAAAATTGAGACAGCAGACGGTAGCTGTGTTGCATGTACATGTATGGGGCTGCCGGGTTCCTTATTTTCTGATGATTTTGCCCCTCCTCCTTTTATGCCACTAACAGATATCAATGTCCAGATCTACACCCAAGGGTAGTTCCCAAAGCAAAACTGAAACCAATTTTGTAGTGGACCATGAAAATTATGATTTCTTCTAATAACAGATCTATAGAAATGTCTGTTACGTTTGACTCCTCTTGACTTCATTTCCTTGGAGTGAAAAATATATTTTTTCCTGACATAGCGACCATCCCAATTTGCGTTTGAAACATGAGCAAGCTTTGAAGGGTACTCGGAACTCTCACGAGAGACTGCAGACAGGTGGTCCTACAGCTTCAGATTCTCAAGTTTCTTATTCTCCCCTTCCTGGCTATCCACTGGTTTTGTATTTCAAGCAGATTTCATTCATAATGTTCTGTTCATGACCTTTCTTCAAGATCACATCAGGAGAATTAACAGGGCTTTTGAGGTGTTCTTTCTTACACTTCAGAAATCAGAAAAACATTTGGGCCTATCACTGATATTAATACCATCTTTCTTTATATTATTCCCTGGTCGTGAGTTTGATTCTAACATTTTGTGTTATCTCCCAAATTAACCATCTCTTGAGTTGTTACTCATTCAAGGCCTGTAATGTATTTTTTCAAATTGTTTCTTGGAAAATGTTACATTTTGCTAATGTTTTAACTTTTTTAAAAAATTTACATCTGACATGTTTTTCCAAAGTGTGATATAGTGTCAGAAGAACATGGATATATTTTCATCTTACTTTAGTTTCAAATGGACTTTTCAAAAACCATTTTATCTTCATTCAGTATGTAAAAAATTAAGTAATCAATAGATAGTACTTGCTATTTTCTGAGAATTAAAGTAGAGCAAAAAGTAGAAGAAAAAAATAAAGGGATGAAAGTGATTCTCCAGAGATGCAACTTCATACAGCCACCACGAGACCTTTTATCTGTTGCATATGCTGCTAATTTCACTGTGCCTCAAACAGATGCCTGCAAGCATGGATATTTATTTGTGATATCAACTGCTTTTAGTATCTATCTCCTAGATTAAATGACCTCTTATCAGCTTTAGATCTTCATCTTTCACACGATATATCTTGTGACTGTTACTGAGTCATCTTAACGCTCATCCCACCCCTCCAAGTAATAAAAACTGAATGGAAGGAAGAGAGAGGGGGAGAGTGGGTATTTTGTTCCCGTTTGCTTTAGATGGCTATTTCAATTCCTAAAATACTTCATGATTTGCAGGATTTTTCCATCCATGACAATGCAACTCCAGTGGCTTCCATTAGTTTGTATTACTATTGGGTGATGATTGATCAAAATCACTGCAATATGAGGGATTGAATCATGTGATTGGTACAATTTTCACATTTTTAAAAAACCCATTCAAAACTTTGAAGAGTTATTTGATCAGCTTTTCCTCTTCAAATTGGCAACACTGGTATTTTTTATTATTATTATTATTTTTTTTCTAATAAAAAGTCATTTACTTAAAAAAAGGAATTAAGAGAAAGTACAACTGTATGTTGGGAAGTTAAAAAGCTGCCAACTTACATGGAAAAGCAGTGATTTTGAATTTTCCATCACTTTGCCAATTTAAGGTTTTTAGTGCGTATTTTCCTTTTAAAAGAATTCAGCAATCAAATGACAGATACTGTCGCAACCAAAATGGGCACAGTATCTAGATTTTTTTGCTGCTTCTGCTCATATATTTGGTATGGTTTTTAGGGCCCTGCATTAAATGTTATTGGGCCATACCACAAAATGAGGACCCTCTGTCACAAATGAAATGATGTGCATATTACTGATATACATGTACACTGTATATTGGGACACAATAGGAATCTTTGTAATGATGAAGAAAGTTGTAATGCCAAAGAAAAGTGACTGGGTGAAAGGGGTACCCAATGCTGAAACAATGTTAGTTCATTTAAAAGAGCATGATTTTATTGGCAGAAAATCATCTGCCTAAAATTTTTTAAGAAGTCGTGTTGCCAAGGAAACCCCCAGATATGGTAAGATTTCAGGATATTTTTGACCCCTCAGCTGTGACCCAGTTTCATCTGGGTACCCACTTTTACGTCAAAATGACGTCAAAGTGGGTACCTTGTTGCGCACTTCTAGCAAAATGCGCGCAAGGTATAATACATTTTGTACAGTCTAGCGCGCAGCACAACTGCAATGCGCGAAGCTGGGTACCCACTTTTACGTCATACCACATACTCAAATTTTTTGGTCAGCTCTTGACCTTTTTATGAGAAAATTAGCTAAAATGCATTGATTTCGATTGAAAATCATCATATTTTCAATGTAATTTTTCTTAGAATTCTATTCTCGATCATATATCAATTTTTTTTTACCATTATGTAATCACTTTAAGGTGTGTATTCTTATATCTAAGCAATATTTCAAAATTTGTAGAAACATTTTTTGCAATGTACATGCACATCATGTACCAGTTTAACAGCAGAAGATCATACATTTGTACTTACATTTACCAGTATATTTCTCTGTTCTTTAATAGGCAAGTCCAAGCAACTTTGTCACATGAATTACAGACCGCATCTCAGATTTTCCTACATCTGATTATCGCATGAAGGTGATAATGCTACAGAATTTTGATCAGCCAAAATATGAAATTACATAGTACACTTAATGATAATTTCATATATTTTAACTCTACAAAATTTGGTAACAAACTATCCTGCATGTATGGGACATCAAATGACCAAATACATCAGACTTGTCCACAAAGATGTTTGATGAAACGAGTCTTTGATTATTGATCCTAATTGGACATTCTCTCTGTCTCCATATCTCTCCATCTTCCTGTCCCTCTGCACCCTTTTCTCTTTCTATCCTGCGGTTGGTCTGTCTGTCTCGCTTTTTTTCTCTTCATACCCTTTTTTCTGCCTCTCTCTCCTGCTGTGTCTCTTTGCCTCTCTTCTGTTTTCCTATCCCCATCTCCGTACTGCCCTCAACAATTCTCTTTTTCTTTCTTTCTCTCTTGTACAGCCCCAGGTAGAGGCAGGCTACGGATATTCTGCAGCAGCCGTCCCTCTCCGTCCAGACTCCCACGCTATCCCTTCGTCCAGGCCAGGGTATAAGGACGGCATGGTAGCAGAGAGAAAACCTCCTTGTAAGTACTTAGACAGGAAACACTGGCATAGAGGTGTGGTGGCTTTGTGGGTCTCATGGTTTGGGGTTTGTATCCCGCCACAGCACTAGTATCCTTTGGCATGACACTTATCTGCATTTGCCACTCTCTATCCAGGGGTGTGTTTATTGAGGGAACTCAATTTCTAGAAATTAGAAATGGGTACTTGAGTCGCGAACACAAATCATGCTCACAATGGGTGGTCTTTCTGGATGTCGTGTTTATCGTCGCGATCTGAGTTCCCGAAACCCTCAAGCCCATGCCCAGCTGCAAGATGACCCATCAGTGAAGGTCAAATCTGGCGGGCTTATTACTTTTTATCTCATCCGGAAACAGGAGTCAGAAGTTCCCAAACAAAACGCGACCAAAGTCGCGTTGTGTTTATTGCCAAGACTTGAGCTGCCAATCTTGTTCAACGGGTAATCAAATTCCCCTTTTATGCGGTACGCTAGTTCGGTAATCAAGTTGCCGTTGTGTTTATCGAGGGTAACGGGCAAGCTAGTTTGGAACGTGGGTTGCTTATTAGTCCTCTGTCACCCTCAATAAACATGCTGCAGGTGTAATACCTGGGCAATTCCATGATTAAGTGGACATCGCCCCAAACTTTATTTTTGCTCTTTCTCAAATTCAGGTTAATTTAGGGGGTTAAAATTCATACCAAAATATTAAATGCAAAGGGGTTTCATACTCATCAAAAAAAGATTTGTTCCAAATGTCTCCTTATAGCAGAATCCGAACCATACAAAAACACATATTTATATAGGACTACACACAGTTTTTTAGACTTAGACAGAAAACTATCACTTCCTTTGTAAATTTTTCAATTGGATAATATGTAGGACATTGTGTCACACAAAATTAAAGGAAAATATTCCAAAATAAGTTGCTGAAAAGGTATAAAAATCTAAAATATGTAGTGCTGGACAAACTGTAACATGACTACCCGTAACATGGCTAACCAAGATTTTGGAGTCTACTTTAAAAAACAGGGAGGATAACTTTCAAATTTTTGTGGATAAACATTGGTCATCATATCAGAAGTCAAACTGATATAGCTCTAAGTTTGAGGAACAATACAGTAAGGAGGGATTTAAAAAAAAAAAAAACCACTACTTAATTTTTTTGTGTCCTTTTTTGTAACGTTACTAATCATGGTCAAAAGTTCTCATGACAGCTCCGGCATTGTCCAGTTGCTTTTTATTTTGTGTGCATTGTAGACCTTGTGTGGGAGAATATGTTGCTTCAAAATTAGGACTTAAAATGAAATGGATATTCATTTTGCTGTATCAAAAGGTATGAAAATTTGCTTAAATGTAACGTTACTTATCATGGAATTGCCCACCTGGTAAAACCTTGTTCCTTGAATGCTTAGCACATTGACGCAACAGGCCAGGTAACATATCCATCCCCTGGGATGTATATGTTGCACAATATCAGTGTACATAGCTATTATTGTTATTATCATTATTATTATTTTTACCACTTGTATGGATGATCAAGTCTAATCCCTCGGTCAAAGTGCCACACTGTTGCCAATACTGTAGAGAACATTATACTACAGGAACCCTCCCCCTCTGTCCAGACCCTTAAGGTGCTTTCACACATGATGCGACAGTGTGGTACCACACTGTGGCGCCACACTGTTTCGTCTTCACACATGGTGGGACTTTGTGTCACCACATATGCTAATGAACGCGCATTAGCGCGTCAACTCTCAATAAGAGAGCATATTGTCAAAACTTACGCACGCTTGCACAAGCAATCTCATGGCAACAATTTTTGCGCTAACTTTTTAGAAATTTGATTGGTGCGCATTTTTTGTGTATCTAGGCAGCAAAAAAAAGTGTGTCCTGCCTCGGCGACATTTTTTTGTCGCCCTATACCCCATAGGCTTGAACACAAAAAAGTGTGGCCTCACAGTGTGCTGCCTCACAGTGTGCTACCACACTGTTGCATCATGTGTGAAAGCACCTTTATCATGCTGTTCTCTTCCCCAGGCCATGGTGTAAGGACAGCATGGTAGCAGAGAGAAAACCTGCTTTTAAGTACTCTTGCAGGACATTTCAATGTGTTACTTGAAGATTAAATCTAGTAGATTGGCCGAATTGCCAAAGCAACTCCAATACTGCAGAGAACATTATTCTGCAGCAGCCATCCCCCTCTGTCCAGACTGTCATGCAGTTCCCTCATCAGGGCAAGGGTAGAAAGACGGTATGGTGGCCGAGAGAAAACTTCTGTGTACCAGTACATTTACTTGTATGCTCGCATACGCATGGAGATCTGACGTGGTGATCAAATCAATTAATGCAGTGATGCTACCAATCTGACTCCATTACTGCATGGAATAGGGTACATGTTTCCTGCTAAAGCATTTCCAAAGAACTGTACATGTAAATGTATTGTGTCACCAACAGGGCAATTGGATAGTAGACGTATAAGAATATCAGTTCATATTCCCATATGTGTGCATTCCAACTCATGGAAGGCTTCTACCAATATGCATTGAGGCTCAGACATCACGATAACGTTGATATCATGATTTTCGGACCATAGTGTACTTTGCCAGAACAGTGATTTCTTATGAACGTATTCCTCAGTTTCAGAAAGATGAGTCACAATAAAATACTTCTCAGGAGAAACAAAACAGCAAGAAAAAATCAAGGTAGATATGGGATTTGTGTGATTTTTTCCTTCAAGTTCACTATTCCTAGCAAGAACAATGAACCCTGTGATAAAGGAAGACAGACATTCTGAGGACCGAAACCATTTTGATAGAGTGGGGACCTCAGGGACATGGTGTAGTTATACAAGTTGATTCTAAATCCTGGGACGTGAGGGAGGAGAATAAGATCTTGTCTCTACAAGAGAGTTTTACATAACTTCTCAGTTATGAAATATGATGGTAATCATGAATGTTCCTTAATTTCCAAGTGCAAAGCAAAGCTTTTTTCTGTTTTTTATATATTTTTTTTAGAGCAGATTCCTCAGGGCAAACTGATTAAAACATCTTGTCTAAGCAGATCTTGAGATTGCTGTGCAAAAATACACGTGCTGTTGATTGCACTTCTCTCCATGATCTCTACCTTAATCTGACCATGTAGTTTGTCATTTTGGCATGTTGTGTATTTCCTACATGTACTTTCCTACTTTTATAGTTCTACCATCGTGTAGCTGTTTGTTTGCTTGACATCACTTTACAAGTCAGTAATGTATTTATCCAGGCATTGATCAGGTACAATAGGAATATGTACCTAGTGGTCTGTATTCTGAACTCCGGTTTAACTTAAACTGTAGTCTGAATATGGTTTAAACCCAGTCTAAACCTACCCTTTAAACTGGAGTTTTAGATAATCATCACATTCTGAACTCTGGTTTAACTGAAACTCCAGTCTAGTGTGGTTTAGCTTTGTTCAGAAATTTAGATTGGACTTGTGGTTTAAGTCAGTTTTAATTAAAGCTCTGGTTTAACTTAGACTGGAGTTTAAGTTAAAGTGGAGTTCAGAATACGGGCCATTGAGATCTAAGTTAGATTTCAAGTTTGCTCTAACTTGTGAGCTTACACCTTTTGCTTCATCAGGGCCCCGTTTCATAAAACTTGTTATCAGTGATAACTGAACATGTAGGATTTAACCCCTTACTACTGAATTCTCTCCTGTCCATAGGTTTAATACAGGGACTGCCCAGCTCCAGTAGGCAACAGGTTAAATATGAAAGGCTTTTTAATAGTCTGAAGAGATAGAAAGGAGACCCAAGAGAAGGGTTATGGGACATAAATTTCATGAACTTATCACAGCCTGGAGAGCTGAGAGAATTTGTAAAGGAGCAGAGGGTTTACTTAACGGGAAGAAACACAGTGTGAAAGTCTTGTATCCTACAGAGCTTAAGGATGTACATGTAGTAAAAGAGGGGAGGGTGTCTGATATAAATTTGAAGACTTTTTTGCCTGAAGAGAAACAGGAAATATAAAAGGAGGGGAGGGAGCATTGAAATTAAATGACAGACTTTTGCCCTGAAGAGCTACATAATAGGAAAATTAAGAAGTAGTAAAGAGGGGGAGAGGGTATGTTTTCAGTTATGAAAGACTTTAAAATCAGAAGAGATGTAGGAAAAATATAGGCGGGGAGGGTTTAGGATTGAAGTGTTTAAAGCCTTTAGCCTGAGGAGCTGTAGGAAGTTGTAAAAGATGGGAGGGTGGTAAAGGAATGCAACAGAAGACGCTGTTTAACAGTTCCTATGACCTCGCTTCTTTCTGAAAGGAAGCTCCAAGATTTACGAAGGGTGCATGCAACAGATAAGCTAGCCCCGGGCAGGCGATTATCCCCCGCACCCTGGTGTAAAACATGCTGCAAAATCCACCCCTTGCGCTTTGGAGATGAAGAAGAGATCAGGTCCAAACGCTGTAAATTGTTTGGATGCCTTTGCGGCTGTCACGCTTGTTCATTCTGTGTGGTATGTGGCATTCTAATCAAGATAGGAGACGCAGATCCTCCCCTTGTGCCGCAGATGTAATCTCTGCTTAGGGTAGGGGGAGGGGAGCGTGCCACTCTCAATTTCCTCCTACAATCCGCGGTTAGGTAGTAGGAGATCAGGGAGATGGAATGGCTCGAAACACTCGTGATGGAGGGTGTAGGAAGCACAGCTGCTTAAACAAGATGTTTGGGGTGCTAGTGCCTAAAATCTCCCTTCTTGTCTTCTATCAATATCTGTTTTTATAAAATGTTAGAGAGTATCTTTTACAAAGTTTTTCATCAACTATTGATATAACCATAAATCTGTCTGTTCTTTGTACTACTTACTTCTTTGGGTTTAGTTGACTCATAAATTTTGTCCCGTCTTTATTTTGTTTTAACTGTATAACATTTAACATTTTAACTTCCCTTTTTATCTTTTTATCTTTTTCTTATTTTTCTGTCTTTCAGCACATATATATATATATACTGTTTTCCATGATTTATAAATTTATCATTTGAAAATTCTCATTTTGATAGCCCTATTTCAAACAGTTACTTTTTGTCTTGTCCTATCTTGTAATGTAGACTTGTTCATATTCCTTTGAAAAATTATTTTCCTTTTTTGAACTCATTTTTATCATTTTCTTTCTTTAGAAAGTACATTTAGGTGATTCAGTTCTTGTATTCTATTTTACTGGTCTATTTCACCATTTGCAAAGTACCACTTCTCTCTTTATCTGTTTATGTCATAACTTATCAATTTTGTTGTATACTGTCCCCCACATTCATTTCCTGCCTCTTTGCCCTTTTAAGATTCATGTACTAACCTATCGCAGGCCCTCTCCCCGTCTCTCCATTTCTCTGCCTCTCTCTTGCTTTGGCTCTCTCTCTCTCTGTCTCCCTTAATCTGTTTCTTTCTTGATTTGCCTCTTGCTGCACCTTTCCATCTTCGTCTGTCCGTCTCTCTCCCTCTCTCTCATTTTTTTCTCTTTGCATCATTTTCTCTGTCTCTGTCTCTCCACTCTGCTTCTTCTCCTTCCCTCTCCCTCTTTTCTACACATTTCCCTCTCTGTCTCTTCCATTCCTTCTCTCACTCCCTTTCTCTTTTTATTATCTTTCAGATTTTCCCTCTCCCCTTTCTCTCTTTTGTCCCTCTTTCTTTCTGTTTCTATCTCTATCTCCTCACTCTGCTTCCTCCTTTGCCCCTTTCTACACCTTTCCCTCTCTGTCTCTCTCTCTCTTTACATCACTCTATTTCCATCTGTCTCTCCCTTATTCTTTCTTCCTTTCCCCCTTTCCACACCTTTCCCTTTCAGTTTCTTCCACTTCATCTCTCACTCCCTTTCTCTTTCTCTTTACATCTTTAAGTTTCTTTCTCTTTCTCTGTCTCTCTTTCCCTCTCTCGTTGTCTCTCCCTCTCATTCCTTCTCTTTCTCTTATCTGCCTACTTTGAAATAAAAAAAAAAGAAAAAAGCTACTCTTCTTCCCCTCTGCCTCTCCCACTCTGTCTCTTCCTCTCACTATCTTCTTTTCTTAGTCTGTCCCTCTCCCTTTCTCCTTTTCTTTTTCTCTTGGTATCAATTTTCTCTCTATCTCTAGGTCTCTGTCTGTCACTGTCTCCTCTCCTCCCCTCTCTCCCCAGGTCTTGTCTTAGTCACCATCCCCTCCTTTCATCTCTTACAATCTCCCCATCAAACCTGTTGCATCTTCACCACCCTATTTGCTTGTTGATGGGACCTGATAATTGGATACAGCCCTGTCCAACCCCCTTCCTGCCCACCCTAATCTCATTTGTATTAGTCTTTTAGTCTGTATATCACTTTCCATTTATTATGGATAAGATGAGAGATTTCGCAGGAATGAGGCACACTTTCATATCAAGTGGTATAAAGCATCACAAAGTTGCCAAAAGAAACCAAGAAAACACTATGGAAAGTCATGAATTCTGTACTTTTGTTTGAAGAAAAAAGAAGAAAGTGTGTCTTCTTAATATTGAATCATCACAAAGTTTCCAAAAGAAGTTTTGAAACATTAGGGAATGTGACGTGAAAGTTTCTTACTTTCATGAGACAAATCTAAGATTTTGGACATAATGTTAATAACTTCTACAACTGTTTGTACTGTTTTATAGAGATAAATTAATTGACCTACATGTACATGAAGAAGTACATGTTGTTTAGTGTGACTCAGAGAGATTAAGGAATTGATTTTTCAACCATTTATATTTACCGAGAGAAAATGGTTTTGCCCAGTAGGATTATAGTGATAGAGAATCATGTTTTAACCATATGGCTATAAGAATTGAAATCTTCATGAAAATTATATTGGTCATTTTACTCCTTACATTTTGATTTTGGTTAGAGAACTTGGAGGCCTACAGAGAATGTGGGGTTGGTAAACTTGTAAATTGATACAGGCCTACCTCACTAGAGTAGTGACCTTGTCGTCATGTTCTGAAGGAGGTCCAGTTTCCATGACCATGACCATGGCACCAGTTATTTTGACCTTGAACTCTGAAGTGATAATCCTTTGCTTCATGAAGCTATCTGGGGATGATGCAATGCTGTCATTGAGGTGTGTTATTGTGGGGTGCCATCATTGCATATACATTTCCACATACATACAATAAAATGTGAAAGTACACCGTGCAAGTAAAAAAAGCCTGCATGATTATAGCAAGTGAGACCTGACAGGAGGCTGCATCCCTTGGATGACTGGTAGAGCACCCTCTCTGAATCTACTTGAGTCAGTAATTTCAACCATTCATTGATTCAACTCTGCAGATTTGTGCACTTTCCTCGGGCCTTTCTATTCCATTATGTGCTCCCAGAGCAACAACAATTTCTCAGCTGAAAGATATCTTCTTTCACTGGGATCCAAAGTGACTGGCAATTTTCTGGCCCTGAATCACTCCCTGTTTTCATCTGTGCTCTGTTATCATTGTTATATTCTTAAATGTCATCTGTACAATATGTGCTCCTAGTAAGCCAAGATTTTGTTTGCCCTGTGGTCTACTAAGAGATCCCTTTGTCACCTGAGCTTTCTTTCTTTTGTTCTCTTTCAGTTCTTAGAGACCCTCTAACCCTGTCAGTGGACTTCATGGTGAGGTATGTAGGGATGATTGCCTCAGCACAGGGTCTACAGCACTCCCAAGAAGACCACCTTGATCTAATCCAAGCCCTGGACCAAGCACAGGTAAGACCAGGATGTCAAAGTGATCAATAGCAATAGCAGTTGCTTAGTAAAATATATTTAAAAAAAAAAACCTCTGTAGCATTTTTAGAATGTAAAACTTTCAGGAAATAAATGGTGAGAAAAACAGAGCATTTTGTTTTCAGAAAAATGCTCTGTTTTTGAAAAGGAAGAGTTGCTGAATATTACAGAAGTGCCATTGTCTTCTACCCTTCATTAACATTGCCTTATTGCCACCATCATTATCATCACCATCACCATGAGCAGTGGAAATATTTTCATTATTGTTATCATCATCATCATTATCATCATCATCATTATCATCATCATCATCATCATCATCATCATCATCACCATTAACCATCACCTTCATCACCAGCATCATCACCATTAGTGCCATCATCATCATTAATATCATAATCATCATCATCATCATCATCACATTATCATGAGCATCATAATCATCATTGTTGGCATCACCTTCAAAGTCCTTCATCACCATCACCACCATTATTACCGCTACCATCATCACCATTAACAGTCACCTGCATCACCAACATCATCATCATCACTACCATCATCATCATCCTTATCCTCATTACATCATCATCATCATCATCATCATCATCACCAATGTCATAATCATCATCATCATCATCACATTATCGTGAGCATCATAATCATCATTGTTGGCATCACCTTCAAAGTCCTTCATCACCATCACCACCATTATTACCGCTACCATCATCACCATTAACCATCACTTGCATCACCAGCATCATCATCATCAGTATGATCATCATCATCCTTATCCTCATTACATCATCATCATCATCATCACCAATATCATAATCATCATCATCATCATCATCACATTATCATGAGCATCATAATCATCATTGTCATCATCACCTTCAAAGTCCTTCATCAGCATCACATCCATCATACCACCACCACTACCTTAATCACCACATGATGTTGATGATGATGATGATGCTGGTGATAATGGAAATGATAATAATGATGATCATCATGTTCATTACCATGCTCATCGCCATAAATATTTCTCATTAGTGTCATCATCGTCATCTGTGTTATTCCCTTTATTAATGTCATTATAAAAATTTATATTATCAATCAGGAAATAATATACAAGTTTGAACAGTTAACATATATCTTTTCAGGGAAGAGCCACCTATTAGCGCCTGTATAATGACTCTCTATTTTGTATCACTCAGATGGACGGACAGTTCAAGTTTGCTGAGAGTGACCAGGACTTTGTCACATTGAATCTCTCCAAGTATGGCATCAAGATACTAGAAAAGATCCCTCAAGAAAGATATCAGCTTCCTGCTGGTATTAGGCCACCACAGGTTTGTAATAATTCGTCGTCGTTTTTACAAACCGGCAAATCCGTGCGCGGTGCGCTTAAACATGAATTGGAGGGAAACACATTTATTGATTTAGGTGCTCTTAGATAATGGAATTTGCTTTATTTGCATGATTTCATGTATTGATATATACATTAAAAGAAAGCTTATGGCTTTGATTTTAAAATGGTGTATATTTAAACACGATTCGCAGGTTCGTAAAAACTATGACCAATTCCTAAAGATTCATATTAATGGGTTTTCTTGGTGAATTTTGACAACATTTTATTATCACACAGTAACAAGTGTAGTCAATTGAAAAGTAGTGCACGAAAACATTGTATGCTCATCGTTTTACCGAACTGACTTTTTTTGCAAAAGTGAACTTGGTTCCTGTAGCTACATGTACATCCAAAAAGTTAGATTTTAAGTGAGAAAGTTTAAAAATGCTGGCATGATAAAACAGAATCCATAGAACAAGGGCCTTTTCTGGGAACTCGCCACTCATGGAACAGCATGATGATTATGAATGAGAGCTATTAAAATGAGCTCACTTTCCTACAGAGTAGAAAGTGGTTTACTACAATATGTGTACTGTCCAAAAGTGGGGATTAACATGTTTGTTCCAAAACATGGTACATCCACAGATATGTAAAAGTAATTCTTTAATCATGAAAAACCTATGACACCTGGATTTTCATAAGTGAGTTATTATATGACCTCAGTATATAGTAGTACAATATGAAAGTGACATTTCATGTTTTTAGTTACCTACAGAGAATTATAAATCCCTGTTTTTCTCAGAACTTGATTTGATTGAGTTTGTTATTATGCTTCTTGCCTTTGTTGGTATTTTGTAGGTGGTGAGATGGAGGCGTGGTTTGGCAGATATTGTGGGAGCAGTCCACTTGGAGGACAGTCTTAGGTTAGGATTAGGTTTAGGGTTAGGATCTTTCTTTTTACTTTTTCCCAATTTCATCACTTAGGGTATGCATCTAATTCCCTTTCTTTTCTTTTATATTCTACATTTCTCTCTTTCCTAGGTGGTAAGATGGAGGCATGGTCTAGTAGAAATCATCCGAGCAGTCCACTACGAGGACAGTCTTGGAAGGCAGCTGATGGCAGTCAAACTAGGTCAGGAAGGAGAGGAGGTCTATGACTGTCTGCTCTTTGAATGTACTCATCAGGTATTTGGATCACCCCCTCTTCTCTCTCTCTTTTCTCCCAATCTTTTTCTCTGTCTCTTTCTCCTCCCCATGCTACCCCTTCTCTCTCTTTTTCTTTCTCTCACTCTGTACAACTTTCACTTCATGTGTTCTTCACCTGTTCATTTGTGTATTCACCTGTTGGTTATTACAGACAGGTGCACAGCTAGGATTTTTCGAAGAAGAAAAAAGCTGTTTAAAAGAAGGGGGTTTAAAAAGGGGTAAAAAAGGGGTAAAACAGCGATTATTAAAGATTTGTCCCATATCTTCTTAGTTGTGGTGGATGCTTTTAATTGTGACATCGTACAGGTTAAAAAGTGCACAATCTCTACGGATTAGTAAGGTTCTGGATTATTGAAGTTCAAGATCATTATCTTTGTCTCGTTAATCCCATATTGTGAGTTACATCCCTTCAAGGCCTAGTTTATCCACTTCATCTCTGTTGATATTGCCAAAAAGGTCACACTTGACTCACAGAAATTCCCCTAGTAGCATGTAACGATTTGTGACTTTGTTACCCTTGAGAGTTGCAAAGTTGGTGTGCCTATGCCAAATAAAACCTCACTAAAAGTCCTGGTATTTTTATTGGGTTACATTTTGACAGGTTGCTGTTGAGTGCGTGTATCAAAACCACAGAAAATGCATAAAAGCCATCTGTCACTGTTGTGATACTAATCTTATTGTGATTTTCTCTGGTTTTCCTCATATTCAAGTGATATTTCCTCTATAATGTTTTGAATAGTAGAATCTTTTTAATACTCATCACTCGTACAGAGTAGATGCTATAAGTTTGTATATAAAATGATTATAGATTTGTTGGCTTAATTGAATTACATAACCTTATTTTTCCTTTATTTCAGCCCCAAGCAACTCAGATTTGCAAGTGCCTGGAGCTGCTCTTTAATGCTGTGTGCCAATTTACCCCCCTGTGACATCACTCTTCACCCCATTGTGTTGTCACAGATTCCTGATTTCAAGTTTGGTGTAAGCAATTACACCAGTTCACCCCTGCTATACATCTCTGTAAATCATCCAGTTTGGTGTTACCGACTGCAGATTTCAAGTTTGGTGTCGACATTAGCACCAGAGCACCCTCGAGTACATCTGTCCACTATCTTGTCTGGTGCTTTCTGCAGATGATTAGCACCAGATCTATGCTCATTACACTTTGGTGTTACTGACTGCTAATCTGAAATTTGGTTGTTATATTGGCACCAGATCACCACTCTATACCATCTTTCTACGCTCTTGTTGGATGCTTCCTATTGATGATTTAAAATTTGGTGTTAAAAATTTTTCAAGGTGTTTGGTAACTGACTGTTTTCTCTGCGATTACACTTTGCTTTAAATGTTTTTATAAGGGTTATGGAAGCACTAATTGATGCCATGATTCACAGGATGAGTAACCTGTTAGGTGATAGTTAATCTTCTTTTGAAAGAGTTTGTTTCTACTGGTGGATATATGAAAGTGAGTTGACTTCGGTGATAATGTATAGTCTTCCAAAATATTTCTTGTTAGGTTTAATTCAGTGATGCCTCGTGTTATAAATGTGAACTTCCTCAAAAACATAGCTTTAGGTGTTAAGGAAAAACCAGGAAATTAGCTCAAAGTTTGAATTTTACCGCAGGACAAAGGTTATGACTGAAAAA
>CM057164.1:11905308-11916139 GCA_029962745.1 Echinometra lucunter
AAGTGAAAATATGTATAGAAAGGAGAAATGAAAATACATTCTTGTCAAAAGGAATCATTTTTGTGTTGTTGAAAGAATTATCATTCATTGTATTTCACCCTTGATTCTTTCATAGTAAACCGTCAATCAATGTGTGTTCAAAACTAAGGAAATGGAATGTACAGAGTACATTGCGTACACTTTATTTCGATAGAATGCTCTGAAAACAGTTGTTTGCAAAACAATAGAATATGAGAAGACACAAAAGCAACCGTTTGTCAGCTTCTGTGAATCTGGGAGGGAAAACCGGAACACTGTGAGAGATAATAAAGGCGGGACCTCTTCGCTTGTACTTCTTATTATTACATAGAATTCTAATTATACTTCATTATTATTTGTATAATTTAGGAATTCTATTACATAACACTCGTACAAGTCTTCAGAGGTTAGCATCTTCAAAGCAGCCAATCACAGAAGATGACTCATTTCCATACATGGGAAACTTGATTGCCCTTTTTAAAACTATGGAACATGGTGAAGTTCATCTGATTCATTTTAATCATAATGATAAGTGTCGAGATCATTCCTTTCATTTGTTTAACTCTATACATGTTCAATTGATGTAGGAGAATTAATTACAATTGTTCTGTTGATATTTTTCTGCTTCTTCAGTACAGTATAGATACTCATTTTATAGATATCACTTAAGCACATTAGCTATTTGTCAGTTTCACTGGTAAATGGTCAAGGAGAATGTAATGTAAATCATATATTTAATTTGATAATGTGCACCGATGCGAGAAGAGTTTAACAATCTGTTGATTCAGTCGTGATTACTTTTGACAAGTATGAGAATATACATCACAAGAGATAAGTAATCGTATTTGGCGTTTCTTCTTATCATTTTGATTCCCGCAAAATACATGCCGTTGAGTTCAGTTAACGAAAACAAAAAAGGGTGATATGGAATGTATTCGTTTGACGCCTACATTCTTATTCCAAAGTGATCAGGTAATAATCTCCATTCAATCGAATATGGATGACAGCTTTCGCAAAACAAGATTGTGATTTGCGATATCAGTGTTGTCGTAACATAATTACGATTGACCAAATCATATTCATTAATTCAATTTCATTATGCAGTTTTAATGAAGAAATTTTGTTGCGAACATCTGAAATCTTGGTTCACTCATGTCTAAAAATGTATTTAATGACTACCTTCAAATCAACGACCGTACAGAAGGTCTGCAAAACGAAAGATACAAACATTTATGTTTGTCATTGAGGTCTTTTTTCAATGGAATATGAGATCAAATTATAAGAATAATCTCATATCATAGACAAGCTAGACTGTTTTATTTGTTCAAGCAAAGTAAGGCCCCTGAATCAAGGCAACTAAGTGCCGACAGTTTTTAAAACAAAAAGGGTGAACTAGGTATATCTAGAGCAGGAAATACTGCCGTATCATTATCGACAGATAAGATGAGTGGTCTTCTTTAAAATTTATATATCAGTGGGGGCTCAAAATGAGCAAAGTAGAATTCATAATATTGAAATGTTCGCACTCGGGTTCAAGTACTTCTGTTTATGTTCCTTTTGGTATTTTGTGTTTATTTTGATACAGTATCACTGTACAGAATATTTTGCTTGCACAAATCATATTCAAATGATTATTTTTCTTGCTGTATAATATTCTTACAGACGAACAAGAGAATGATGAATATATAAGATTTAATGTTGTGTCGGAGCAAGGAAAATTGCTGAAATAAGCAACAGTTTATTGTACCAACTGGTCTTGTCGGCAAGTTTTTGGACAGAGTCCATCTGAAATTATGAAACGGATTGACGGCTTTGACGCCCATGGTCATTTCAGTCTGATATGGTTGAGAATACAAAGAAGGCTCTCCATAATAAAAGAGTAAATAACCCGTCAGAATGACTATTCTTGAGTGATGTCATAATATTTATATTGTCCTGTATTGCGCTATATACCTGATATATCGCATCAAAAACATTCCAAAGGCGCATGATGAAACTACTAAGAGAGAAAGGATGACCGTTTTCAAGTTTAATTTCAAACAATCCAAAGTATCTACCGAACCGATATTAGGAGGACATATGTTCCGGAAAAACGGAGCAGCAATGCAATGAATCATCTCATCGCAAAACGTAAGCTGTTACTTTCATCTGTTCATCTCGATGAAAAACGTACCGTATGTACAATAAACATTCAACAGATCAAGCAATAGCTGATCAAATCATCATCATGTTGTTATTATTGTTGCTGCGCTGTTTACAAAGAGCAGAAAACATTCAAACACTGTGAAATTGTATTATTTTCCTTTCGAGTCCAACGATATTATTCTTTCACACAATATTGCCAATGTCAGACTGGGCGTGTGATCATTATCGAGTCAAATGTTAATCATTGTGATTATCATTCAGTGAGCAGTCACTTTTTGCAAAATTATACGAAGCAATCGCTGTACCCATTCAAATATGTGATGAGTGGATATCATCCGTGTAAAACGTTATAACAAAAATACATTCTGCAAGGCTAGGCAGTATAGCAGTGTATATGTACCACCCAATAATAAGACAAAACTTAACTTGTCTTGGAAAAATAAGTCAAAATATGCCTAAAGAGGTCAAGTACCCTGTATTGAAAATGAAGGGTATACGAAATGTCAAGTAATTCTTCTCCTTTGTTTCGATAATGCATTGGAGACAGTGGTGAAATAAAAGCCACGAACTCTGGATAATTGACTTGAGTATCATAGACACAGGTCGCACACAGAAACAAGCACTCAACATGTTTGAGATTCTTTTTTAAAATGATGCAAGTGTTCGAAAGTTTTTTTTTTTTTTTCGCTCATGAATAGAAACACGACAAAGGTATTCTAAACATGCTGAAGGGAAACAGTTGTGCATAAAGCATTCTTACGATCTCGAAATTTCAGTGTTTGGTTCAGTGAAATTAGAATAGTATTTCACAGTGCATGGTTGCACTTTCCAAACCATATTATGACAGAATGCATGTCATTGTATTGATTTTTAATGAGTTAACCAATAAGGGCTTTTTTGTTGCTTAGGATATTCGTCAATCCTTTTCGAGGCACACAATACAGGTGATAACATATTCAAGATGTTATCTCAGATGAATTATTTGAGGGAATATAAAAGGTATGCCCTTTCATGGATGTTGTTTAAAAAATGGACACCACATCACCGTAGCCGACGAGAATTAAGCGTTGAACGTCGTAGTAAATTGGCAACTTGAAGAAGGCCTTTATTTATCTATTTACTTTCTAAGAATCACGGCATTGAAAAGCTTACATCTCAAAGCTTCATAATGTTAAGTAATACATATCTCGAAGTAATCAGAACTTTATAAATCTGAAAGGTTTAAGAAATATGAGTTCACTTTTTCTGCTCAGTTTTTTTCTTTTTAATTTGGAGTGGCTCCATGAACAGTACAATGCTCTGCCTCTGCTGTGCGTCATAATATGTTTTGAATAATTGAATATTCATGACAGTAGATTCAATTAAGGCTATTAAGCCATAGCTCATAATTATAACCATTTCTCCACAGGAGAATATAATTGCAGATCACAAAGTCTCCCTTTAGAAATTTTAGACCTATGTGAGCAAATCCAAAGGTTGTGTTGGTGGTCCATCTAAAAGAATCTTCCTCAGTCATTACACCATGTGCGAAAACAAGGTTTTTCTTGACAAAGAAGCAAGAATATAACTAGCTGTCTTTTGGTAACATGGAGATCCGTGCGTTTGAATATTATACATTGACTCTCTACATTGACTATTTTGGTTTACTATTTAACGATGTACGTTCTTTATCATGAATAGTGAATCTTTGTCACATACACATATCTTAATTGTACGAGTCATGCATGTACATCCGTGATTATTTTATTTCACTGGTTAGGATTTTCACCGTCTTTGACATGGCTGCAAATCCCGTATTGAGGATTCAAATTGGACTTTGGAAAGGTGCCATCATTTCTCTGGTATGATTCCCCGATACTTTGTAACTGTAGAATTGTTCGATGTGCAAAACATAAATGCAAGCACCGAGAAGTTCACGTAGAGTACGTGGCCTTCAATTGATTGAAGCTTGAGTCAATTCTCGTATAGTTTTCCCTGAAAGGAAAGGAGTGGAAAACTGGAACATTTTAATGAGATGTTGCTCATATTCATTACCCCTTTTCAGTTAGGGTGTTTGTTTAGTTGGCTTTTTTTTTTTTTTTTTTTTTTTGTTTGTTTGGTTTGTAATTTTTGGGCCATGCATAGGAGCATGTATTGTTGGATATTGCGTGGATATCCAGGCCAGTACACACTTTCCTTTGAGTAGAAAGCATCAATTCGCCTTAACCGCACTTTCGGTCAATTATACCAATAAGTTTGACGAACTGGCATTTTGTTTTTCACCATTTTACAGTGTACAGTCATGTATACTGTAGTTGTCTAATGATGAAAAAGAAGGGCTTCTGAAAAACAAATCAGAAGAAAAGAATCGGATACCGATCCCAAAACTCAGTCGCCAGGTTGACATAAGGTCCACATAGAAAGGTTGTGGAAGGAGTTCAGTGGAGGGAATGTCACTTTGCTTGCATGTAAATCCAGCCTTTTACACAAGTCTGGAAGAAATAGAACGGGGCTTCGCCCACGTTCATGCTGAGCCATGTCGCCAAGACATGCAAGGCAACACCAGCAAACTTTTTCTGAAGTACGTCTAGCATCAGGCCTGTCCATGGAGGTGCGAGTGTTGCAAGTCTCTATACGACCAGCATGCCGAGCATGTCTGGATGCATTGGAACAGGGCCGCGCCCAGTCCATAAGCCGAGTCACAAAGACAAGGCAAGTTGAGCCGCTGTTCTCTAGCCACCATTGTGACTATACCTACCTGGAGAACAGCCCACTGGCTCCAGCTCGTTGAATTGTAGAAGATACATCTGGTCTGGTCTGTCCGTCACTGCCTGCACACAAGGAAAAGATGAATACCACTCGAGACACCGGCCTTTTATAGGGGCTCGGCCAATACCTCATTTGAATTTTAAATTACTTTGAATTCCTTTGTGTGATTCCACTGCCCGAACACCTGGGATATGCTAACCTCTGAAGACTTGTACGAGTGTTATGTAATAGAACTTCCACTGTTAGCTGGATTACAGGCGCAGGCCACAAGCCTAGTTGTGATGCGGCCTCCTTGCCTTGGGGCAGAAGGAGGCTCGATTGGCGCATGCAATGACGCGCTCGAAATGAGGCCCCATTTAAGCCGGGCCTTATCATATATGTAAGAGCTTATCCTCTCTTTCCACAGGCATACTGGCTTGGTCTGCATGACACATACGGTGAAAGCAGCTTCGAATGGACAGATTACTCAGAAGTTGACTACAAGAACTGGTTACCTGGGCAGCCTGACAACAACGGGGACGAGGACTGCGTGTGCGTTCGCAATAAGGGCAATAACGACTACGAGAGAAGCCGATGGAATGACATGCGATGCCAAGACACCCAAGCATTCTTTTGCCGCAAGGACCCGAACTAGAGTCAGACGTAGACTGAAGGGAAATTCCACCGTGATTTAAGAGAAAAAATGAAAAAAAGAAGAAGAAAGAAACAGAACAAAACACGACAAATAAAAGAAATCCTCAGATAAGTTCGTGTTTGAAGAAAATCCGATAAAAATAAAATTATTAAAATTGTGAATATAGTTAAGTTCTACCCTCTCCGCTTTCTTCAGTACTGAAAATATCACAAATAACTGGTTAAGCACTGTGTGCATTGATTATCTTTAGGATGCATGACTGAAAATAATCTTGAGAGAAAACAGTGATTTCTAATTTCCATTTTCAATACCCCGTAACTTACGTCACAGAGTTGTCAATTTGTGTTTGGTCGATTACAACTTAAACCCCTCTATGTATATATATATATATATATATATATATATATATAAAAGAAGATGTTTCCTCGCAAAACGTGTGCATTGCTTCATTTTAGTACACAGTGAAAGAAAATAAATGGAATGAAGCTGACGTAGCTCTCGATTATGTAATGGCAAGCTTTCGGCCAACATGGCCTTCATCTGGTCTGAACAGATAAGATTTGAAATTACTGTATTTAATACTCTGCTAGCAATTAGTGGTATATAAAATAGTCCTCAGGAGAATGCTTTATCACAATCTTATTCGCAGTGTACCCCTCATCCTCTCCTAATCTGATGAGCTCGGTCTAATTTCAACCCGAGGTAATTTTATTCATTGTATCATTTCTGTATTACCATATACCTAAGTTGATCAAATATCATTTCCGTATTATTTCGATATATTTTCTTCACTTACATATAATTTCGATATTTAATTGTTCAGTTATGTATCATTATTCCTAAAGTTGATTAAGTATCATTTCCGTATTATTTCGGTATATTATTTTGATATTTAATTGTTCAGTTATGTAACATTATTCCAATTATGTATTATTTCGGCATTATTTTGATATCATTTCTATGTGTATATTATTTTGCCTGTTCGTTTCTTATCTGTTCAGACCTGATATGAAGGCCATGTTGGCCGAAAGCTTGCCATTGAAATAAAAGGACATGATCGAGAGCTACGTCAGCTTCATTCCATTTATTTTCTTTCACTATATATATATATATATATATATATATATATATATATATATATATATATATATTATATAATGTAGACAGTAATAACTTCAAAAAGAGTCGAAGATACGCCATGTAAAACCAACATTAGCTTTTATTGTTGGATTTACACATGGCGTATCTTCGACTCTTTTTGAAGTTATTACTGTCTACATTATTAATCATCCAACACGTAGGTATTATTCTCAATATATATATATATATATATATATATATATATATATTAGCTTATATCATAGCTTGCTAAATTTTCACCAGTCTGTTTCTCCTTCACATTAAGAATAAAAAGTTCAATTTTGCACCCTTCAAATGCAACACTAGGAGCTTTTTAAAATGAAATTGCACCAAAATAAGCATTATGCACCATTGCATCCCAAAGGTGCTGCAATTTATTGCTGAATTTGGGGAGAAAAATTGAACCTTTTATTCTTAGTGTGTTTAATTGGTGCTTCTACAAAACCAAACCCAACGTACTGTCTGGATGAACTGTTTAATTAACAATTTGCGTGTCCAAAGAGGAAGCAGTGCCCCTTGCCCAGGGGCAACGAGCCGACAATACAGTTTTTGGGGAGCTTCTTTGTAGAAAAGAATCAACAAACTAATGTTATCACGCCGCACATGCTTGTCGTACCTATATAAAGAAATAGAAAAAGGGTGGCCCAGAAGGAACGGAACACCTGTGATCCTTAATTTCAGAATGATGAATAAAATTAGGAGAGAATTATTTACTACATTCAAATGAAAATTTATTTTCCAGTAAATTGACACCAGGATCATGCATTTTGACTCACGCGTTAACATGTTAGGTCTCATATCGTGAGACAATGTCAATTTCAAAATTTACTACTTTAGCGACCGAATTCCTGTTTCTTGAAAAAAAAATCATTCACCCGACGGCATTCAATAGAAACGGCTCCTTGCCTGAATAAACGCGTGGTTGATTTTCCTTTCATTGAAAACGAGGAGATTATTTAGGCAGAAAGCTGTTTCTATGTAATGCCGTCAGGTGGAAAGTTTTACCTTCATCTCACATGATCTCAGTCGCAAAAGAAGCAAATTTTGAAAATGAGATTGCCTCACGGAATGAGCCCTAACATCTGAACGCATAAGCCAAAATGAATGATTTTGGTTTCATTTTCAAGGAAAAGAAATTCTCTTTCGAACCAAATGAACGGTTATCACATTGTGTTATTCATCTCCCTGAAATTAAGGATCAAAGGTGTTCCGTTCTTTCTGGGCCACCCTGTTTATATAGCACTTTGAAAATTAAAAAGATCGCTCACTCGATTGCACGAATAATAATGATTATACTAATAGATCCTCGAATGTAATGAGACATGCTTTCTTTCTTCACTAATAAACACCAAAGAAACAAAAAAACTGTATATTATGAAGATATATATAACTCAAAATTTCTTATGCGGACTTTAATGTTATCATGCACTACATTCATAGAGATTGTCCGGAGGGGAATGGGTGAATTATAAAACATTCTAGAATGATCATGATTATTTTTTTTAAGGAGTAAAGAGTGGGCAATTCGACATGACAGAGACAGAGAGAGAGAGAGAGAGAGAGAGACAGACAGACAGACAGAGAGCCCGACTGACGATTTGCATGATTTGTATAATAAACTCGAATTTCGTGAGCGGCAATATCTGTAGCCTTTAGACAAGGCCCCGTGTCCCCGTGTCTGATGTGATGTTCGGACACCGAGCGACTAAAAGGAGACTATTTATCGCGAAAGCGAGCTCGGCCACGACGTCGCTCGATTGCGCGTTCACCCAGAGCCTCTCTATCTCTCTTCGTCGCCGGCTAGTCTCGTCTCAGCTAATGAAAATAACCTGAGTCGGGCGGCCTTGTTAAAAGGCTACAATATCTGCGATAGATCTTACTTCATCAGAATTTATGGTGAAGAATTTTCAAATCCATATCCTCCAACTTTTTGTAAGCGTGCATGAACTTTAGTTATCTGATATAAACCCATTGTTTTGTTGCCAGTTGAATAAATACATGAATCTCAGTCACCTGAAGAAATAATATTTTTCCCACGACAGGGAAAAGGACCAAGGCCATTTCAATGATAATGTAATAACTACATGTTACTCACATATCTATTCCAGCGGATGTTCAGAATGCCTATACAGAGTATCACTATTACCATGATTTCGTTAGCTTTAGCCCAGCTGCCAACATTCCCCCAAACGGATTTAATTGATACATTTATTGTTTTGAAAGCATAATTCAAATTTTCTGAAGATTAGTAGTCCCGTCGGCTGGGCCATTTTCTTATTGACTTTTATATCTTGATTTTCTTCCTTCATTTTAAAATAATAACAAATAATGTAGATATTTATAGTGCGCAATATATCCATCACAAAGGATGTTCAGGCGCTTATAATGAACCATAAGCATTATTATTACCCCAGCAGTGGCAGGTACATATTTAGCAAAGATGGATTAAATGTCTTGCTGAAGGACATAAGGAGCCAGGCATCAGTGGGAATGGAACTCACGACCCTAGAGCACGCGCTCTTACCAACTTTGACACAAAATCTCCACCTTTTACAAGGGATCATAAATCTCTCTCTCTCTTCCCCCCAAACCAATATACATTTCGAAAAAAAAGGATCTGTCACCGTTTTTGCAGACTGTCACTTGAATTAAAAAAAAAAAAAAAACGGATAAAGCGTTTTGAAAGTAGGTGAAACTTATGATTAATAAGTGCTTAATTACTACGAAATCTCTAGATCATTAAGCTGAAGTGTTCACATTGAGAATCTTACACACTGTTGAAAATATTGGGCAAAATTTTAACCAGAACGAGGGCATTCTAGGCAATATATTTTTTACCCAATGCGGGAATCATATTGTCCAGTTAGGTTGAAAATAAGCAGTAATTACTTTAGAATAGGCAAAATTTCCATCAAATTGGATAGAAAGAAAAGCCCAAAGAAATGCCTAAAGTTGGTTGGACACATAAGACCCGAATGGCACGTTTTTACCCAATATTTTTAGAGTGCATGATGATTTAGAACCCTCCACAAAGCCCTATCTTATGTAATAACTGTTAGCATTCCAGTTTTCCATTTTGTGACGAACAAAGGCTACTGGACAGGAGCGGCGCAAGGGTATTTTGATCCTGAGGCGCCAAGATGACCCACTGGTGAGTTTATTTACGTTTTTAATGAACAGATATGACTTTTATATAGTTGCACGAACCCGCATTTCTTCCCCATAAACTCTTCTTCCTTTCTTCTTATTTTTCTTATTTTTTTCTCCTTCTTTTTCTGTTTTTTGGGGGGGATCACTTGAAAAAACACAGGGGAGGGGGCGATCGCGCCCCTGCCCCCTTGTAGGGCCGTTCCTACTACTGGATGTGTCTATTATAGAAAGCCCTTTTTTCTAATCAGAAATAGATTTGAAACACAATCTCTTTAATGTATCACATCAGATTCTGTCATTTTACTCAAGTAATGTTTATAACTTCATGTGAGAGTGCTTGAAATAGTGATATTTATTGTGAAAAATTAATTCAAAATTACAGGAAAAAGCTGTCATCTGTCGATATTGATAGAGTCATAATCAGAATTCGAACTCAAATTCGACTGGATTCGTATGATCATTAATCCAGCAGCAGATAATTATGCTAATATGATATGATATAAAGTTTGCATTATATTTGTTCACCTGAATGAAGAAAAAACATTCTCATGAATTCGCCATGAGAATAAGCGACAAACTCCAATCATTACATACTTGTTTCAAGATCTTTACAAGACACGACAGCATTTTCTACCGCTCGTCAAAGGATTTGGTGAACAAACTTCTGATAAGCAGTGCTTGGGTAAATGGAAATAACCTTAATATACTTTTACAAAAGCGAATCCTGAATATCAGAAAAGAAAAGAAAAGATTTTTTTTTTTTTTTTTTTTTTTTTTTTGGGGGGGGGGGGGGGGTTGTTTTCCAGCCTTACATTCTTCTCTGCTTCTTACAAATTGCGGACTTGTGGGCCTTATTGCCTTTTCACAGCTATCATGTAACATTTTGATACCATTTTATAGCATTCTAGTGTTTTTTTTTCCTGGCATGTTGCGTTATGTGTGTGTGTGTGTGTGTGTGTGTGATTTATAGTTTTGCTTTAAAATGTTCTTTAAAGG
>CM057164.1:11916639-11991250 GCA_029962745.1 Echinometra lucunter
TTCGTTTTTGGATGACACTGATGTTTGGTACCTGCTGTGGTAATGGTTTTGATGTTATAGGAGGGAGAGGGTTTGGGGACAGTTTGAAACAGAGGATTTTGATTTTCGCTAGGTTGATTGGGAGCCGTTTCAAATATAGACCAATTTCACCTCCGTTTATGTATTTGGCCTCTATCGGCGACGCCATTGCTGCGGTGGGCAAGCGCGCTGACCGCGATTGGCTCTGTGTACAAAATGAATGTAAGATATGAGATATGCCCTAATATTGTTCCATTTACTTTATTCTAGATCAATAAAATAAAGCATGGATACATGGGTAGATGAGGTAAGACAATGGCCATATCTGACAGATGAAGGTATGTGTATTTTGTACTTTCGATAGTTTTTCAACTTAGTTTTGTCAGTAAAAGTTCGATTGCAGCATAGAAGCCGTAGTAAACGGGAGCCCTCAATCTTACCCTGTTTACAAAGTCATGTTTTCACTCATTAAATTTTACGCCAAAGTACATAATGATAATGTTTCTTGACTTCAAAGTCCTTTCTGTTGATATTTTTACCCACTGGCGACGGATTCCTTCGCATTGCTTACGGAAACCTGTGTAGGGAGTACGGCTTCTCACACAAAAGGCTTCATGAGTCAAAAGCGAGTGAATTTCGCACTCAGTTAGCTTCCAATTTTTAAACTTTCTCCAATTCTTGTGGCATTCGAGCACCGCACAGCTGCGACCTGAACTTCCCTGACAATTTCTCATTGCAAATATTAAAGAAATCTGCATATATTGGTCAAAATAGACAAAAATCGAACGAATGTACATAACGCGCTATTGACTTGTGTACTATAAAAGTTGGAGCGCCCACCGCAGTATGTCGAACTGTGTCGAACCAGAGTGGATTTATAGAGAGAGTGGCGTCACGCGTATGTACAAGCTATGGGGCGCGGGGTCAAAGGTCAAACATGGGGATCAAATAGTTCCCTCCCAGTCTGTTGCGTCGTCTGCTACCTACATGAACAGAACGAAGGTGCCTTGCTGCCAGCTTGCAAGACGATATTTGATTGTATCCACTTTTTACTGACAATATGTATAAAGCTTCCCGAATGAAGGAAATGCAGCATAAAATCTCAATGTTTGATTCCGGTGAAAAAAAGTCTTCTGTTTTGAGCCAGAATGGCATTTACGAATCATTCCCCTGCAGCTGTTGGTACCATTATTGTTTAAAATTCTTTTATTTCAAACATAATTCCGAATTTTGTACTAAGCATACACCTATACTGCTATGCTCAATCCATTTTTTCCTTATGGTGTCGTGATCCATCCCCCCCCCCCTCTCTCTCTACTCTCTCTCTTTCAGTTTTCTTTTGGATAAGGATTAATATAAACTCATTTGATAATCATTTTGAGCAAACTCTATTCTTGCAGACGGCCAGTTCATCCCGGGGCTCCATTTCGGTGCCGACGGGGTGTGTCGCTGAAGCCTTATAATCGTACCCATCTGTTTAATGGTCATTTTGGCAGAGAAGAGGGCACCCATATTAGGGGTTATGCACCTCGGATTTTAGGCCTACTCTAAAGAAAAAAATTACTCATTTTTAACAAGTAAGGGGCGTGTTTAAAGGATTTCCCGACTCTCGGATGTGCTACTCTAAACAATATAGAATTGCTGATTTTAAAAAAGTGAGGAGCATGTTTAGGGATTTTCCGACTCGAAACTATCGAAACTATACCACATGTTTAGGGATTTCTTCCAAAAAAGCGACTCATCTCAGCGACACACCCCCGTAGACCATATTAGGCCCCGTGCCCCCCCCCCCCCCGCCACATCCATTTCCTCAATACTGGGTGTCAATTCGGTTAAATTTTATATCATGAAGTAATTGCCTGAAATCAGTTCACTCACTCAACAATCTTATTTCTTCTCTATAGCATATCTTCTATAAACCACTTCTCCTCTTTTGTGTCCATCGTTGATTATAAGAAATTCATTTTAAAAGATTTAGCTTTGTTCCTCTCTCTCACTCTCTGTCATTCAACTCAATAAAACTCTCCACGTTTTTGCCTTTTCTCTCTTTCTTTATATCTATCACTACGTCTACACTGTCTTCCGTCATCCCTTTTCTCTCTCTCGCTTCTGTCAATTTCCGATTTTCTGGCCATAAATGTCCCCCTCCCCAATCCTGCATATGCGTTGAAAGACACACCCCTCTCCACAAGCATTCTTGAAGTATAACAGACTTTTAAAACTGGCAGAGTTTTTTTCGTACATAATATGAAAGAATCATTTGTTCTAGTGAAATTATTAAAACGCTAAATCTGATTCAATATCTCTAATCAAATGCATGTTAATTTTATTAACACCCCCTCCCAAATAATAGTAAAGGGGGAAGGGAAACTCTTCAACCTTTTGCATTAGGACGGAAATTCCAAGGGGGGGCATGTCCTCACAATCGTGTACCCACAATTTGAAGGTGGAGGCATTTTATCAAACATAGCTTCCTCCCCGCCCATTTTTTTTTTTTGGGGGGGGGATTTTTTAATATTTCTTTTTAGTGAAGTTTCAGATACAAGGAGACACCTATTGGAATTCTTATGCTCTCCCCTCACCTTTCAAGACAGATTTCCATCCTATGAGTGCAGTACGTAGTTTTGGCAACGTTTATGAAATCAGCTTGAATACTGCTCACATACATGACCAGTAGCAAACTAATTCTCAGTATAGACTGCTACTTTCTAAGTCAATTACTTAGCATAAACGATTCGATTGTATTGGTGTTCATTGCCCTTACAACATATTGGCTTCCACCTCAAAAGGGAAGTTCATCTTCAAATATTTATTATAATAAAAATTGAATGTGAGTAACATGACAGTGAAATTTGATCAATCACTCTATTATAGCAAGAAAGTCATAATTCATTTTCAAGTATACTGCTTGGATTCAATACTGAAAACACTTGATTTTTCTGTACATGCCATCAAAGCAAGAATTTTTCATTTGGCCGAGGGCAAAAAATGAGATGAGTACATGGCCGTACGAAGAAGAAATTTTTTCAGGGGGGGGGGGGCAAGTATTTTTCTTTTTTTAAACTTGAAAACGAGGGAGTGAAGTGGCCGAGCTGGTCACAAGGATACTTTTGTATCTTTAAAAGTGAAATTGAGGGATTTGGTGGATTTTAAGAAAATTTTCAGTAAAATTATGTCAGTTTTTAAAAATTTCGGAGGGGGGGGGGGGGGGAGGGGCAACTGACCCCCTTCCCCCTGCCGCGTATGGCCATGGACGAGTATGAAATAAATTCTTATACTTCAAAAATAACATGCAACGAAAAATATTGCATTTTGTAACATAATTTCTGTACCTATGAATTCTGTAGTTACGTCATATGGAAAATCAAGACTTTCATAGTGAAAAAAAAAAATGCATTTGTTCTACACATGCTAAAAAAAAAAAATCATTGTTATAATAAAAGTTGAATGTGAGTAACATGCCATCAAAGCAAAAATTTCACTCGGCTGAGGACAAAAATGAGATGAATACATGGCCATATGCAGAAATTTTTTCGGGAGGGGGGGGGGGGCAAGACACGTAAATTTTTTTTGGAAAAAACTTGGTCACAAGGATGCTTCCCCTCTGCACCCCTTTCCCCTGCTGTGTACGGCCATGGATGAGTATGAAATAAATTCTTATACTTTAAAACTAACATGCAACAAAAATTATTGCATATGGTAACACAATTTCTGTACCTTTGAATTACATAGTTACATCATATGGAAAATAAAGACTTTCAAAGCAAAAAAAAAAAAAAAAATGTGTGTGTTCTACACATTCTAAAAAATCATTTCAGGTTATTTCTTAGTTTCACAAGAGACTCTAATTTCTCTTCATAGGTAGTAGCCCACATTTGCAAGCATCAACCAATCTGCACAAAAGCTTTACTTTATATTGCTATAAGCCACAGAAAGACACTTGTAAAGTTTTCGATCTCAGTACATTCCCGTTTAGGATTGAGAAGGAAAAAAATTAACACAAAACTTTTCTTTTATTTTCTTTGTTTTGTAAAGGGGCCTTCCTGATGCTTTAAGAGCAAATCATTCATTTTTGACTATTCTTTGGAATATTGTTGTAAATTTGATAACATGATAGTTTTACTTTATCTGTCATCTAAAATTGCAATTAGCTAATCTCTCTTCAAATTCTGAAACGATTGTAGTGCAAATGCTTAAACATAACAATAAGTTTTGAACATTAAATTAGAATACTCAGCTAAATGCCCCTACCTTTCTTTGAAATATTTTATGGCTTGATGCCGAAAGTTTGAAGATGTAATTGACTAACCTAATGGCAAATTTTAAAACTATACTGAATCCAAATCAGATTCACAATTTGGAGAGGGCATCTCCTATTTGCTCTTGGCAATACCTGTTTTGGTGAAAAATGAACATTTAATGGGGAGAATAGACTACTCATTCAAAACAAAGTGCTAGGACCACACAAATAATATATAAAAAAAGAACATCTTTTTAAATGTTCTGAAATTTTTGAAGAACTTTAGCCCAATAATGATTTGTTCCCATCAGATGCAAGGGTTTCAGTAGCTTATGGCAGTTGTCAGTGAAAATGAGACTCTTTTACAGGCTGCCCCGACTTCTTCACCATATGGCATATTCACAAAGAAATGTGTAACTTGAAAGGGGGAAAAATCAAAGAAAAAGAATGCAATGAAATGAGATAAGAGTCCTTTAACTCCACAATTCTTTGTTAACCAGAAGAAGAAAAACAAGGTGGGATATGGGAATATTTCCCCTTCCCCTTTCTAAATTTCTGTCTATGCCAAAGCTAAATTTTAGGCTACTGCCATGGACACTGGCTGCCTGAAATTCCACCACCTATTTGGGCATGCAGTAACATTGTATCTCTGCTCAGTCTGTGCTTCGTCTATTTTCTTGCCCTCAGCAGATGTAAATCTCTGCCCGTTTCTCTCTGTCTTTGCCAAAGATTGCGTTGTGATGATTCTTCGTAGCATGCATCATTTTGATTTTGCTCTGCAAAAGAAAATAAAATAAAGAGGAGAAAGTAAAGGAAGACAGAAGGGGGGGAGAGAGAGAGAGAGAGAGATAGAAAGATAAAGGGAGGGCAGAGGAAATGAAAGAAAGACAAACAGAAATAGTTTATATTATCAGATTATTCATGCTTTCAGCTCCTTTCATTACTGAAAAACTGACATGTAAACTAACCTACATTTAAAGTGTCTTTACACGAGCAATTTTTAAAAACAAATGATAATGACTAAGCAGATTAATTCAGTCAGTTCATAATTACTGGAAAAGAAATTATTTGAACCATTCCAATATTAAAAGAAATTTAGCCAAGGCTACATAAGGTTCATGTATGTATTGATCTTATGATGCTGGTCACATATTCATCAGATAGAGACTGTTATACTCATGATATGATCTGTGCTTTAACAAAGAAGTTTAATAATGTAATATCAGTATGCAAAATTACCTCTAAATGCTGAAGTCAAACAAAAAAAGCTAACATGACATCTGCCAACATTTCTTTCATGGCATATCCTGCCTCTCATGAAGCGAAGTTCTGTATTGAAGTTCTGTATCTTCAGTCTGTGTCAACTCCAACAAATCATTAATTATGGTCCAGCATCCTGTAATAAATATCGAATAGTAAATAATTATCATTGGATAAAAACAGTCCGTGGAGGAATCATGGAATGTTATCAAATCTATGTTTACTTCATCATGAATTCATGTGTACAAAACGATGGAACTTGCATTCCAATACAGGCAATTTAAGGGTAAATTTAAGCGCAGCCAACACACCCCCCCCCCTCCCCCCCAAAAAAACTATTAAAAAAAAAAAAGTAATGATGAACAATGAGGTTATCATTTCATATTTTCTTGAGATTGCTAGTTGCTAATAAAGGAATAGTCTAAATTATCCATATGCACTATGTGAGGTTTTTAGTCTTATAATTAGTAGATACCAGTGGATTTGTGGTCCAGTGCAGTCGTCCTAAATGATTACATAATCCTGCCAAAGGATTTCTCATACAGGCATTAACAAGTCTGCACAAGAAATAAGCACAACAATAATACTGGGGTAGGCCCTATACAGATTCTGCATGCAAAATTGTAACAATTTCTGATTTTCATTCAGTTTTTTTCAACCAATTTATTGAATTAACACTGGAATTCAGTTGATCTTCAGTAGATCTGGAACTAATTGAACAGAACCTAGATATATAGTCTTCTAGATCTAGAGACTAGAGCTCTAGATCCAGGTCTAACACTGACTGGACTAGACCCTAAATCTAAATCTTTTCTTGGCCTTGGGCTTGGGCCTGGTCTTACTCTTAGTTTGGAGGGGGAACTTTGGTTTGGGACTAACTTAGACCGAAGTGTTCTGTCTCTAACAGTCGTCGTTAGCCTTGTATTTTGGTAGGGTCCGAGTGCCGACCCTACCAAAATACGAGGCTAACGACGACGGTTAGAGACAGAACACTTCAGTCTAGGACTAACTTAGCTAGGCCTAGACTAATAGTACCCTAGAGTCTAGCTAGGGCAAGGCTTGGGTCGGGATTTTCAATTCAAATATTTACTAATTTAGGCCTTTAGTCTTTACTTTACTTAAGGCAAACTGAAATTATTATCATTAAAAGAGCAGGCTCAAAAAATCTGAATACAATTTGAAACGTGTGCACGTGTGCACTGAAATTATTATCATTAAAAGAGCAGGCTCAAAAAATCTGAATACAATTTGAAACGTGTGCACGAAGCCCAAACATTTCAGCAAGGGCCGCGGCTCTTGCTCCAGCCGAGGCCAGCCCTAGGCTCCTAGGCCGCCCGCCTCGGCTTTGCCCGAGTTGGCCGTGCCGTGGACGGCGCTAGCCACAAAATCAAAATAGTTCCCTTAACATTCCAGTGGTCCCTCATGCAGTATTTCTATGTCTGGTTTTTGTCTAAATTTACGCTATTTTCGTTAAAAATAACGAAATTCAAAAAATGGCAACCTTGAAAATAACATGCAAATATTTTTTCCAACACATCATAACCATCAGTACTGAGAGAAAATGCGAAAATAATCTTTAATCGTCATTTTTCTCCCTAAAAGAACATGAAAATTGGATTTGTTAAACCGGCGTTTATTTACATTAAAAAGACATTACGCAAACTCCACAGGATCAGACTTAATTGATATAAAAGTGATACAACTGTCCTAGAAAAATATTTTTTCAGGGAAAATGCGGTATCAGAACCAGAAAACGAAAAGAGAAAATTCGACTTACTGAAATTTCAGTGCATGTATCATTTCACCATAGACGCTGCTGAAGCAGAAAATCAGCCGAGGGAACTATTTTTGAGCTCCATGAAATAACTGACCAATCAGAAACGACTTCCGTTTTCGTCACTCTCTCTATAAATCCACTCTGTGTCGAACAGTCTGCTGCCCTCTTGCGTTGTGAAATTGGTCTATAGACGGGTTTCGATTTGGCCCCTCCCGGAGATAGACGTCTTGTTGTTGTTGTATTTTTCTGCTTTCCCGCTTTCTAATATACTGATATGTTATTAATACATACCGACCTTTTCAATTGTAAATAATCTAATTGGAATTAAACATGATCATGACGATGCTTTCATTATTTTGTAATATGAAAATTTAAAACATGTCTCTTTTCCTTCTCTTTATTTTTCTTTTCACTTTTTGTTTTGTTTTGTTTTGCTAAAGATTTTATGTCTGTTTGCTCATAATTTTTACTTGTCATATAGTGAAAAATTGGAAAAATACATGAAAAAGAAGAAGGATAGAAAGAAAAAGAAGAGAAAAGGAAAAGGAGAAAGGAAACGCTATTTGTATAAAGTAGGCCCTCTATATGTAATACGAGACATTTAGTGCATATTGCTTTTTTTCTTCAATATTTTGATTTCTGTTTACGCTGTATCCTATCTCACGTTCCTTTGAAACTTTTTTTTTGGGGTTTGTTTTATACTGAAAACTTTGTTACATTCTGGTATATTTTGTTCTATTCTGTTGTATTTTGTGAATATCTTGGTTTACTCTGTTATTTTATGTTATACTGTGTTACTTTCTGTTATTTTCTGTAAAATTTTTGTTCTGTGAAAAATTGAGAATAAGTCAATATGTATGGATTTAAATCAATGAAATTTGAAGCTTGATACTTGACCCCCCCCCCTCCCCCCCCAAAATCTTTTCTCACCATAGGCGGCGATCCCGGGGTGGCGGGGAGGGGGGGGGGGGGGGGGGGAGACGTGTCCCCCTCGATATTTTCTAGGGGGAGAGTCCCCCCTCGATTTTTAAAGCTTAATATTTATATTTTTCTATTTTGAGTGACGTGACCAAATATAGGCCATATAGGCCTACCATTAAAAAATCCTTATAGGCCCGGAGTGTATTTTAATGGCAAAATAAGGCTTCTTTTTATATAAGAAGCGGTGAGCGAGGGGTGTGTATACTATTTCGATCATCTCCCTTCCATTCCTTGAAACATATTTTCGCCGGTGGCTTTGGGTGTTTCCGCCCCCCCCCCCCCCCCATCGTTACATGAAATCGCCGCCAAGGACTCTCATCTACGATTTTGTAATGAATAAAATATTGGAAAAGTTTGGGATGAATTTAACATTATAGCTCTGACAGACATTCTTTTTTTTACAGAAATGACTGAGCTATTTTGAGATTATGAAGATCTTGATAAGGATTAGAAATTTGTAAAATCATGAAATTCTCCATATCACAAATATCATATTCAACACTCGGCGTAGACAAGGGCACTTCCGGTTTTCATACAAACATCATGGGTCGAGTCTTAACAAGTCCCATAAGAATTAAAATTTTTGAGCCTAGAAAATGCAAGCAAGAAATTCTGATGCTACTCTGCATAGATCTAATAAAATTCGGGCAGGAGAGTTTATGCAACCTAAACAATACTTTCGTCAAATGAGGGATTTGCTAACCTGGCTTTACATTTTCTATGGAAGTCGGAAGAAATCTTGTCAGATCGTCGGTACTGGATTTGTATTAGCCCAGCCGATAAGGGTCGGGCTTTCTGGCAAGTATACCAATCGGCGAGGGCGTTAGCCCGAGGTTGACGCCAGTGGCGTAGACAGGTTCTTACACCTGGGGGGGGGGGGGATGATTTGCCGTTCACGAGAAATCGAGGATCAATTTCGAATACAGATATACACACATGCACACACCCACACACACTCACACACAAACACACACCCACACACGTACACCCGAATGCACCGGCGTAAATCCACTTTGAGGAGTGGGAGGATGATCGACTTTTTTGCAATTTTTTTTTCTGTCGAACTCACACTTACCCCCCCCCCCCCCGGGTAAGTATAAACACACGCCCTCACCCACCCGCACAGACCCCCTTACACACATTTTGATTTTTATTTTGCGAGCGAGCAAGCCAAAAATAACCGATTTTCTGTTTTTTAATTTCATTTTCAAACAGAAATTCCAAAAATAACCACTTTTTTGGTTTTCTATCGCATTTTCAAATAGAAATTCTAAAATATGATGGTTGTTTATGACAGATTATTAAAATTTTACTAACTGATTAATTCAAATATCATTTCTTCCTTAAAAACAGCGGGATATTTGTACACGCCACCCCCTCTCAAAAAAGTGAGGGGGTTATATCCCCCATCCCCCCGGGATTTACGCCAATGCCCGAATGCACAGACATAAATCGAAGATTATACGCACCGTGACAAACGAATATACAGTGCGTCCCAAAAAAAACTTTTCACTTTTGAAATGGCCGCCAAATGAAAAATACATGATCTTGGAAGAAAAAGGTTTATATGTATGGATAGCTCATGGACTCAACTTTCATATGAGACCAAAAAGGCCGAAAATAATTCATGCTTGGGTGAGCACTGCTCACTTTTGTAAAGGGTATGGAAATTAGGTTGCGCAGGAATTGCGCCTTCCCATTTGTGAGACGTAAGTCCTTTGGAGGTTACAAAATTGAGGATGATAAATTTATGATCAGTTGCAGTCAGTTTATGTTTGCTGAGTGAATCTTATGGTTTATTAAATCAAAATTTTATGCATGAGTGAACAGGAATTGCATTCATTATTGTAGCATTGTACCTTTCCCTGGTAGACTCAGTGGTGTGTTCATGGGAGTCAGGATTGGGTGATGGTACATGGTGCAGGGGAGGTGAGATGTAAGGTAGGACTCTGTTGGGTAGATGGGATAAGGGTTAAGAGGACATGCATGCTCCCCCCCCCTCTCTCTCCCTCCCTCCCCTCCCTCTCCCTCTCTCTCTCTCTCTCTCTCCTCTCTCTCTCTCTCTCTCTCTCTTCCTGGGTGTGCTTGTGCATATCTTGACAATTCACATCCGTTGGTCTCCTCTCCAAAACATCCCGACCACATTCCCCTATCCCGAATTCTACCTGCATTTCCAAAATTGGACTGGGACTGGTATCACCCATTAACACCTGAAGTCAATCGCATTCTATCGGTCAGTCAATCAATACCGTAAGTTAGACAATCAATATTTAGGTATCATTCAAATAATCAATGTATCAGTCAATCAATTAATCAATCAAGAATTCAATCCCCATTCAGCTGATTCAATCAATGAATAAATTATTCAATAAATCAATCATAATTGATCAATAACTCAGTCAATCACTCAATCAAAATTTATCCAACCAACCAGTCATTTTAGCAGTTTAGTTTCGGGCAAGAAAAACGGTACAGTGTAACACAAATTGGTAAAATGAACATGTCAGTCTTTGTTTTCAGTTGATTTTCATTCATTTCAATTTTACGACTGTTTCATCCATCTTGTATGAGAGAAAAGGGGGAAATAAATGATAATGAAAACTAAAAATCAAAGTTTGCTAGTTCAGTGGTCCACATGTCCACCTCCTCCTTCAATGCACAATCTTGCTCTCTTCATAAAGGATAAGGGAAGGCGGTTTGGATATTTTGGAGTGGAGACCAAACATGCCAAAGAATGTGAATTGTCAAGATATGCACTAGCACACAGGAAGCAAGAGAGAGAGAGAGAGAGGGGGGGGGGCATACTGTCCTCTTGACCCTTATCCCATCTACCTAACAAAGTCTTACCCTATCTCACCTCCGGCCTGCAACATGTACCATCACCCAATCCTGACTCCCATGAACACACCACTGAGTCTACCAGGGAAAGGTACAATGCTACAATAATGAATGCAATTCCCGTTCACTCATGCATAAAATTTTGATTTGATAAACCATAAAACTCACTCAGCAAACCTTAACTGATTGCAACTGATCATGAATTCATCATATCACCCTCAATTCTGTAACCTCCAAAGGACTCATCTCTCACAAATTGAAAGGTGCAATTCCTGCGCAACCTAATTTTCATACCGTTTACAAAAGTGAGCAGTGCTCACCCAAGCATGAATTATTTTCGGCCTTTTTGATCTCATGTGAAAGTTGAGTCCATGAGCTATCCATACATATAAAAATTTTTCTTCCAGAATCTTGTATTTTTTCATTTGGCGGCCATTTCAAAAGTGTAAAGTTTTTTTTGGGACGCACTGTAGAATATGGACTGACACACATTATTGCATATTTGCATCACGCTATTTATTTTTTTGAATATAATTTTGTTGTTACACCACTTCAGAAAAACTGTGACGGCGCTGAAATTACCCTAAAGTAATATAAACAACTATATAAATCAGAATAATGATAGATACAGTTATGATAGTAATCATCATTTCAGTCACATTAACGATGATTATGATGATAACTCTTATTATCATAAGCATAGCAACAGCAATACATCTAATTATTATTATTCTTATTATTTATTATTTTTATCATTATTATTATTATTATTATTATTATTATTATTACCATTATTGTTGTTATTGTTGTTGTTATAATATGATAATTATTATTATTATTATCATTATTGCTGTTCCGATCATTTCTAAACATGTTAATTCAGTTTAATTCTAAGCAAACATCCTTCCCTAAAACCTGGGGGATGATTGTACATGTCATCCCCCCACCTTGTGAGGTGGGGGGGGGATGCATACCCCTCATCCTCCCCCCCCCCCCCCCCCCCGCTGTCTACGCCCCTGGTTGACGCCCTCTCCGATTATCCATCTCCATATCGATAAAGCGATTAGCATTGGCGGCGATCGAGGGGGGACATGTCCCCCTCGATTTTTAAAGCTCAATATAGTTTTTTTCTATTTTGAGTCATGTGACCAAATTTAGACCAACCACTTTAATATTCAGGCCTTCAGCCAGTCTGCAGGTCATATGCTAATGAGCAAATGAGCAGGATTTACGTAAATGCTCTCGGGGCCAAATCTTCCACCCTGTCAAATCTCATGAATTGTGAGACTTTCTTTCTGGAAGAATTTAACTACTTTATCATCAAGTAGAATCATTGGTTGATACACCACTGAAAAGAGTAAATATAACACTTTCACATTCTTGTATTAATTTTGATAATATATTTGGGGAAATATGTGTAAATCAAGGTGAAAAAGATGCTTTAAAATATAATTCTCTTCCTCTCACTTCTCTTGCAGATTGTGCAAAACTTTTTATTTTGAGCCCAAATAATATTTACATCAAAATAAAGCTGAAAGTCTGTACTTTTTCAAAATAACATTCTTAATGTGGGGCACCTTTTAATCGGGTCAAGAGCATACTTTTCCCATGGAAGTTCAGGACGAGACTTCTTGATTTTTTGATCAGCATGAAATCCAGTGTTCTGATTGGCTGAATAAGGCCAGAAACATGCCAGCGCGGTTGTTTTGAAAAGATTACCACACACGGAGTGTGACCTTCATTGACTCAGTAAGTGACCGTTAGGATTCCAGGATGAGTGTGGGGTCTGAATGGACCAATCACAGAGCAGTATTTATGGTTTTGGCTGAAAATTGCACTTGGTCTGTGTAAAGTGTGCTCTTGACCCGATTAAATTACATCATGTGTTAAAATGGGTATTTTCATAAAGCATAAACATTCAGCTTTGTGGCCATGTGAAAAATATTTGGGCTCATTTACAAAAAGCCTTACAAAATGGCAACTTTTGGCAGGCGAAAAAATCATTTTTGTATCGTTTTTTTTTTACCAAGAATTTCACATCTTTTCTCAAATTTTTCATTAAATTCAAATACATGAAATAAGAGAGTTTTTAATAGTCTCTACATAGATACCAAAAACATCAAATTTGATAAAGTATTAGAGCAGCAAGGGCAAATTTGAAAGTAGTGTTCTGACAGGTTCAAATTCATTAAATATGCAGACCCTGTTCCGTTCATGCATACCAGTTACATGAAAGAAGCCACTTTTGGGGGACCTGCAGACTGGCTGGCCTTGAATGCATTTTGATGGCATAATCAGGCTTCTTTCATTAGTTTTTTTTTGGTTATTTTAGCTGGTTCGCATAATTGCGATTATCCCCTCTCCCTTTTTGGAACAGATTTTCGGCGGAGACCTTCCATGTTTCCTTCCTCGCCCCCCCCCCCCCCCCCTCGTGACATGAAATCCCCGCCACTGGCGATTAGTATCCTTACCAGAAAGCCCGACGCATTTATAATAGGCTAGATTTGTATCTGCGCATGTGCTGACCTGCGCGGTATGCTGGAAATGTCGCCTCTACTGTTGAATCTCGTATTTATACGATATTAAAATCATAAATACTAGTACCCGGGACTGAACTTTAATTCCATTGCCAGGTCGGAAATTTGTCAAGAGGGATCAATTTCAGCCCTTATCCCCTCCCTTAAATATCTAGTGCTTGTATTATTTCTTGAACAGGTGGAATAATCTTTAGCGTCGAAATGGCGTCCATGATGGTGAAAATTCCTTTCTTGATACTTCTCATGACATGCACCGTTTGGAAGTCTGAAGGCCAGTTATGTAAGCCGTCTTGTGATGAGGATTGGATGCTTCACGGGGATTACTGCTACCGCTTCTTCGGTCAAGGGAAAAAATGGCACGACGCGAAGGACGTGTGTAACGCACTCGCAGGGAAACTACCGAGTATTCACAGTCAAGAGGAGGACGCGAGTCTGTACTCCTTGTGGAAGGCGCTTGTCAGTCATTCAACCTCTGAAGTCGAAGCCTCTGTGAGTAGGAGATCAGAAGGCCGTGTTGTGAATGGGCGGGGATAGGGTTGATTGTCCCTGTATGTTTTTTTTTGTTTTTTTTTTTTGGGGGGGGGGGGTTTGGAAAGCAAAATAATTGGGCGAGTGAGGTGACCGAATAAATAACTTAGATGTTTCATATAGGCTCATGTGCTGTGTAATTAAATGAAGTGATTACTTATACCCCTTTCACAGTGAGCTCTTCCCCGTTGAACTTAAGCGGGGAAAGCCCGGGGGGGGGGGGGGGGTCACTTCCATTGAAGAGTGGACAGCATCCGCGAGAATCGTCCTAAAAAAGCATCCTAAACAAGGATTCAAGGGCAGGCTGCTAGGACATCCTAAACACGGATTTTGTGCAGATGTCCCAGATTTGCACACCCTAAACGAGGATATTCCCATTATTATCTTGAGAGTGTCACTGTTAGTGGGGTCCATTGAAAGTTTGGAGCCGTTTTTATCTCAAGATAATTCACTGTCTCATTATGTTTTACACAGGCGTTATAGGATTTTCCGTTCACTGGTCTTGTTACAGTCGGTCTCGCAGTCGGTGCAAATTACATACCCTTATCGCGTTTTAGATTATCGTGATTTAGGGGGCTTTTTTTTTTTTTTTTTTTTCATTTTTGGGCGTTTTTGACACTCTATTCGCGTTCCGCGCGTTCCGCGCTTACCCCTATCCCTATCGCGGATGCTGTCCACTCTCCAATGGAAGTGTTCCCTCCCGGGAGGCGATTTTTTTTTCCGTACATGGAAACGCAAATCCTCCTTGTGCGCATGTGCGTGGACTAGTTTCTTGCTGGACCTTTCCATAGCCAATCCACGCAATCCCATAGACTGTCACGTACCACTCATTGACGATTGTTAGTAGTCTTCGCGCGCAGACCCTATCGCTGATACTTGTTGCGTTCGCGCAGGCACTGATTTTTCTCTCCTTCTCCAATAATGCTCATTCTTTCTCTCTCGCGCTCTCTCTCTCTCCAATGTGCTCACACTCTCTCTGTCACTCTGTATTAGTACTACTAGTACTTATTTCAAATGTTCTACTGAGGGCCAGAAAACCATTAACTAAAAGCACAACAGCTCTCAAACAACTATGGGATCGATGTTGCTTGTACGAGTGATACATAGTGAGGGGAGTCTAACGCTGGAAAAGTATCGAGTCAAAATACTAAATGTAATGAATATATAATTGTATTTCCAAGTGTAAGGAACAGGTATCCATCACACCACCAGAAACATACAGGCCTTTAACAAAAAACAAACAATAGCTTAAACAACAGAGAAAGAGGATGGCAGCTCAGAAAGTACCTCTTCTCTGCCAAAGCAGAATATAATCAGGCAGCTTAAGATTGCAATCGGTTGCATATCTCCACATCAGTTTCATATTTATTTGATTAAAAATGATGTTTTCTCTTATTTTCGTTTATAAAAGTGCAACCACACACACAACACTGACTACACATTAAATGTAGGCCAGTAATATAGGTCTACATAACAAAAAGGTATATTAGAAAGACAATCTTAGGGTTGCGTTTTACATCGACTGTTTTTGGCAATGAAGAACATGAAATACTAATCTGCAGTTATAATATAATCGTTAAAGGGACTGTTTTTTTCCTTCTAAATATCTTTTCAATTCAACTGTAACAGAAAAAAAATATACTGGTGATATTATTTTTAAAAATGTATACAAAATGATAACTAATTACCAACCTACTACTACTACTACCACCAACACCACCACCACCAACAACACCACCAACACCACCACCACTACTACTACTATTACTACTACTACTACTACTACTACTACTACCACTACTACTACTACCACTACTACTACTACCGCTACTGCTGCTACTACTGCTACAACCACTACTACTACTACTACTACTGCTGCTACTACTACTACTACTACTACCACTACTACTACTACCACTGCTGCTGCCGCTGCTGCTAGTACTACTACTACTACTACTACTACTACTACTACACACCATAGCATACAGATCTAACCGTATCAGGACAACTCCCCCGGAGGACAACTCCCCCGGAGACGACTCCCACCTGACAACTCCCCCAGAGGACAACTCCCCCGCAGGACAACTCCCCCGCAGGACGGGTCCCCGGAGGACATCTACCCCGGAGAACAACTCCCCCTGAGGACAACTCCCCCGAGGACAACTTCCCCGCAGGATAACTCCCCCCCCCCCAGGACAACTCCCCCCAGGACAACTCCCCTGGAGGACAACTCCCCCGGGGACAACTTCCCCGGAGGACAACTCCCCTGGAGGACAACTCCCCCGAGGACAACTCCCCCCGAGGACAACTCTCCCGGAGGTCAACTCCCCCGGAGGACAACTCCCCCAAGGACAACTCCCCCGGAGGACAACTCCCCCGAAGGACAACTCCCCCGAAGGACAACTCCCCCGAGGAAAACTCCCCCGGAGGACAACTCCCCCAGAGCACAACTCCCCCGTAGCACAACTCCCCGGGGGATGACTCCCATCACACAACTCCCCCGGAGGACATCTCCCCCCCCCTTTGAGGACAAAATTACGCATGAAATTCTGTTTTTATGACAACGCCTTGCTCGTGAAGAACTGTAAAATAAATCTTTCCTTTTTATAAATCAAAGTAATTAATCCAGTATTTTTTGTTTTAATACAACTCTCCCGGAGGAGAACAGCTCCTCGGGGATGACAAACGGGGATGGGCGAGGGGTAGAGGGTTGTTATTCGTTTGATAAGGTATACGGTAATTTGTCGCTCTAATTGCTAACTTTTTTGAAAAATATCCACCCTTTTGCTCCCATTTTTGCGCCAAAGTATACATTCAAGAAAATAAAAACTCTAGTAATGGGTACGCTTTTCAGCCCAAGAGTGTTGGGTTTGACAGCTTCAGCGGCACACTCCCATCGGAACCAAATTTGATCATCAGAAGAGAGAAAAGAAAGGAATAAAATGAAGAAAGGAAAGTGAGGAACCTAAGTAGGAAGCTAGAAAAGTAGAGAATGGTGTATCTAGTCGTAGTCTTCAGGAAAAGGGGGAGATGGGCCACAATCAAGCTTAAGAATAGAAGTCACTTCGCTCGATCAGCAGCCGTGATTGGGTCCCGTTCCTTTTTTTTTATATAATCTAAATGCACAATTTTCAGGCAAGATATCATATAAAAATCTTACTTTTTAGGGGAGCGGTCGACCCCTCCCCCCGCCCCCCCCCCGAGATCTGGTATCCGCCCCTTTGTTAAACTCACTGACTATAGATGAAAACAAAACCTTAACGGAATTTTATATTGAATGCATGTATTCTTAATTTCATTTTTGTTTAAGGACTTGTGCTTCTACGTATTTAGCGTCCAGCGAGCATGTGCGAGTTTCATTCTTTGCGCTGAAACCACATGAAAACATTAATTATAAAGTACCTCATTCAAGAGTAAAAGATAAACAAAAAGGAAAAGTCATCGTTATTAGATTCTTATGATTTGAAAAAAATTGGACACATGTTGAGCTTTGGTATCTAAATTCGCTGATGAAATTAATCATTTTTCTTACTTAGAATATCTACATTCAGCTGACCTGAAGCCTAGAGGTTTTATGTATTTGTTTTTATTATTTTTTCTTTGTTATATAAAGCCTAACAGTGCCTAAAGAAATCTTTCAGTCATAAAGCTTGGAGAAAACTTTAGTTTACTCATTAAAATTACACTAATCCAGTCCTTGTTTGTCAGATAACTTTTGATTTCATAATGTTTGCGTACAAAAATAAACAAACATCAAACATGATATGACCATTGCAACTATGTCTCAATTGGTGAAACTTTGGCTTACTAATAAAACTTATTAACAAATGTGTTTTATACAATATCAGTTGTATTAGTTTGAGAATGGAAAACAACAATCACACAAAACAAACGTACAACAAAACAAACATACATTAGAGTGGGTGCAAAAGTTTGAAAAAAAAATCCCTTAGAGACACAATTTTGTTTTTAAGTATTTATTTTCTTGAAAAAAAAACCCGTTAACAAAATAAGTGAAATCATTTCAAACATTATGTCAGAGATACAGTTATTTATGTAACGCTATCATCATCACTGAATGTAACATCATGTAGAAGAACTGTTTTATACTATCAAAAAACAAAAAACACATAGACATTCCACACCTGGACGATATTTTGTGTGTGTGTGTGTGTGTGTGTGTGTGTGTGTGCAGGCCTTAATTTAACCTTTCTTATCATCTGTTTCTAAATACAATATATCTTTTTGTTTCAACTTTTCTACAAACAGTTTTCTACTCTGACACGTCCTTCAAAGAATGTATTGTATACCAAAGAAAATTGTGTTTTTCTTCTGATTGTTAACTAGTGCAGTGTGAGTATTTGAGCCAGGCACTATATTTCACCTAAAGCCGAGATATGGGTGAAAAGCTTATTAAAAGGATGGAAAGGATGAAACAGGGTAGAAGAAATCTGAAGAAATGGAATGGGTGAGAATTCAAAGTGTAATTTTGTTCTTACCGATTGGCACAAAATGATAAGATGACCGACTTGAGATTTTTCCCCCCTACTTACCAGTTATCACTGCAGTCGTCATTTTCCCATCCGCGTTTCCATCCCACGTCAGCGTGCTTATTTTCTTTGATTTTTACTGCAGCTCTTTCCTGATCATCTTCGTTGTCATGTAATTCTCCTCCTCATCATCAGCTCATCACAGTCAGTTTCAAACAATAGCCGCAGTTATATTTGAATTGTAGCTGTTTAAATTACTAAAGGCACACACCCCCTCAATAATATTTTTCAATTTTTTTTCAGATTTCATCAAAATAAATTAACATTTGAAATTATTCTTCATATAGCTTTTCCCCAACACATATAACTAACAAAAACAAATATCAACGAAATTATGAAATTAGTTATCAAGATAGTTACTGAGACGCCCCCCCCCCCCCCCCCCCCCTCACACGGGCGTCTTTTTAAAATGTTAGATTGTGTAGTGTATTTGCAACAAACAATACAGGATGCGTTCACAAAGTTCCCATGCAGTGTAGTCTTTAGTGGTGTAGATACAGGAGCTTCAGTATCGTGCGGGCTGTGTGTTTGTGTGTGTGTGTGTGTGTGGGGGGGGGGTAGGTGATGACCCGCCACATTTCGAAGTGTGGAAGTTGGTGTAGTATAAACGCGTATACAAAAATACATCTGTGGGGCAATCCCCCGCCCCCCAATGAGAACCTTTAAAGGAGAATGCAACCCAGACATTAGTGTGCTTCCAATGAATGAAGAAGAACAAGAAGAGTAAACAGTGAAAGTTTGAGCAAAATCGGACAATCTGTTCAAGAGTTATGAACTTTGAAAGTTTAAATAAATCCTTATTATGGGGATCCTTGAGTTGGTAACTCCACCAGCATCTATGATGTCATCGTGGACAACTCTTCATTCATTTTGTACATAGAATTTCACATTTTCTCCATTTTCAAGAAAAATAGAAATTTGTTTGATATATTGTTTGAGTATGACATGGCTACATAAATTCTGCAAGCATTTTGGGAAGAATTATGTTGATTCCTGACTTGAAATTTCATAAAAATCAATTTTCTTGAAGATTTATGCACAAAATGAATGGAGAGTTGTCCACGATGACATCACAGATACTGGCAAAGTTGCCAACTCAAGGATCCCTGTAATAGGGATTTACTGAAACTTTCAAAATTCATAACTTTTGAACAGATTGTCCGATTTTGCTCAAACTTTCACTGTTTACTCTTCTTGGTCATCTCCATTCACTAAGAGCACACTGATGCCTGGGTTGCATTCTCCTTTAAGATTATGGCCTAATGTTCGGAGGGTTGGGCCTGGATGATTACATTAGAAGACGAAGTGATGGATCGAAACGACTCTATATAAAAAAAAATAATAGGAAGAACAAATACATAAAACCTCTAGGTTTCAGGTCGGCTGAATATAGATATTCTAAGTAAGAAAAAAAATGATTAATTTCATCAGCAAATTTAGATACCAAAGCTCAATATGTGTCCAAATTTGTCAAATCATAAGAATCTAACGATGACTTTTCCTTTTTGTTTATCTTAACTCTTGAATGAGGTACTTTATAATTAATGTTTTCATGTGGTTTCAGCGCAAAGAATGATACTCGCACATGCTCGCTGGACGCTAAATACGTAGAAGCACAAGTCCTTTAACAAAAATGAAATTAAGAATACTTGCATTCAGTATAAAATTTCGTTAAGGTTTTATTTTTATTTATAATCAGTGAGTTTAACAAGGGGGCGGGATACCGGATCTGGGGGGGGGGGGGTAATTGACCGCTTTTTTTATATGATATACGATTTTTATATGACAATATCTTGCCTGAAAATTGTGCATTTAGATGAAAAAAAAAAAGGAACGGGAAGACTACGACTAGATACACCATTCTCTACTTTTCTAGCTTCCTACTTAGGTTCCTCATTTTCCTTTCTTCATTTTATTCCTTTCTTTTCTCTCTTCTCATGATCAGATTTGGTTCCGATGGGAGTGTGCCGCTGAAGCTACCAAACCCAACACCATTTGGTGGAAAAGCGTACCCATTACTAGAGTTTTTATTTTCTTCTGCTTCGATAAAATGGGAACAGAAGGTTGGAAATTTTCAAAAAAGTTAGCAATTAGAGCGACAAATTACTGTATACTATAGCTTATTAAACTAGTAACAACCTTCTACCCCTCCCCAATCCCCGTTTTTCATCCACGAGGAGCTGCTCTCCTCCGAGAAAGTTGTAATAAAAATACTTGATCAATTACTTAAGTTGTTCTCCGGGGGAGTTGTCTTAGGGGGGAGTTGTCCTTGGGGGAGTTGTCCTTGGGGGAGTTGTCCTCGGGGGAGTTGTCCTCCGGAGGAGTTGTCCTAGGGGGAGCTGTCCTTGGGGGAGCTGTCCTCCGGGGGAGTTGTCCTCAGGGGGAGTTGTCCACCGGGGGAGTAGTCCTCGGGGGAGTTGTCCTCCGGGGGAGTTGTCCCCCGGGGGAGATGTCCTTCCGGGGGACCTGTCCTGCGGGGGAGTCGTCCTCCGGAGGACTTGTCCTCCGGGGGAGCTGTCCTCCGGGGGAGTTGTCAGGTGGGAGTTGTCCCCGGGGGAGTTGTCCTCCGGGGGAGTTGTCCTAGAACCATTTATCATGTTTATACATGACTTTTTGTGTACTTGTAGCACACAGTCTATAGCACAGCTATACACATGATTCAACAACTGTGCACAAGCTGTAATGAATCGGTGGTCAAATTAGCCTTCAAGAGAGGCTTACCTTTTTTCTACCCTCAAACAAACCGTCACCGGTTTCATAAAGTAGCCCTTTTCACCAAAATTATCGGAATTTTTCAAATTTGAGTTTTACTCAGATTTAAGATGTCCATAATGATATCTTCAATTTCAGAGAATGTCAGAATATGATTGTGCTCCTTACGTCATAGATGACATCACCGGGACAAAAAAAATGTGAGGCAAATGCATTTTTTCGGTTTCACGAACTATCCCATTGTGGCTTATTGTGCGCAACTTTTAACTGCGCGCGATAGATTAATGTACTGTGCATACTTTATTGCGCGCCAACAGATTACGGAGCGGCGCGCGCCACATTATCCTAAATTAAATGGGATAGTTCGTGAAAACGTAAAAACCCATGCGCGCTACTTGGCTGCATGAAAGCGCGCGACAGATTATTGTACGCTACACATTTGCGCCTTAACGTAACCCATAGAGGTAGAGTGTCTCCTTTAGGAGACGCTTTGGCAATATCTGCTGATGCAGAATGCTGGGCATTACACACTATGCATGAGCAGAAAGAGAAAAATTTACTGAAAATATTTCTAGTCCATTCCCAATGCAGTATGTTGTTGCATTTTCGAAATATAGCAGTTTAAATGTAACTAATCATTAAACTCTTTAAATTCGCAATGCAGTGAATATTATATAATCACCATTTCCGTGTTCAAATTGGCAGTTTCAGCTTAAAGTTTGCAATCATAATTCATTTGGGTTCATGTTATATCTATATTTATTTTTTTTTTCAAATTATGTAAGAGTGGAAAAAAAATAATATTTGTTGCCAATTTGAGGATTGAAGATGATTAATTCAGACCTCGAAAAAGCTCTGTACTTCTATGGATTAACAGGCTTGGCACAGTGCAATTTTCGTTTTTACGAACTGTACCACTTTTTCACAGGCTTATAACATATAAGACAAAGTAATAAGTGAAACTAACTTTATACTACAGGAAGAAGAGAATCTGTGCTTTCTTAATGCCTCATTCCCCCCCCCCCAAAAATACATAAAATAGACCTTGAAATCACCGTTCAGAAAGAGATGTTTTTAAAATCACGATTATCTTTAAATCTATTTTCGCAACTAAGCACGAGAAAGGGCTACTTCATGAAACCGGTGACGAAACATATAGCCTCATCGAGATCCGCGCGAATAATAATAGTTGATGATCTATAATAATACCAGTTTTCGCTCGAATCAAAATCAAAATCTTTCGTGTCTTATTAGAAGATAGAGCCTGTTATACGAAATACATGACTTCCAGAATGGGGGGGGGGGGGGAGGGGAATGCCCTATTGTGTCCCCCACCCTTCTATTTTTTTTTTTTTTTTTTGGGGGGGGGGGACGCGTCCCCCTGTCTCCCAGTGGATTGACGCCCATGGATTGCCCGAAACTGGCTTTTACAGGCTCGACTGGCGCATCATGAATGACGCGCTCGAAATGACGCCCCATTTAAGCCGGGCCTTATAATTATGTAATAGCTTTTCCTCTCTTTCCACAGGCATATTGGCTTGGTCTGCATGACACATACCGTGAAAGCAGCTTCGAATGGACAGACTACACAAAAGTTGACTACAAGAACTGGTCACCTGGCCAGCCCGATAACTACGGCGACGAGGACTGCGTGCACGTTTGCAATAAAGGCAATAACGACTACGAGAGAAGGCGATGGAATGACTGGCCATGCCAAAACACCCAAACATTCTTTTGCCGCAAGGACCCGAACTAGAGTCAGACGTAGACTGAAGGCAAAGTCCACCGTGATTTAAGCGAAAAAAATGAAAGAAAGAAAGAAAGAAAGAAAGAAACATAGCAAAACAAAACAAATAAAAAAAAACCCTCAGATAAGTTGGTGTTTGAAGAAAATCCGATACTAAGAAAATTATGAAAAATATGAATAAAGTTCTACCCTCTCCTCTTTCTTCAGTACTGAAAATATCACAAATAACTGGTTAAGCACTGTGTGCATTGATTATCTTTAGAATGCATGACTGAAAATAATCTTGAGAGAAAACAGTGATTTCTAATTTCCATTTTCAATACCCTGTAACTTAAGTCGCAGAGTTGCCAATTTGTGTTTGGTCGATTACAACTTATATATATATATATATATATATATATATAAAGGAAGATGTCCCCTCTCAAAAGTGAGCAGTGCTTCATTTTAGTACACAGTGAAAGAAAATAAATGGAATGAAGCTGACGTAGCTCTCGATCATGTCCTTTTATTGTAATGGCAAGCTTTCGGCCAACATGGCCTTCATCAGGTCTGAACAGAAAAGATTTGAAATGTGGTTTGACGAGTATTTACTGTATTTAATACTCTGCTAGCAATTAGTGGTATATAAAATAGTCCTAAGGAGAATGCTTTATCACAATCTTATTCGCAGTGTACTCCTCATCCTCTACTAATCTGATGAGCTCGGTCTAATTTTAACCCGAGGTAATTATATTCATTGTATCATTTCTGAATTACCGTATTCCTAAGTTGATCAAATATTATTTCCGTATTATTTCGATATATTTTCTTCACTTATATATTATTTCGATATTTAATTGTTTAGTTATGTATCATTATTCCTGAAGTTGATTAAGTATCATTTCCGTATTATTTCGGTATATTATTTTGATATTTAATTGTTCAGTTATGTATCATTATTCCAATTATGTATTATTTCGACATTATTTTGATATCATTTCTACGTGTATATTATTTTGCCTGTTCGTTTCTTATCTGTTCAGACCTGATAAAGACCATGTTGGCCGAAAGCTTGCCATTACAATAAAAGGACATGATCGAGAGCTACGTCAGCTTCATTCCATTTATTTTCTTTCACTATATATATATATATATATATATATATATATATATATGTATGTATATGTATATATATATATATATATATACATTTTTAAAGCTTATATCATATTTTGCTAAATTTTCACCAGTCTGTTTCTCCTTCACATTAGGAATAAAAAGTTCAATTTTGCACCCTTCAAATGCAACACTAGGAGCTTTTTTTTTAATGAAATTGCACCAAAATAAGCATTATGCACCATTGCATCCCAAAAGGTGCTGCAATTGATTGTTGAATTTGGGGAGCAAAATTGATCCTTTTATTCTTAGTGTGTTTGATTGGTGCTTCTACAACGAACCCAACGTACTGTCTGGATGAACTGTCTAATTAACAATTTGCGTGGCCAATGAGGAAGCAGTGCCCCTTGCCCAGGGGGCAACGCGCCTACAATACAGTTTTTGGGGAGCTTCTTTGTAGAAAAGAATCGACGAACTAATGTTATCACGCCGCACATGCTTGTTGTACCTATAAAGAAATAGAAAAAGGGTGGCTTAGAAAGAACGGAACACCTGTGATCCTTAATTTCAGCATGATGAATAAAATAAGGGAGAATTATTTACTATATTCAAATGAAAATTTATTTTCCAGTAAATTGACACCAGGATCATGCATTTTGACTAACGCGTTAACATGTTAGGGCTCATTTCGTGAGACAATGTCATTTTCAAAATTTACTACTTTAGCGACCGAATTCCTGTTTCTTGGAAAAAAAAACCTCATTCACCCGACGGCATTCAATAGAAACGGCTCCTCGCCTGAATAAACGCGTGGTTGATTTTCCTTTCATTGAAAACGAGATTATTTAGGCAGAAAGCCGTTTCTTGGGAATGCCGTCAGGTGGAAAGTTTTACCTTCATCTCACATGATCTCAGTCGCAAAAGTAGCAAATTTTGAAAATGACATTGCCTCACAGAATGAGCCCTAACATCTGAACGCATAAGCCAAAATGAATGATTTTGGTTTCATTTTCAAGGAAAAGAAGTTCTCTTTCGAACCAAATGAACGATTATTACACTGTGCTATTCATCTCCCTGAAATTAAGGATCGCAGGTGTTCCGTTCTTTCTGGGCCACCCTGTATATATAGCACTTTGAAAATGTGTAAAAGATCGCTCACTCGATTGCACGAATAATAATGATTATACTAATAGATCCTCGAATGTAATGAGACATGCTTTCTTTCTTCACTAATAAACACCAAAGAAACAACAAAACTGTATATTATGAAGATATAAATCAAAATTTCTTACGCGGACTTTAATGTTATCATGCACTACATTCATAGAGATTGTCCGGAGGGGAATGGGTGAATTATAAAACATTCTAGGATGATTATGATTTTTTTCTAAGGAGTAAAGAGTGGGCAATCGACATGACAGAGAGAGAGAGAGAGAGAGAGAGAGAGAGAGAGAGGGAGAGAGAGAGGGAGAGAGAGGAGAGAGAGAGAGAGAGAGAGAGAAACAGAGAGAGAGCCCGACTGACGATTTGTATAATAAACTCGAATTTCGTGAGCGGCAATATCTGTAGCCTTTAGACAAGGCCCCGTGTCCCCGTATCTGATGTGATGTTTCGGACGCCGAGCGACTAAAAGGAGACTATTTATCGCGAAAGCGAGCTCGGCCACGACGTCGCTCGATTGCGCGTTCACCCAGGGTCTCTCCATCTCTCTTCTTCGCCGGCTAGTCTCGTCTCAGCTACTGAAAATAACCTGAGTCGCGCGGCCTTGTCAAAAGGCTACAATATCTGCGATAGATCTTACTTCTTCAGAATTTATGGTGAAGAATTTTCAAATCCATATCCTCCAACTTTTTGTAAACGTGTATAAACTTAAACTGTGAAACTTAAAGTTATCTGATATAAACCCATTGTTTTGTTGCCAGTTGAATAAATACATGAATCTCAGTCACCTGAAGAAATAATATTTTTCCCACGACAGGGAAAAGGACAAAGGCCATTTCAATGATGATATAATAACTACATGTTACTCACATATCTATTCCAGCGGATGTTCAAAATGCCTATACAGAGTATCATTATTACCATGATTTCGTAAGTTTTAGCCCAGCTGCCAAAATTCCCCCAAACGGATTTAATTGATAACATTTATTGTTTTGAAACCATAATTCAAATTTTCTGAAGTAGTCCCGTCGGCTTGGGACAGTTTCTTATTGATTTGTATATCTTGACTTTCTTCCTTCATTTTAAAATGATATATGATGCATACTGCGCAATATATCCACCACAAAGGATGCTCAGGCGCTTACACTGAACCATAAACATTATTATTACCCCAGCAATGCCAAGTACACATTTATACACCTGGGTAGAGTGCAGCAAAGGTGGATTAAATGTCTTGCTGAAGGACATAAGGAGCTAGGCATAAGTGGAAATGGAGCTCACGACCCTAGAGCACGCGCTCTTACCAACTTTGCCACAAAACCTCCACCTTTTACAAGGGATCATAAATCGCTCTGTTTTTTTAAAAAACCAATATACATTTCGAAAAAAGGATCTGTCACTGTTTGTACAGTTCAACAAACTATGAGCCTGATAAGGACTTTGCTCAAGATGATTTCTGGTACTTAAAGCCACAGTGAACTGGCGGTTATATAGCTCTTGAAACGATGTATTTACAACAGCGCCAACTTGCGGCTACTCACAACCAGAGACTGTCCAGTAAGGGTAAAAAGTTAGCAGTAATTACTTTAGATTTGGCAAAATTTTCATCAAATGGATAGAAAAAATGCCTAAAGAAATGCCCAAAGTTGGCTGCAAACATAATTACCCCGCATGGCACATTTCACCCAATATTATTTAGAGTGCAGGATGATTTAGAACCTTCCCCAAAGCTCTTTCTTAATTGTAATAACTGTAAACATTCCAGTTTTTCATTTTGTGACAAATAAAGGCTATTGGACAGGAGAGGCGCAAGGGTATCTTGAAAAGGGGCGCCAAGATGACCCACTGGTAAGTTTATTTACGTTTTTAATGAACAGATATCCTGAATATGGCTTTTATATAGTTGAACGAACCTGCCTCTCTTCCCTATCTTCTTTCTTCTAATTTTTCTTATTTTTTTTCTCCTTCTTTTTATATTTCTTTTCGATCACTTGAAAAATCATAGGGGAGGGGTCGACCACGCTCCCTCCCCCCCCCCCGTAGGGCCATCCCTGCTACTGGATGTGTCTATTAGAAGACATTTTTTCTAATCAGAAATAGATTTGAAACACAATCATCTGTAATTTTATTCAAGGAATGTCTGTAAACTTCATGCGAGAGTGATGAAATTGTGATCTTCATTGTGACATTCACAATTACAGAGAAAGCTGTCACCTGTCAATACTGATAGGGTCATAATTAGAATTCAAACTCAAACTCAAACTCAAATGCATTTGTTTAATCACTAATTAAACATGTTAAACAGCAGATAATATTATAATACGATATAATGTTTGCTTAATATTTATTCACCTGAATGAAGAAATAATATTCTCATGAATTCGCAATGATAACATTAAGTGACAGACTCCAATCATCACATTCCAGTTTCTAGATCTTTACAAGACACTACTTTCTACCGCTCGTCAAAGAAATTGGTGTGAGTATATCACAATTTTTTTTTCGTATATCGTAAAAACCATGGCTGCAGGGACAACAGCAGCGCCTAGAACAGGTAAAAACATCGTATAGGTTTTCCCGCCCATTTTCTTCACCTTTTCATTCAATTTCCTAAAATGTGCTTTCACTTTCGGCTCTGGCCCTGTGGAATGTGCAAATGCTTATTTCAATTTCGTCTTTGGTCTATCAATTTTGAAACATAGTTGTTCAATTTCGTGCTTTGTCACCCATTTTTAGTCGATTGCAATTCAGATTCGTCGGTCACAGTAGCTTGGCACTAGACAGCAAAATCAATTTCGTCTTTTGGCATTTGTTCTGGTCAAAGATTCATTAACATTCGTCGCTCAGATATACGGTCTACTGACAGATCAGACGACGTTCCTGTTACGAGACACACAGCGTGTGGGCGGTGTATCATACAAAATTATTTTGAAATATTTAACATTCCACATTATTGTAATCATTCATAATCATTTTCAAAGTAAATTAGCAAAAATCAAATTACATCACGAGAAAGAAAAACGACTAAAGACCTGGTTAAACCCCCCATAAAGGCCAATATAACACTTGGCGAATTCAAATGACCACGCATTCGATTTGCTTGAAAAACACAGGACGAAACTGATCCAAGCTTTCCTTGCTCGCTAAGCGGCAGAGACGAATTTCATTGACATTACTGACGTATTTGAATGCTGAATTTTTTAATTTGGTTGACGAAAAAACAAATAATGAATGTAATTTTAACGAAATTGGACCTAGGATTCGAACGCAGTAAGCTTCTCCGTAAGAAATTGAACTGAATATTGATGAAATTGAACGAAGAGATGACGAAAATGGGCGGGAAAACTTATATTAGGCGCGTTATACATGTTCTGTATTATCATTATTGTTATTAGAAAAGCGAATCCTAAATATCACAAAAGAAAAAAAAAAAATTTCGGTTCTCGAAAATAAGAAAGTGATGAACTCTACGACAGTACGTTATTATTATCATTATTATTATTATCCTGTCAGTGGCAAATGATTTAAAAAAATGATAATGAAATAAATAATGAAATTAAAACAGAAAACTGACAAAGGTGACAATAACAATAGCTTATTTTCTTTGGCCAAATTGGGCTAATTTCCAAATGGGCACGATTTGAAAGTAAGCCTAAATTCTCAGAATCTCTCTACTACAGGTACACAATATGGCACTGAAGTTGACCACCAGCCTGCTGCTCCTAGCGTCCATTGTCTTCTTGTCTGATGGATGCTGCCCGGAGTACTGGATGCAAGTCGATGACCAATGCTATCGTTATTTTGGCGCGCGCCAGAAGTTCGATGCTGCCCAGGACATATGTGAACAGCTCGGAGCATCTCTGCCAAGCATACACAGCTTGGAAGAGAGTGACTTGATATATCAACTCTGGAAGGGTATGGTCATGCATTCAACCAGTGAAGACACTGTGAGTATATAGCGACAATCCATGTCTTGCCCCTTTCTCAAAAGAAAGCGCTTAGCATTTGTACCGGTTCACACTATTTATCTCACACCAGACCAATATTTTAGCAACTGAAAACTCTAACAGTATTCGACATTAATTCATTACAAAGTTTATTGCTTATATTTAAGTATCTGAATGACATGCTCCCTCTTTCATTTCAAAACCCTTACACTTTAAATAACACTATTCACCCCTACCCTACTCGAAATTCCTCTAATCTTGATTAGTTAACCCTAAGTTACTTATTGCTCATAAGACACCATGGTCCAGACCTATGGAATCCTCTCCCAGAATGTATTAAATCCTGTTGTTCCCTCTACTCATTTATAGCGAAAGTTAAAACCATGTTACTATCAGAATATTCATGGTAAAATTTCTGTGTTAACTCTTCAGTCTTTTTCACAATATCATCCTTTCTACCATTTTAATCATTACCAATATTTTCATCAGCATCGTCATAATCATCATCATCATCATCATCATCATCATAATCATCATTTTCATCATCATCATCATCGTCATTATCCTTTTAATACAGGATTTGAGTTATTTCATCCATTCTGCTTATTTAATATGTGTATCTCTTTCATAATATTTATTTGGGGCTGCTATATCTTCAAGCAAATTGCTTATAATGGCAGTCCTTCCGCAAATGATAATATTTTATAAAATTACAAAAAATTGACTGTTTATCATTTGTTTGTTTTTGAAAAATGATTGTTACAAATACTTCGTGTTATGATAAATTGTCAAAGTACTTTATAAAAAATAAAATAATATTTTTTTGGGAACATATATGAATGCAGAAGAAAATTAATAAATCATATCAAATCAAATCAAAACAAGTCAGACGGATTCTCTTTTTGCCATGTGAAAGAAACTGTTGCAAAGCAATGGGGAAAAGTTGATATAGTATTGAGTCAAAACCTTGTCTATACTTTGAGGTTTGAAATTATCAAAGTGATAAGAAACCCATTTCATTTTGTTCAAAGCGCATGCACTACATTATTGGATAAACATGGTAAATGGGACTTCACATAAATGTTTGGAACAAAATAATCATACCGTTTTATTTCTTACAGTATTTCGAACATGAATTCATTTGATGAGCAGTCCTTTCAAAGGGACATTCTATGGAGATATTCTACCAAACAGACATAAAAGGAATGAGAAAGCTCACAAACTCTATCATTTCTATCCCGTTTGAATTCTGCCTAGCTTGTCTGAAAAAAAAACCCAAATCGAACTAAACCAAAACAACCAAAACAAGAAACACAAAACAAAACAAACCAACAAACCAACAAACAAAAATGCTTCAAAATATTGAGTAAACTTTACTCAGTGTTAGATAGAATTTACTCATCATCGAGAAAGATAGACCAAGTTGGTATTAATAGTGTTTATTATTTCCCCCTTCCACGCATGTCCAGGCCTACTGGATCGGCCTCCATGACCAGGCGCAGGAGTCGAGGTGGACGTGGACGGACGGGACGGATTACGACTATGACCTCTGGCTTAACAACGAACCAAACAACTACGGAAACGAAGATTGTGCGCATGTCCGCAACACAGGTAGTAATGACCATGACAGGCAGAAATGGAATGACATTAAGTGCGAGGACACCTTCCCCTTCTTCTGCCGCAAATCTCTCAGTTAAACCACTATCTTTTCAGCGAAAGGATGACAAGAGAACAGTTGAAAAATGGATAACGAAAAACGCATAATTATTTGAAAAGAATGAATGACTTTCATTTGAACAAAATTAGAGCTCCAAGCAACTATACCCGTCACCTATAAATTGCAATAGTATTTCACCTCTTATACCATTGTCGATTTGAAATTTCTTTACGAACCTAGCAATCAAAATTTCTTTCGGTTGGCTAATGACGTATTTTACATCTACTTAAGGTCATAGAACACAGAAGAAATTTTAGTGTCTGCCTTTTTGCAGTCTGAGTTCACATCTGGGTATGGCGTTCGACACATACTTTTGCGACAGATACTAACAGAAATCCTGACATCAGCTCTAACACGTGGCGTAATGAGCCAAAATATGGGGGCTCAGTCTTTGTGAGGAGCGAAGTGACCAATCCTGAGGGAGTGTAGCGACCGAGCCGGGGTACCCTCCCCCTCACGATACGGAGCTTTTTCATTTTTTCTACTTAGAAATGTGCAATCTGCAAAACCTGAAAATGAAATTCCGACTTCAGTTCAATTTTCATTTTTTCTCATTTCCAACAAAAGAAGTAATATCATGAAAAATAAATATTAGAAGTAGAATACATGCAGTATGAAACATCAATAAGCATGTCATGATTCTACCGACCGGAAAAGGAATTTATTTCATGAACTTGGAAACATGATTATGAAAACATGCAGTCCAAATAATCTTCGCAATGTCAACAAATGCCAGCGTTACACAAAATACTCTATAACTCATGATGATAATACAGACAAAGACACTATGAAAAAGGGACGAGCACGGAGAGGGTGTGATGCGGTGGGGTACAAGGGTTTCACTTCCACAGTGGCGTAGCTAGGATTTCATTTTGGAGGGGCGGTAGTGAGCACGCGAAACGTGTGAAGCACTTACTGAGCGTGCAAAGCGCGCTCCCTAGGGGGGGAGGGTACAGGGAGGGGGAAGCTCCGACGTTTCTTTGAACTGTTAAATTGTTCCTTGTCTGCTCCCGCTCTTTTTACGCTCTCTTACCTTTTTCTTTTCTAGCTCCCGCTTTTTTCCTTCTATGTTTTCTTTCTTCTTTCTTTTTTGTTGACGTTTTGGAGGGGGCGAACCGCCCCCATCGCCCCTTCCCCTTGGCCAGGCGGGTGAACTCCCATGGTAAAGGAGCATTTTGCAATATTGATGGTTTGCAACTCTGTATAAGAACACTATTTGGGACTACAAACTTAAAGCCCGTGTCTAGTTTTGGTAAATCTACGAAAATTCATCATCAAATTTTGAATCCATTGTCAGACAAACAGATAAAACCAAGTGTCATATCATAAAACACATGAGTATTGATATTATGCGTGTTTTCTACCTTGCTATTCATGCTATTTGGGAAATTGTGGATGCGTTACTTAATTTCAGTAGAAAGGGAGTCTAGGGAGAAATAATGAAATTCACGTGATATCACTAATATAAAATTGAAAATAAACCATGGTTGAAATTTATTGGGGGGGGGGGGGGGGAGCTGACGTCCCCCTCAAGCTCCCCCTCCAGAACGCCAGTGGCTCTAACCTATGGCTTTTAAAGTGTCTTTCGTAACTCCTGTAGACAAAAAAAAAATGTAATCAATCCTTTGAAATCAGGTTTGAAATGGAAAAATAAAATCGTACATTGTATTGCAAAAACATAGACAGCACTATCTTCATGATCTTGAGTCAGTTCTGTATAGGGAACACATTTCCCTGTTGTCATAGTTGTTCCATACAAAGCTTTTCTATACCTATTGCTGAGGAAGAGAGAGAGAGAGAGAGAGAGAGAAAAAAAAAAGAAAGAGAAAAGGGAAAGAGATAGAGAAAGAGTAGGAGAAAAAGACAGACGGGGGGGGGGGGGGCGCCAAAGTGCGTGTGGGAGAAAATTGATGGGATAGGTATAGAGAAGAGGGCATGCTAGTTTGAAAGAAAGAGGGAAAGAAAGAGAGAAAACAGGAGAAGAGGGTATAAAGAGAGAGGAAGAGAGAGAAAGAGAGAGAGAGAGGAAGAGAGAAGAGAGAAAGAGAGAGAGAGAGAGAGAGATGGGAAAGAGGGGAAGAAATTTAGAATAGATAAAGGGGCGGAGGGATGATCGCAAACCGGCATCACACAAAACATTTTTGATTTTCCATAGTTTTCTTATTAGAGATTTCATTCAAAAATACATCCACTTATAAATCAATATAAATAAATCTATGCATATATTCAAGTCCTCAATTTGTTTCCATAACATATTTTTATAGATCAAATTGTTCATCAATTAATGAGCAAAGACAAAAGATAAATATAAAAATAAAGAAATACCTTCTACAGCGTACATATGAGCCCGAATCAAAACAAGCCCCCACCCCATGATTTTTTTTTCATTGTTTTGTTATTCTGATTTATCACAAAAATTGAAAACATTCTTCAAATACAATTCTTTTCCACTAAATTGAATTCAAAATACAATTCTTTTCCAGCAAATTTAATACATTAACACCTCATAAATTCGATGGAATTTCGGATACAGAAACAAGCAAAAAAATCCTATATAAATTGCTCATTTCATGGCTTTCAAAACCATAAAAACCACTTCAGGGGGCTCCTGAATCCCCGCCAAGGGCCATGCAACCCCCGGACTCTGCCTGTTTGGGCGTCAGCCTCCCCCCTCCCCCACTCCAAAAAACGTTCCGCATCCCCTGTATGCAGTGGCTTATAAGCGAAGTTGCTGCGACAGAACAGACAAAAGCACTCAATATCTCTTGAACCTTGGACAGGACTTTGATCATTCTTCTTTTAAACACCCTTCTTCATTGATTGGTTAAGAGTTAAGAGTAATTCAAATGATCAAGAATTATTATTCTACTGTAAGACCAATGCCCTTGAGAAGAAGTGTGACTTCAAACGTTTCCCCATCTAGTCTAGTTTATAATTTAGTCCCCCTTGGGGAACCATCACGGTTGGATGAAGCAGGCACCAATCATATTCCGTCTACTGCCAGAAAAATGATCTTGAATTCCGAGACCATTGTCAGTTCACCACCAGTTTACGCCCTTACAATCTAGTGACAGGAATTATTTTCAGGTTATTTCTGATCCAATTTAAAGGTTTTCATAATTATAGTCAGTCTAGAAGAAAAACAAAACAAGCAAAAATTAGACGGAAGATTTGTCAGTTTGCCGAGATCTAATTAACACTGATGAGGACTAAGTACATGAATTCATGAATTAAAACAACAGGAATTACACCAAGAAGTGAATGAATTGAGGATTGACTCACTGTGTTTAAGGGGTTCGACCTTCAATTAAACTTCACCTTTGATGAGCAAACCATTAGATGAGCGTTTTCCCAAATCTCCAACAAGAAAGTAACAAAGCCTGATCGCGATTTGTCACAGAAGGACATTTTTATAAATTTTGAAAGCTTGAAGGCCTGTAAAAATAATTGATGAAATATGTTGAGCTATTTCATGTTTCATTGTGAAGGGCATCACGGGAGGAGTTGAAATTCTATATAATTTGGTTGCCTTGCTGTCTACTTGGTTGTCCATCACTCAAGTGCTCAATGAGTTGCCTTGGCTTAGCGTTAAGAAACGCATTGTGTTTAAGATCCGTTTGTTTAAATTCCAATGTTTAAGAAATACTGCCCCAATCTATCTTCAAGCACTAAGAAGTATTCACCCTCTAGAATTTTAAGGTCAAGTAATAGGTCACTTTTAACAATACCCTCCACTTATACACTATGTTATGGTTGACGATCTTTCCAGGCAGCATCCCCTCATCTTTGGAACAATCTTCCTGAATGTGCTAAACAAGCATAATAAGGTCACTCTTAACCGATCACGCTCAAAAATAAGTTCAATAAAATCCATGCAAAGCTTTTGATAGATGAGTAGGGTATTATAGCCGCCGTTTTTCTGCAAACACTGGACTGGGCCAAACTGTGTTATTTTTCGAATTATCATAAATCTGAAACAGTTGGGTGATTTCTTTGTTTGTTACAGTACATACCAAAACTCTAACCCCCATTAGCAGAACATTTTGTATCAGAAATTATGTTGAGCAAGGCATTTCATCTACATTGCTGTTTTATCGTTTATCAAATTGTTGCTGTTTTATCGTTCATCAAAAGAAGTGATGTGCTATATGCATAATGATACCAACGTGTGCATGTGTTGTTTAAAAACAAACAAACAAACAAACAAAATAAAAATAAAATCCATGCAAGGCTTCTGATATATGAGTGGGGTATATTCGCCGATTTTCTACAAACACAGAACAGGCCCCAACTATGTAATTTGTCGCATTATCATAAATCTGACACAATATTTTGGGGGGATTTCTTTGTTACAGTACAATACATACCAAAACTCCAACCACATTAGCAGAACATTTTGTTTCAGAAATTCGCTTTGTTATCTGCTAAAGATGTAGCGTTGGTACTCATATATATCAAGAAAAATGTCCCCTCGCAAAACGTGGGCAGTGCTTCATTTTAGTACACAATGAAAGAAAATAAATGGAATGAAGCTGACGTAGCTCTCGATCATGTCCTTTTATTGTAATGGTAAGCTTTCATCAGGTCTGAACAGATAAGATTTGAAATTACTGTATTTAATACTCTGCTAGCGATAAGTGGTATATAAAATAGTCCTAAGGAGAATGTTTTATCACAATCTTATTCGCAGTGTTCCCCTCATCCTCTACTAATCTGATGAGCTCGGTCTAATTTCAACCCGAGGTAATTATATTCATTGTATCATTTCTGAATTACCATATTCCTCAATTGATCAAATATTATTTCCGTATTATTTCGATATATTTTCTTCACTTATATATATCATTTCGATATTTAATTGTTCAGTTATGTATCATTATTCCTAAAGTTGATTAAGTATCATTTCCGTATTATTTCGGTATATTATTTTGATATCTAATTGTTCAGTTATGTATCATTATTCCAATTATGTATTATTTCGACATTATTTTGATATCATTTCTATGTGTATATTATTTTGCCTGTTCGTTTCTTATCTGTTCAGACCTGATGAAAGCCGAAAGCTTGCCATTACAAAAAAAGGACATGATCGAGAGCTACGTCAGCTTCATTCCATTTATTTTCTTTCAATATATATATATATATTTAGCTTATATCATATTTTGCTAAATTTTCACCAGTTTGTTTCTCCTTCACATTAAGAAAGTTCAATTTTGCACCCTTCAAATGCAACACTAGGAGCTTTTTTTTAAATGAAATTGCACCAAAATAAGCATTCTATTACACAACACTCGTACAAGTCTTCAGAGGTTAGCATATCCCAGGTGTTCAGGCAGTGGAATCACACAAAGGAATTCAAAGTAATTTAAAATTCAAATGAGGTACTGGCCGAACCCCTATAAAGGGCCGGCGTCTCGAGTGGTATTCATCTTTTACTTGTGTGGAGGCAGTGACGGACAGACCAGACCAGACCAGATGTATCTTCTACAATTCAACGAGCTGGAGCCAGTGGGCTGTTCTCCAGGTAGGTATAGTCACAATGGTGGCCAGAGAACAGCGGCTCAACTTGCCTTGTCTTTGTAACTCGGCTTATGGACTGGGCGCGGCCCTGTTCCAATACATCCAGACATGCTCGGCATGCTGGTCGTATAGAGACTTGCAACACTCGCACCTCCATGGGCAGGCCTGATGCTGGACGTACTTCAGAAAAAGTTTGCTGGTGTTGCTTTGCGTGTCTTGGCGACATGGCTCAGCATGAACGTGGGCGAAGCTCCGTTCCATTTCTTCCAAACTTGTGTAAAAGGCTGGATTTACTTGCAAGCAAATTGACATTCCCTCCACTGAACTCCTTCCACAACCTTTCTATGTGGACCTTATGTCAACCTGGCGACTGAGTTTTGGGACCGGTATCCGATTATTCTCTTGTTTTTCAGATGGTCTGGCATACATGTAGAGCAACACGCATTACATCCATACAAGTAAAATATACACACGTCGGCCTCTATGTAATTAATATCTTTTTCATCATAGATGAAATAGACCACTACAGTATACATGACTGTACACTGTAAAAATGGTTTTTAAAAAAATGCCAGTTAATTGACCGAAAGTGCGGTTAAGGGGAATTGATGGTTTCTATTCAAAGGAAAGTGTGAGCTGGCCTGGATATCCACGCAATATCCAACAATACATGCTCTGAAAAGGGGTAATGATTATGAGCAACAACTCATTAAAATGTTCCAGTTTTCCACTTCTTTCCTTTCATGGAAAACGAGAATGGAATTCAGCTTCAATCAGATGAAGGCCATGTTCTCTTCGTGAACTTTTCGGTGCTTGCATTTATGTTTTGCACACTGAGCAATTCTGCAATTACAAAGTATCGGGGAATCATACCAGAGAAATGATGGGACCTTTCCAAAGTCCAATTTGAATCCTCAATACGGTATTTGCAGCCATGTCAAAGACGGTGAAAATCCTAACCAGTGAAATAAAATAATCACGGATGTACATGCGTGACTCGTACAATCAATGTGTATGTGACAAAGATTCACTATTCATGATAAAGAACGTACATCGCCAAATAGTAAACCAAAATAGTCAATGTAGAGAGACGATGTATAATATTCAAACGCACGGATCTCCATGCTATCAAAAGACAGCTAGTTTTCTTGTTTCTTTGTCATGAAAAACCTTGTTTTCACACATGGTGTAATGACTGAGAAAGATTCTTTTAGACACAACCTTTGGATTTGCTCACATAAGTCTAAAATTATTCAAGACATATTATGACGCACAGCAGAGGCAGACCATTGTACTGTTCATGGAGCCACTCCAAATTAAAAAGAAAAAACTGAGAAGAAAAAGTAAACTCATATTTATTAAACCTTTCAGATTTATAAAGTTCTGATTACTTCAAGGCCACGACGTCGCTCGATTGCGCGTTCACCCAGGGCCTCTCTATCTCTCTTCGTCGCCGGCTAGTCTCGTCTCAGCTACTGAAAATAACCTGAGTCGCCCGGCCTTGTCAAAAGGCTACAATATCTGCGAAATTCATCAGAATTTATGGTGAAGAATTTTCAAATCCATATCCTTCAACTTTTTGTAAACGTGTATGAACTTTAGTTATCTGGTATAAACCCAATGTTTTGTTGCCAGTTGAATAAATACATGAATCTCAGTCACCTGAAGAAATAATATTTTTCCCACGACAGGGAAAAGGACAAAGGCCATTTCAGTGATAATATAATAACTACATGTTACTCACATATCTATTCCAGCTGATGTTCAAAATGCCTATACAGAGTATCATTATTACCATGATTTCGTAAGCTTTAGCCCAGCTGCCAAAATTCCTCCAAAACGGATTTAATTGATAACATTTATTGTTTTGAAACCATAATTCAAATTTTCTGAAGTAGTCCCGTCGGCTTGGGACATTTTCTTATTGATTTTTATATCTTGATTATCTTCCTTCATTTTAAAATGATATATGATGCATACTGCGCAATATATCCACCACAAAGGATGCTCAGGTGCTTACAATGAACCATAAACATTATTATTACCCCAGCAGTGCCAAGTACACATTTAATCCACCTTTGCTGCACTCTACCCAGGTGTATAAATGTGTACTTGGCACTGCTGGGGTAATAATAATGTTTATGGTTCATTGCTGAATGTCTTGCTGAAGGACATAAGGAGCTAGGCATAAGTGGAATATACATTTCGAAAAAAAAAGGATCTGTCACTCTCTGTACAGTTCAACAAACTATGAACCTGAAAAAGGACTTTGCTCAAGATGATTTCTGGTACTTAAAGCCACAGTGAACTGGCGTTATATAGCTCTTGAAACGATATATTTACAATAGCGCCAACTTGCGGCTACTCACAACCAGAGACTGTCTTAGAATTATTACGCCCTTCTAGGCATCTATGAAAAGCCTTAGTCTGAATATACACACATTTTTACAGATGTGTCTCGCGTTGATCAGAATGGTGCATGCTGGGAGAAAAAAAAACGGGACAGAATCAGTAGTTCAGGACTGAGATGGCGCTATTTCGAAATCTCATACAAGTTCGTAACCGAACATAGTCTATCAGTCAGTCTTCCTTAGTGTAACTTATAGGACTGTCAATTGAATTTTAAAAAGTCGGATAAAAGCGTTTTGAAAGTAGGTGAAACTTATTCGAATTACTACGAAATCTCTAGATCATCAAGCTGAAGTGTTCACATTAAGAATCTTACACACTGTAGAAAATAGTGGGTAAAGTTTTAACCTGCACGAGGGCACTTTGGGCAATATTTCTACCCAATGCGGGAAGCATATTGCCCAGTAAGGGTAAAAAGTTAGCAGTAATTACTTTAGATTTGGCAAAATTTCCATCAAATGGATAGAAAAAAAAATGCCTAAAGAAATGCCCAAAGTTGGTTGGAAACATAATTAACCCGCATGGCACATTTTTATCCAATATTATTTAAAGTGCAGGATGATTTAGAACCTTCCCCAAAGCTCTTTCTTAATTGTAATAACTGTAAACATGCCAGTTTTTCATTTTGTGCCAAATAAAGGGTATTGGACAGGAGAGGCGCAAGGGTATCTTGAAAGGGGGCGTCAAGATGACCCACTGGTGAGTTTATTTACGTTTTTAATGAACAAATATCCTGAATATGGCTTATATATAGTTGAACGAACCTGCCTCTCTTCCCCATCTTCTTTCTTCTAATTTTTCTTATTTTTTCCTCCTTCTTTTTATATTTCTTTTCGATCACTTGAAAAATCATAGGGGAGGGGGCGGCCGCGCTCCCCCCCCCCCATAGGGCCATCCCTGCTACTGGATTTGTCTATCAGAAGGCCTTTTTTCTAATCAGAAACAGATTTGAGACACAATTTCCTTAAGGTATCTCATCTGTAATTTTATCAAAGGAATGTTTATAAACTTCATGCGAGAGTGTTGAAATTGTGATCTTCATTGTGACATTCACAATTACAGAGAAAGTTGTCACCTGTCAATACTGATAGAGTCATAATTAGAATTCAAATTCAAACCCAAACTCAACTGAATTTGTTTAATCACTAATTAAACATGTTAAACAGCAGATAATATTATAATATGATAAAAAGTTTGCTTAATATTTATTCACCTGAATGAAGAAATAATATTCTCATGAATTCGCAATGATAATATTAAGCGACAGACTCCAATCATCACATTCCAGTTTCTAGATCTTTACAAGACACTACAAAATTTTCTACCGCTCGTCAAAGAAATTGGTGTGAGTATATCACAATATTTTTTTTTGCGTATGTCGTAAAAACCATGGATGCAGGGACAACAACAGCGCCTAGAACATGTAGAAACATACCATGGGTTTTTCCCGCCTATTTTCATCACCTTTTCATTCAATTTCCTAAAATGTGCTTTCAGTTTCTTCTCTGGCACTGTGGAATGTGCGAATGCTTATTTCAGTTTCGTCTTTGGTCGAGCAGTTTTGAAACATCGTCATTCAGTTTCGTGCTTTGTCACCCATTTTCGTCAATTGCAATTCAGATTCATCAGTCACAGTAGCTGGGCACCAGACATAAAAGTCAATTTTGTCTTTTGGCATTTGTTCTGGTCAAAGATTCATTCAAATTCGTCGCTCAGATATACGGTCTACTGACAGATCAGACGACGTTCCTGTTACAAGACACACAGCGTGTGGGCGGTGTATCATACGAAATTATTTTGAAATATTTAACATTCCACATTATTATAATCATTCATAGTTATTTTCAAAGTAAATTAGCAAAAATCAAATTACATCACGAGAAAGAAAAACGACTGAAGACCTGGTTACCCCCCCCCCCCCCCATTTAAAGGCCAATATAACACTTGACGAATTCGAATGACTACGCTTTCGATTTGCTTGAAAAACACAGGACGAAATTGATCCAAGCATTCCTTGCTCGCTAAGCGGCAGAGACGAATTTCATTGACACTACTTACGTATTTGAATGCTGAATTTTTTAATTTGGTTGACGAAAGACGAATATGAATGTAATTTCAACGAAATTGAACCTAGGATTTGAACGCAGTAAGCTTCTGCGGACGAAATTGAACTGAATATTGATGAAATTGAATGAAGAGATGACGAAAATGGGCGGGAAAACTTATATTAGGCGCGTTATACATGTTCTGTATTATCATTATTGTTATTAGGAAAAGCGAATCCGATATTTCAGAAAAGAAAAGAAAAATAATTTATATTTGGTTCTCGAAAATAAGAAAGCGATGAACTCTCAGTACTTTGACAGTACGTTATTATTATTATCCTGTCAGTGGCAACTGATTTTAAAAAAATGATAATGAAATAAATAATGAAATTAAAACAGAAAACTGACAAAGATGACAATAACAATAGCCTATTTTCTTTGGCCAAATTGGGCTAATTTCCAAATGGGCACGATTTGAAAGTAAGCCTAAATTCTCAGAATCTCTCTACTACAGGTACACAATATGGCAATGAAGTTGACCACCAGCCTGCTGCTCCTAGCGTCCTTTGTCTTCTTGTCTGATGGATGCTGCCCGGAGTACTGGATGCAAGTCGATGACCAATGCTATCGTTATTTTGGCGCGCGCCAGAAGTTTGATGCTGCCCAGGACATATGTGAACAGCTCGGAGCATCTCTGCCAAGCATACACAGCTTTGAAGAGAGTGACTTGATATATCAACTCTGGAAGGGTATGGTCATGCATTCAACCAGTGAAGACACTGTGAGTATGTAGCGACAATATCCATGTCTTGCCCCTTTCTCAAAAGAAAGCGCTTAGCATTTGTACCGGTTCACAATATATATCTCACACCGGACCAATATTTTACCAACTAGAAACTCTAACAGTATTCGACATTAATTCATTACAAATTTTATTGCTTATATTTAAGTATCTGAATGACATGATCCCTCTTTCATTTCAAAACCTTTACACTTTAAATAACACTATTCACCCCTACCCTACTAGAAATTCCTCTAATCTTCATTAGTTAACCCTAAATTACTTATTGCCCATTAAACACAACGGTCCAGACCTATGGAATCCTCTCCCAGAATCAGGGCCGTACGCAGAAATTTTTTCCTGGGGAGGTAAGACGCATTATTTTTCGAAGAACCTCGAAAGCGAGGGAGCGAAGCGACCGAGCTGGTCACGAGGGCGCTTTTGCATTTTTAAAAGTGAAATTGAGGGATTTGATGCACGTTTTTCGTGGATTTTGTGAAAATTTTCAATAAAAAATGTAATTTTTCAAAAATTTCGGGGAGGGGGGGAAGGAGTGCCCCCCTGCCTCCCCGCCGCGTACGGCCATGCACAGAATGTATTAAATCCTGTTGTTCCCTCTACTCATTTACAGCGAAGTTAAAAGCATGCTACTATCAGAAGATTCACGGTAAAATTTTTGTGTTAACTCTTCAGTCTTTTTCACAATATCATCCTTTCTACCATTTTAATCATTACCAATATCATCATCAGCAACTTCATCATCATCATCATCATCATCATCATCATCATCATCATCATTGTCATTTCATCGACGCCATCATCGTCATTATCCTTTTAATACATGGTTTTAGTTATCTTATCCATTCTGCTTATTTGATATGTTTATCTCTTTCATAATATTTATTTGGGGCTGCCATATCTTAAAGCGAATTTCTTATAATGGCAGTCCTTCTTCCGCAAATGATAATATTTTATGTTTAATGAATTACAAAAACTGAAAAAAAAAATTATCATTTGTTTGTTTTTTAAAAATGACTGTTACAAATACTTCGTGTTATGATTAATTGTCAAAGTACTTTATAAAAAAAGGAAGTAATATTTTTTGGTACACATAATATGAATGAATAAGGAAATTAATAAATCAAATCAAATCAAATCAAAACAAGTCAGACGGGTTCTCTTTATTTTCATGTGAAAGAAACTGTTGCAAAGCAATGAGGAAAAGTTTATATAGTACCGGGTCAAACCTTGTCTATACCTTGAGGTTTGAAATTATCAAAGTAATAAGAAATCCATTTCATTTTGTTCAAAGCGCATGCACTATATTATTGGATAAACATGGTAAATGGGACTTCACATAAAATTAATGTTTGGAATAAAATAATCATGCCGTTTCATTTCTCACAATATTTCAGTATTTCGAAGATGAATGCATTCGATGAGCAGTCCTTTCAAAGGGACATTCTATGATGATATTCTACCAAACAGACATAAAAAGAATAAGAAAGCTCACAAATTCAACCAGTCTATCCCGTTTGAATTCTGCCTAGCTTGTCTGAAAAACAAAACAAAACAAAACAAATCGAACTAAACCAAAACAAACAAAACAAGAAAAACAATACAAAACAAACCTACAAACCAACAAACAAAAATGCTTCAAAATATTGAGTAAACTTTACTCATTGTTAGATAGAATTTATTCATTATCGAGAAAGATTGACCTAGTTGGTATTAAGAGTGTTTATTATTTCTCCCTTCACAGGCCTACTGGATCGGTCTCCATGACCAGGCGCAGGAGTCGAGGTGGACGTGGACGGACGGGACGGATTACGACTATGACCTCTGGCTTAACAACGAACCAAACAACGACGGGTACGAAGATTGTGCGCATGTCCGCAACAAGGGTAGTAATGACCATGACAGGCAGAAATGGAATGACAATAAGTGCGAGAGCACCTTCCCCTTCTTCTGCCGCAAATCTCTCAGTTAAACCACTATCTTTTCAGTGAAAGAATGACAAGAGAACAGTTGAAAAATGGATAACGAAAAACGTATGATTATTTGAAAAGGATGAATGACGGATTTAATTTCATAAGAACAAAATTTGGAGCTCCAAGCAATAATACCCGTCACCTAAAAATTTCACCTCTTATACAATTGTCGATTTGAAATTTTTATGAACCTAGTAATTAAAATTTCTTTCAGTTGGATAATGATGTATTTTAGATCTACTTAAGGGCAGTGAGACAATTTTAATGTCTGCCTTTTTTGCAGTCTGAGGTCACATTTGGGTATGGTGTTCGACACATGCTTTTGCGACAGACGCAAACATTGTATTGCAAAAACATAGACAGCACTAAGTTCTGTATACATGGTATAGGAAACACAGTTCCTTTGTATTTTCATAGTTGTAGTTCCATACAAATCTTTTCTATACCTATTCTAACCTTTGCTGAGCCAGAGAGAAGAGAGAGAGAGAGAAAGAGAAAAAAGGGAAAGATATAGAGAAAGAGAAGGAGAAAAGACAGACGGGGATGGGGGGGGGGGCGCCATAGTGCGTGTGGAATAAAGAAATTTATGGAGATAGAGATAAAGAGGAGGACAGCAAAGATGCAGTTTGAAAGAAAGAGGGAAAGAGAGTGAGAAAACAGAAGGAGAGGATATAAAGAGAGTGGGAAAAGGAAAAAAAAGAAAAGAAGAGAGAGAGAGAGAGAGAGGAAGAGAGAAGAGAGAAGAGAGAGAGAGAGAGAGAGAGAGAGAGAGATTTAAAAAGAGAGATTGGAAAGAGGGAAAGAAATATAGAATAGATAAGGAGGTGCAGGATGACCGCAAACACAAAACATACACTTGCGTAAACGCGTGCGCGCACACGTGGAAACATACCCTTTTCCCCTCCACAATATTATTTTTATATTAAAGATTTCATTAAAAATTAATCATTACATATAAACCAACGCAAATAATTCCATTTGAATACGAATTTCACTGTGGTTTTCATAATATAATTAGATAAGTTACATAAGTCACAACTAATCAACGAAAGAAAAAAAAATAGAATGAAATCATTTTGAAGAAAGATCCTTCAGAATAAGGCAATCTCCAAATCGCATTTCTCCTCCCCGTGGCTGAGGCAAACACCCTTTTAAAATTTAGATCTTAAACGGGCATACGAGTAGATTTTGAACTCTCAAATGTAAATCTAATTCAGTAAATCTAAATCATGTCACCATGACTGACCCATAACGTTGTCTCAAATGAAATTGATAAGGGTCTATTATGCTCTTTTCTCTTATACTGTAGATGCCTTTGTAATAACTATGTTACCAAATCCATATAGTCAGAACAAAATAGTTCGCCAACATTTTTTACAGGTCCGGCGAGCTGCGCATTATCGAGTGAAACTGCTAAACTCCACCACAATAAACACATCTTTAAAATACCGCCCAACATTCTACGCTCTAAATAGAGAAGCTTTTACATTGACCTCCACGGCCGGGTACCACGTAACGGTAGGGTTCGAACTTTTTGACGGACGAAATAGTTAATCGCTGAGGTGTCAAGAATAAATAACAATATCATGGAAAATTACCCCAACGAACAATTTCTGAAAGTGTTTCCATATCAGATGATTAGTATCATGTGCCAAACTTGGTGCTTTTAGACAAAAGTGCAGAATTTTTCAGCTAAGCGCAAGAAGATACATGTAGCCTATTATATACAGGTATAGTAAATTTGAAATCCCCCCGCATTAACAAAGTTTAATGATTTATTTCCATCACATTTACCTTTTGAAAAGGTTCGCAGATACAAAATCAATTAAAGTGCTAATAAAATAGAGAAATAAAAATTTAAAGTTTTAAAAATCGAGGGGTGGGGGGGAATCGATCTCCCAGTAAAAAATCAAGGGGGGGGGGGTACACGTCCCCCGACCCCCTGGGATCGCTGCAAATGAACAATAGTGTAACATTAGATAGGGATACAAGATGCATACTAATTTCCTGTCATAAAGATAGTGCCATAACCAGCATTAGTTGAGATAATTAAAATTATTTTTTCTTAACTCTTTCCCCCCTTTTTCCTTTCTTACTTTTACTTTGATTTTAGGGGATTAACAGGGGCTATACCATTTTTTGATGGTGAATTATGGGGGGGGGGGGGTGATAATGCAGCCATTCCCCCATCCAAAACATTGGGGTATAGATATCCCCCATCCCTCCCCCCCCCGATAGACAACCATGCTATTATAAACGAAGCTTGCGGAAGCAGAAAAGTATCAGAATAGGGTCCTTGCTAGCTTAGAAGCTTCGCTCATTCACTAAGTCTTGAAAGTATGCAATCACCACAGCCTTTAGCTAACATGTAATTATATTAGAAGTATCCAAAATTACATTATTTCATTTAACAATGACTCATCAGCTGGGGTATGTGGGATGTTATATCAAGTGATGAATGGCTTGACGTCTTCCGCTTCAGTTACGAGAACAATTTTAACAATTATGAAAGTGGATCCTTGTTCTAAAGGCCTTGGAGCAATAAAGTCTGAACCCCCCCCCCCCCCCCCGAAGTCCAAGTTCACTGGGAGATACCTACTTTTCTAAACACAACAAAAAAAAAGTAACTCCCCCTAATTCAAAGTAGCATAACTTTTTAACGAAAAAGTTTTGAGCAAAATAATTTGCCAGGAGTGTTTCTTCACTTATTGACTTACTTCTGTGTGAAAATGAGATTGATCTGTCAAGTCATGCATGAGCGAGCAAACATTAAAGGCAAAAATGTCACTTTTCAAAAGTCACAAGAGTCATTTTGGGGCTCTGTGAAACAAACCTGTGGCGAATTTGAATTCTTCCATTGTTTGATCCAGTCATGCTTATCCCTGACACTTTTCATGTTTATCACAGTTGGGTGAACACAGTTTTTTGAGAAAAATGATGTTCAGCCCTCCTAAATCTGCAAAATCCATTCAGTTTGTGGAAAAAACTGGCATCGACCAACATGAGTCAGCACATTATGTGAAAATACCAGGTATTCGTTTTTTCCGGCATTAAACAGTAAATTTCTTGCTTCATCGTTCGCAATTTTGTCACTCAACCATGGCACACCCTCGAAAAACAACAACACTTAAAAAGCGCCAAAAAAATCTTGTTTCACAAACCCCCCAAAATGACTCTTGTGACTTTTGAAAAGTGACATCTTTGCCTTTAATGTCGGCTCACTCATGCAGGACTTGACAGATCAATCTCATTTTCAAACAGAAGTTAGTCAATGAGTGTAGGAACACTCCTGCCAAATTATTTTCCTAAAAAAGTCTTTGTTCAAAAGTTATGCTATTTTGAATAAGGGGGGAGTTACTTTTTTGTTGTGTTTTATAAAGAGGAGGCCAGCCACTGAATTGTAAGAGTATAAGAAAATCAGCTAAGAATTGTGCACCCTCTCCTTCTCCTGTCGTGTAGGCCTAAACCCGTGAAAATTTGATCCGAGGTTGGGAATCAGTGCGTTCCTACCATGGGCCTCAATCGGGTGGGGCACAGGGGGACACATCGCCCAAATTTTTAGATTTGGGACACAATAGGGTATATTCCCCAAATTTTGGGAAAAAGGCACCTGAAAAAGCTAATAGGGTATGTCCCCCAGAGGGGCGGCGGAGCCGGGGGGGGGGGGGGGGGGGGAGGCAGGGGCTCAGTGCCCCACTTTTAAAAGCCCCCAAAATGTTCCCATTTTTCGCCATGAAAAATGCCTCTTTTCAAACCTGTTCAGTACCCCATTTTCTGCTTGAGATAAGTCGCCCTTCCTGAATTCTACGCCTGACCCCTTTTTCCTACTAAAAGTAACCCTTTTCCCCTTTTTATAGCGCTCTTTTCCCTTCTGTGAAGTGCGCCCTTTTCATGGCAGTAAATGTCCCATTAAAAATTTAATGTGATGAGTTCTCGTTTTGACTGCCCTTCTCAGTTCTATACAGTGTAATTCCCCTTTTTGCTGAAAGCGCCTTTCACCTGTGATAAGTTTTCCTATTCCACTCGGGAAAGTGCCCCATTTGAAATCTGATACATGATTCAATTTGTTTCTGATAAATGCCCCTTTTCTTTCTAAATTTGGTTTGTTTCATTTGTTTTTCTGTTACGTTGATGCCATAAGTTGCCCTTTTGTTTCATTCCCTTTTCAATTCCAGCATGTCCCCCTCTTTTTAAAATTTGATACACACCCATTTGATTTCATTTATTACTTTGCTTTCAAATAAGTGCCATTTCCTCACGCTAAGTGCCCCCTCGAATCTGATAAGTGTCCCTTTCCAATGCGGGATCCAGGCAGGGGCGCCAAGGGCGCCCTCCCCTTTTAATTGTTTTGTTTTGTGAATTTTAAAAAAACTCTTCGGATCACCTTGGATATAGCGCAGGATTTTAATAAATTTTCTTTGGTTTCATTACCAAGTATATCGTTAATAGTGGCACACCATAATTATTTTATTGTTAGAAACGCCCCTCTCCTTACTTCAAGATTTTAATCATGATTGAGCTCGAATTTAGAGTGGTACCGAGGCTAAAAACTCAGTAGTTCATGCAGGTACTACTGTTTATTTCACGATCAGACGATTTCATTAAAATTACACTATAAAGCTTAAAATCCACGCTAACAGACAATGCTACTTTCATTTATCAAAGTGATTTTTGTGATTTTTGAATACCGATTAAGTGTTGGCCTTTTTTACTCCGAATAATTGAATTTCCCACCGAAACTCAAATATGGTCATTGGTCGTGTGACGTAGCCATGCAGTTGCACTGCGCATGCGCACTTATTCTCTGCACATTCTCTATGCAAAATGCCGATATGTCTAGCTTTTGGGTGTACAAATCACACCAGTTCTGTCCCAAAGAGAAGTTTTTTGCAATCCCAAATCCCCTGACGGACAGGAAGAGGTGTGCCTGATGGATTAATGATATTAGAACGGACAAATTCGACTTCAAAACTTAGAAATTTTCGAAGCTAAAGAAAGTGTGCGAAGACCACTTCGAGCCGGAATGTCGTACATGCATATCGCTTGCATCGCCTGGCCTGCATGCCTGCGGTGCATCAGCTATGTCACTGGGCCCGGGTGTGAACTGTATTGTGGATGAAAATGAGCTCGTACTAGAACTACTGTTTATACAAGTTAAATGTTGATTACTCAGTAATCCTAGGGTATGTCGTGTAAAGTAAGACATTTTCTAGCTGCTGATTTTTTTTTCTCTTTATGATCCATGCTTATAGAAATCGCCTATCCTTTAAAATGCGACTTTCGCATATGATTTTTTGAAAAAGCCCTTACCGTGGGAGGGGGATACCCCTCCCACACCCTCCTCCGCTCCTTTGCCGCTGGCGCCACCCTATTTCAAATTCCTGGATCCCTCACTGCCTTTTCACTAGTAAAGAGCGTCCAGTTGATTGTGGTAAGTGCTCCTTTTCATTGCACCCTCTTCGTAATAAGCATTGCAGTTCTCCTTCCAAAAAGTGCCCTTTCAAATCTGATACATGTCATTTTTACGTCCGGTTAGCTCCCCTTTTCTTTCTTGTGCCATTCCCCCTCATGTTGACTATCCCTTTTCACATCTGGAAAGTGACCCAATCAAGTTTCAAAAATAGTCACAGCTCTAAAATATTGGAGAAATTTCATATAATAACAGATTGCCTTAATGTGTGAGGCAGTGGATCAGAAGGCACAACACCCCGAATTTTAATAAGAACTAAATTGAAATTGAAGCGATGAGGGTATTCCCCCCCCCCAAAAAAAACTCCTCGCATTTACATCATATATTTCAGGCATGCACGTTTGTTGTAGACATACAGTATTATCTATTCTCCTATTCATGTCGAGATGTTGCTTAAAATTAAAAACGTTTTTCATTTTTTACCTTTTCCTCCAATAGCATATCGGTCATGTCGGTCGTGATATGATCTCAAATAATTATGCCATAAAAATTATAGCATGGTCAATTAAGGAAAACTACAGGCTTAATTGATGAAAAAAAAACAATGATAAGGAAGAGTCCTAGAATGACTTTAAATAATGGAAATACTGTTGCCTTCACATGCAAAAAGACTTAGCATTTTTGCACGCTCTCTTCGCTCACACGTAAATGAGTAATCAGAGCAGTCTTCACAACTACAAAGTAGTTATTATGTAGAGAATGTAAAAATGGGTATCGTAAATGATTCTTGAAAGTGTGTTAAAGAGAATGTACGGCATTTTCCTTTCTGCGTTCACCCTTTGTTAGTGCCCTTTTTTCGCTGGTAACCCCGCACTTTGAAAGACTCTCAGCCCCCCCCCCCCCCCAATTTAAGAAATACGGACCCCTGATTATTTTTGCGCTTGTCAGCAAACTTCTGGACTGTGTCCCTCAAAATTAGATAACTGATTGACGCCCATGATTATAGCGGTTCTTAAGATAATGATGACAAACACATGATGTGAAAGAAAAGACATATATACCATGAGAAAGCCCTGTTCATTAAAGATTCAGTTTATTATAATTTATCTATTCAGTTTATTCACGATAATGAACTTGGAAACACACTGTGTATTTATTTTGTATGAAGAATGATTGCTATCTCAGATATGGCAGTGTTTTTCGCTAGTTCAACTTCAGCTACCTGAACGAGTGATTTTTTTCCCCATGAATTCATGAACATTATCCAAGATTATACCAGGGCAGTTCCACTAGAGCTAGATTAAACAAACGTTTACAAAAATATTCAAAAAGTGTAAGAAGTTTATTGAAGTACAAAGGCTTATCAAACTTTAAGTTTCAATCATTTCTTTGTTTGTTGGATATTTATTTGTTTTCGTGTTTGTTTTGCCACTGTTTGCTGTTATTTGGTTAATTTTTCAATAGTTGTGGGAAACACAATCAACTGACATCTTGGCCAAAACTAAATGATTTATTTAGGCAATAAATTCTTTTCTTACCCCCCCCAAAAAAAAAAACAAACAAACAAAAAAAAAAAAAAAAACGTAAGGTGAAACACTTCAAAACCGATAATTTTCTGGTAATTACAAATGAAGCTGAAATTTGCACCTTGTAAAGATAACTTGCATCAAGTTTGGGTTTCATTTTGTGACCAGTCAGTGGCAGAGAATATGTTTTTTTTTTTTTTGTCAGAATGGGATGTTAAGACCCCCATTTGTATCACACCAGGGGGGGGGGGGGTTGTTTCATAAAGCTGTTCGTAAGTTACGCACGACTTTACGCACGACTGGTGATATGTTCTTGTGCTACATGTAAATGACTGAGAATCTGATTAGCACCCAAGAACATGTTCCAGTCGTGCGTAAAGTCGTGCGTAACTTACGAACAGCTTTATGAAACACGCCCTGCTATTATAAAACAAAAATGTGGAGACAAATGAATGCAAACTCTGTATGAATATTGTTTTAAGAACAAGGAAATGTGATACTACGTTTTACATTATATTTGTTCACCTGAATGAAGGAATGAATTGTTCCCATGAAATAATGATAAAAACTATATAAAGTCTGCAAAACAGACTTTATACAGAAATGTGGAGACAAATAAGTAATTACATCAGAGAGCAAGGAAATTGATATGATTATCATTGTGATGGAAAAACAAACCCTAGAAAAGGACGAATGTTCATCTTCTCAATACAGAGTCATCATCAGCATTTGAAATCAAACATAGACTTATCTGTATAAATATTGTTTTAAGAGCAGGGAAATGTGATACTACGTTTTACATTATATTTGTTCACCTGAATGAAGGAATTAAATTTTCCCATGAAATAATGATAAAAACTGCAAAGTCTAAACATTGTATATTCATTTCAGGATCCAAGATTGAAGGATTCAAGACCAGCTAATATTTTCAAACACTGGTGTGAGTATTTGCTTCAGTTATAACTTTAATAGAGAGATGAAAATTGACTAATTAAGATAATCGTTATCTGTGTTTATATTTTCAATGGACTGTAGTAAGTGTAATATTTTTATCTTACATAGCATGAATCATAGATTTACAAAGATCTTAGTAGTTTTTTTTTATTTGTTTGTTTTTTATTCGAAAGCAGGCGGGTATAAGCTTAACATTACTTCAGTATTTATAATACTGATATTCCGAAATAATTGCCTTTTCCAAGTCATCATAGCACCTTCAATTCAGAATCAGATCAATTCAGTTCCTGTATTTATTTCATTATATCACAGTCACTAAAACAATGGGGTTTTAGTATCACATAGCCTATATAAGATAGAATTAAAACAAGTTTTGAAATTCACCTTTTGAATGAAAATGCTCTTATTGATGTGTGAAATGTATTTTTATAAGGTAAATCGTCATATGCTGCGTCTGCTATTTAAATTGTAATTTTATGTTGTGCGTTGACTTCCACTTCAACGGCAGTGAAGTCATTATTTATTGATCGTTATCATAGAAAGGGTTTACGGTTGTGGTAAGTCCTAAAGTCCTAAAGGACTATAGATAAAGTGGAAAGAGATTGAGGTGAAATAGCGAGAAAGCAGGAAAGTGGGAGGGTAGAGTATCTTTCTGAAAACTGGGTGAAGTCCTAAAAAGGACTGTAAACCAGAAGAGGTGGGAGGATTGAGTTGGTGAAGAGATGAGGAGGCTTGAGTCGGAGAGAGATAAGACTTGAGGCGGGCGGAGATAAACAGGTGTAAGAACTCGTCTACGCCACTGGTTCACAGTGTGAACACAATGTGGGACACTGTGTTCTTTCCAGCAGGGATGTTTCCACGGATGATAATTTTTCAATAAATATATTTTAGAAGTGAATTGAACTGAATAAAGTACAACAGGTTTTCTTTCCACAGTATGGGTTTGCAAAATGGCACCAAAGATCATCATCAGCCTGCCCCTACTCTTATGCATCGTTTACTTATCAGAAGGATGTCCTGAATACTGGATGCGGATAGGGGATGAGTGCTACCGTTTTTTCGGTAAGCGCCAGAAATGGCACACTGCACGTGACACGTGTATCCAAATTGGAGGATCTCTCGTTAGTTTCCACAGCCGAGAGGAGAGCGAAGCGATCTATAAGATCTATAAGACTCTTGTCGATAACTCATATGGAGAACACAATGTAAGTAGCCAAATTTGCGTAGTTAGCACAAATTAGCCAAATTCCATTATAGTTTTACCGCATGCCCATTTGAAAGAAATCGAGCAGAAAAATGTGCCTTCACAATTTTCAGGAGGTCTAGAGAAATGTTTTAGCTCTAGTAGCAGAAGTGTCTCATTCCAAGCACTGATTTTTTTCATGATTTTTCTTTTGGTCTCTTTTTTAACACTTAGCCCTATAGGGAAATAATTACTGGTCTCTGACCTGAACTGAGCACGCATGAATGAGGAACACTGCGCCTGCCTATGTTGCCCATAAGAACGCTCGGCAACAGGTCATGTGCGCCGTGAATTACGCGGCCAAGTCGTGGAATTTGCGATTTTGGTCGCTAAATTCGCAACCACTGGACGCTAAATTTGCGACTTGGCCGCAAAGTTGACGACCCGGGACACGAATATTGCGACTTGGCGGCAAAGTTGACGACCCGAGACGTGAATTTCGCGACTCGGCCGAAAAAGTTCGCTTCCAGTGGTCGCCAATTTTGCGACTGTCTTGGCCGCGAAGTTTGCGTCCAATGGTCGCGAATTTCGCGACCAAAATCGCGAATTTCACGACTTGGCCGCGAAATTCACGGCATTGTCGAGCGTATTTCACGGCCACCATACCTGCCATCTGTTGGTCATCTGAAGTCCGGCGCACTCTGCACGAATGCACAGCACCGGCGTAAATCGACAGCGACCCGATTTTCGAACAAATTGCATTTTGCATTTGATATGAAAGTTATAACAAGTAAAATGATCTCATTATGAAGTTCGGAATAATGACAGGAATACTAAAACAACAAATATAATAAACTGCAAGCCTTTTGGTTGGAGTAAAGGCCAAATCGGCTTCAATCGTAGACAATCGCAGGGCTGCCATGACGTCAGTACGATTCAGAAGTGACTCCGCTTTTATTCCTAAAATAGTCTAGTCGGAAATAGGGGCCCCCGTGCACCATCGGGGAACATTTTTTTAATCTACTTTTTTTTTCTAATGCCTGAAGTGTCAATTTAATGATTTTTTATGTTCCCGTTGCCAAATCGTGTCCCATGGGGTTCAAAATCAGCCATTTTGGCGGCCATCTTGGATCTTTTTAATGAAAATCAGGGATTGTCATATTTTTGGACCTGGACATCATACAAACATAAATATATACATTTTTCAATATGATTTTGATAAGAGGAATCGATTAGAACCGTTATTTGCACAAATTGAGCAACAGTTTTTGAGAAAAATGAAAAATTATGCCCGAATTTGCATACTTTTTTGTCAAAAATTTGCACATGCATTAATATCTTTCTGTTTCATTATAAACACCAACAATGAATGCGTGTTTTTAGCATTAGGTTTGAAAAAGGGATATATTTACGAGAATAGTGATATGCTTCATAATGGAATTCAGGACTTCATTCGCAAAGAAGGAGGGAAAATACACCAGTATGTACTTTCCATATTGAGCAAAAATGTGGCAAAAGAGCGACTCTCTATGTAGCGTAGCATGTACTTCAAAACCGGGAGCCAGAGGGGTTCATCTCAACGAAAAATGCCCTTTTCATGTATATAGCTGTAATCTACGCACAAAACTATGAACTAGGTAATGAAAGTCTACCGTGCACAATGTGGTGGGGCGGTCAGGAGGGGCCCCAAATAGGTCAAAAACTTTAGCTGGCTAAGTGAAAAGCGTCACTTCATGAAACCTAGTGGGATTATACAGCACGATCGCTGAATCATGAATGACCACTGTCAGACATTGTAAATGATGAGTATGCCCGCCAGACGCCCCCATATGTCAAAACGCCCTTTCATTAGTGTGCAATGAAAAATGGCAAGTTTAATTCAATGGGCTAGATAAGCAAAAACAAAGTAACCTGTTGAAACTTGGTGGAGATCGTCAAACACAACTTCCAAGCACCAACGAAATCGCTTTAAAATTATTTTGGGGCATTTGGCGGGCACAACTTACGACTGAAAATGCCTGGCGGGGGTCATCCATGATACAGGGAGTCATGCTTTTCAATTTCCATTCGGTGTCGTGGGGTTTGCGTACTTTCTTTTCCTAATATTGTTCAAGTTGTCATCTTCTGCAAAAGGCGCCTGCCTGGAATGCTTCCGAGGGAGTGGAGAAGGTGCATACATTGTGTGCTGGAAAACCTGAATCTGATGGTCGCGGTAAAAATATTTCTGAATTTAACGGGTTAGACACATCACTGAAAGGAATTAGGCGCTGTAAAAACCAAAAAGAACTTTCTTTCATTTCATAATTATTATCTTCTCGTTGCCAAAATTGTGTACTAACGAAATGGGTGTTTTAACATTATTTGGTGGGCACAACTCACCACTGAAAATATCTGGCGGAGGTCATCCATGATACAGGGAGTCAGGCTTTTCGATTTCCACCAGGTTTTATGGGGTAACTTTGTTTGACTAATCTAGTTCATTGTCTCAAAGTTATCATCTTCTCATTGTCCCTTTACGAAATGGGCGTTTTAAGATTATTTGGGGGCGTCTGCCGGGCACACACCAATACTGATAAAGTCTTGGGAGGTCATTCATGCATTGAGTCATGATTAACAATTTCCACCAGGTTTCATGGCATTACTATGTTTTATTAATCTAGTTTATTTGTCTTAAAGTTATCATCTTCTCATTGTGCACAAATAAATAGGGTTTTAAAAATTATTTTTGGGGCACCTGGCGGGCACACCCACCACTAAAGTTGTCTGGTGGGGTTATCCATGTGTTTAGGGAGTCATGCTTTACAATTTCCACCAAGTGTCATGGGGTTACTTTGTTTGACTAATCTAGTTCATTGTCACAAAGTTATCATCTTCTCATTATGCCCTTAACGAAATGGGCGTTTTGAGATTATTTTGTCGGGCACACACAAACACTGACAAAGTCTGGCGAGGGTCATTCATACATGCGGTAACGGTTTACAATTTCCACCAGGCTTCATGGGATTCCCTTGTTTTATTAATGTAGTTCATTGTCTTATAGTTATCATCTTCTCATTGTGTACTAATAAATGGGGGCAGTTTGAAATTATTTGGGGCATCTGGAGGGCACAACCTACCACTAAATTTGTCTGACGGGGTCACCCATGCACACAGGGAGTCATACTTTACAATTTCTACCAGGTATCATGGGTCTGCTTTGCTTTACTAATCTATTTCATTGTCACAAAGCTATGATCTTCTCACTGTGCATTAATGAATGGGCATTTTGACATTATTTTGGGGGCGTCTGGCGGGCTCAATCCACCACTGACATAGTCTGGCGGGGGGTCACTCATGCATGGATTCATGATTTACAATTTTCATCAGAGATCATGGGGTAACTTTGTTTCGCTAATCTAGTCCGTTGTCTCAGAGTTATCATCTTCACACTGTGCACTATGAATGGGCGTTCTGACATTATTTTGGGGCGTCTGGTGGGCACAACCCACCACTGAAAATGTCTGGCGTGGGTCATTTATGACACAGGGGGTCATGCTTTACAATTTCCACTAGGTTATAACAGGTTATTTTGATTTTCTAACCTAGCTAATTGTCTTAAACTGACGGGCACAACTCACCACTACACACTACCGTGTGTCTAAAAAAAAACGTAACACTTTTGAAATGGTTGCCAAATTGAGCATATTTAATTTTATGAAGAAATGTCGATATGTATAGAAAGCTGAAGGACCAACCTTTCATATGAAAAATCATGCTTCAATGAACAGTGTTCACTTAAGTTAGAGGTATGAAAATGTGCCTGCGCAGGATTTTTCCTTCCAATTTTGGACAGGTAAGTTACTTGTAGCTTACAAAATAAGGTCGATATGAGATATTCATGATCGATGGATCAACAGGATATTTTGAATACCTTGAATACCATTCCTTTTTCTCTGTTATTTATCAATCCCGAAACACCACCGCCCACCCCCCCCCACACACACACACGCACACACACTTCCACTCCCATCTTATTGTATCATTGATCTGGTAGATGTGAACGGGATTAAGGATGAATGAGAATTGGCTAAATTGAAATATTCCAAATCATAATTAACATTACGCAACCCACTGTCCTCCCCCTCCCACACACACACACACACACACACACACACACACATACAACCTTCTTCCTATCCTCTCACCTACTCCTTCCTTTTTTATCACTTTTCTTCTGAAAGTTTGGTGGATCATTTTTTTTCCATTAATAATCAAATTATTAACCAGTCACTCATTTTGATCAATGAAATCAATCGATAAATCACTGAAACATTAATTCCATCAAGCAATTGCTCAAACCAATTATCACACGCACACAAACCACACACACACACGCACGCACACATACACCCACGCGCGCGCGCGCACACACACACACACACACACATTAGGGCAGACATGACAAAAACAAGTTAAAATTTTTTTTTTAAAGATGTTCATGTTTCTTTTATTTTTTTTCTTATTTACAACTGCTTTGTTCATCTTAAAATGAAAGATCTGACAAAAGTAATCAGTTCATAGTCCACATGGCTATCTTTTCTTCTTGACTGAATATCACGGCTTTCAAAGTACCGATTGAGTAAGGGTACCGGCATGGGTGGTGTTTGGGGATTGATAAATGACAGAGAGAAAGGACTGGTATTCAAAACATCCTTTTAACTCTTAATCCATCGATCATGAATATCTCATATCAAATTTATTTTGTATGCTATACCTGTCCAAAATTGGAAGGAAAAATCCTGCGCAGGCCCATTTTCATACCTCTAACTTAAGTGAACCCTGTTCATCGAAGCATGATTTTTTTTCAATTTTTTCATTTCATATGAAAGGTTGGTCCTTTAGCTTTCCATACATATTGACATTTTTTCATGAAATAATATATGCTCAATTTGGCAACCATTTCAAAAGTGTTACGTTTTTTTTGAGACACACGGTATATGCTACATAGGCCTACATGTAGAGAGTCGCTTTTTGGCACATTTTTGCTCAATATGGAAAGCACATACTTGTGTATTTTCCCTCCTTCTTTGCGAATGAAGTCCTGAATTCCATCATGAAGCATATCATTATTCTCGTAAATATATACCTTTTCAAACCTAATGCTAAAAACACGCATTCATTGTTGGTGTTTATAATGAAACAGAAAGATATCAATGCATATGCAAATTTTTGACAAAAAGTATGCAAATTCGGGCATAATTTTTCATTTTTCTCAAAAACTGTAGCTCAGTTTGTGAAAATAACGGTTCTAATAGATTTCTCCTATCGAAATCATATTGAAAAATGTATATATTTATGTTTGTACGATGTCCAGGTCCAAGTGACAACCCCTGACACAATTGAAGAGCACTCAAGATATCTGTGCAATAAGCATTGTGATTAGTAAAGCATGGTATGTCACATGACCCTCTCACGCCGTACGGGCAAATCTGCGCCCCCTCCCACAATATTGGATGTCACCTATTTTGTCCGCCACACAGGCATACTGGATTGGTCTACATGACACATACTCTGAAGGCAAGTTTGAGTGGACAGATGAGACTGAGTTGGACTACACGCTCTGGAATTGGGACGAACCTAACAATTATAGGGATGAGGACTGTGTGTCTCCCGGAAACGAAGGTAACAATGACTACGAGAAACAGAAGTGGAACGACTACAACTGCGGAGATTACAAGACCTTCTTCTGCCGCCAACTTCCCCAATCTGTGTGATAAATCAGTTATTATAGGTCACATACAGTACTTGATTTTTACAATTCATCCAAACTCAGCCGTATGTGACATTCAGTTGCAACTTGAAATTGCGATGTCATACGAAAATCCCCCTCCTCTGGAAATACATACTTTAAACCAAGTTTATGATTGTGAATAAATCACGTGACTGCTGTAATCAGTTATGAAAGGAACTCTTGGAAGGACTTCATAAACGTCAGATATTTGTTCAGTCCACTGATCTCTACCCTATGAAGGACGAAGATCAGTGGTTTAATCCCAGTGTGAAAAAGTAAAAAAGTATTAAAAAAGTAAAAAGAAAGAAGAAAGGGAAAAAAGATAAATAATGAAATAAAATGAAATAAACATCAGCTATTTTAGTAGAAAAGTGTCAATGTACATAGAAACATTTGAGCAGCTTCAAACCAACCTAAAAGGGAAAGGGGTGACTCCCAGAGTTCGTTATATCCAGATCCTACGGTACTTTAGTATCAGCAGAACTGATGATTCTTGCAAACTAAGGCACCATTTTAAAATACGACAATTTCGAGACCTAATCGTAATTTGTATAAAAATGGTCTTGGAATTATGCTACTTTTTGAAACTAAAGTTTGTTGAAATAAACAGAAGAATGGAATGGAGTGATTGAATTCTTTACATTAAAGACAGCAGTAGATGACGACTGTGAATAAAATAAATTTGTCCCAAACTTAGTTTATTTCTGCATGCGTTATGTGAATAATGACCGGAACTCCCAGTTCTCTGGCTTGTCTATGTCAGCATGAGCATGATGAGGGGCACTACTACTTCCATCATGTCCATGACTTCCCTCGCGTGTCTGTTCTCCTTGTGTAGGTGTGCGTGCCCGTGTTTGTGTGCGGGAGGGAGGTATGAGAGAACATCCACGTCACTCTCACGCGCGCGTGCTCACAGACACACCCCAACACACCCACGCACCCTCACACAATCGTGTGATGGCTCGTTACATTTCCCTGGTTCATCGACAACAACCCCCCTTCCACACACACACAAAAAAGGGAACCAACAAACTAAAACCGCTCCCCCTCTCTCTCTTAAAATAATAAGCTCTCTCTCTGAGGGCATGGTCAGTTCACCATCAGTTTACGCCCCTGCGAGCAGGGCCGTACGCAGAAATTTTTTTTTCCTGGAGGGGGGCAAGAATACGTAAAATTTTCAAAGAATCATGAAGGAGAGGGAGCGAAGCGACCGAGCTTGTCAGGAGGGAGCTTTTGCATTTTTAAAATTGAAATTGATGGATCTGGTGCACACTAATGGAATTTTGGAAAATTTTCAGTAAAAATGTAAGTCTTGAAAATTTCGGTGGGGGGGGGGGGGAATTGCCCCCCCTGCCTCTCCCCCCCCCCCCGCTGCGTACGGTCATGACTACAAGCTATTAATGTCGGGGATAATTTTGAGGATATTTCTGATCCAACTACAGGACTTCAGGTAGCTCAGTCTAGAAGGAAAACAAACCAAAATGAGACGGAAGATTGCCGAGATCTAATTAACACTGATGAGGACTAATTACATGAATTCATGAATTAAAACAACAGGAATTACACCAAGAAGTGAATGAATTGAGGATTGACTCACTGTATTTAAGGGGTTCGACCTTCAGTTAAACATCAACTTTGATGAGCAAACCATTAGATGAGCGTTTTCCCAATTCTCCAACAAGAAAGTAACACAGCCTGATCGCGATTCGTCACAGAAGGACATTTTAATAAATTTTGAAAGTTTGAAGACCTGTAAAAATAATTGATGAAATATGTTGAGCTATTTCATGTTTCATTGTGAAGTGCATCATGGGAGGAGTTAAAATTCCATAAAATTTGTTTACCTTGCTGTCTACTTGGTTGACCATCACTCCAGTGCTCAATGAGTTGCCTTGGCTTAGCGTTAAGAAACGCATTGTGTTTAAGATCCGTTTGTTTAAATTCCAGTGTTTAAGAAATACTGCCCCAATCTATCTTCAAGCACTAAGAAGTATTCACCCTCTAGAATTTTAAGGTCAAGTAATAGGTCACTTTTAACAATACCCTCCACCAATACACTATGTCATGGTTGACGATCTTACCAGGCAGCATCCCTCATCTTTGGAACAATTTTCCTGAATGTGTTAAACAAGGACAAAAGGTCACTCTTAACCGATCACGCTCAGAAATAAGTTCCATAAAATCCATGCAAAGCTTCTGATAGATGAGTAGGGTATACCCGCCGTTTTTCTACAAACTCTGGACAGGGCCAAACTGTGTTATTTTTCGAATTATCATAAATCTGAAACAGTTGAGTGATTTCTTTGTTTGTTACAGTACATACCAAAACTCTAACCCCCATTAGCAGAACATTTTGCATCAGAAATTATGTTGAGCAAGGCATTTTATCTACATTGCTGTTTTATCATTTATCAAATAAAGTGATGTGCTATATGCATATTGATACCAACGTGTGCATGTGTTGTTGTTTTAAAAAAAATAAATAAAAAAATAAAATCCATGCAAGGCTTCTGATAGATGAGTGGGGTATATCCGCCGTTTTTCTACAAACACTGGACAGGCCCCAACTATGTAATTTGTCGAATTATCATAAATCTGACACAATATTATTGGGGGATTTCTTTGTTACAGTACAGTACATACCAAAACTCCAACCCCCATTAGCAGAACATTTTGTTTCAGAAATTAGGTTTGTTATCTGCTAAAGATGTAGCGTTGGTACTCATACTTTAATGACTGCACCAGCCGCAGCAGGGGTCTATAACATTCTTGCATGAGTACATTGAAATTCATGGAATATCACTGGAGAAATATTCCTAGTATTTCGTTTGCAGAACTTGAATACGTCATAAACTGATTGGATTTTCGACACATAGACAGGATTACACAGGAAATTGGAAAGAATTAGCTCCCTACCCCCCATCAAATCCTGTTCCTAGTCCTAATACTAATCCGATTCGTTAACCTAATTCAAAATTATGTAAATGTAGTAAAATTTTAAGGAGAGGGGGGAAGGTCTGACCTAACTTGTACAGGGTTCGATGTAGGCCTGACGCCTTGAGGGAAGGGCGCCCTACATCGTTGGGCAGGTAAACTGACGAATGACTGTGTAAGTAGTATTTGGGGGAAAAATGAGCCGCGAGAGGAAATGCTGTAAACAAAAACAAAATAGGGGGGGGGGCGGCAAGGGGTACAGTGCTTCACTTTTCAAGGTACCTGGAAATTGCCCCCTTTTCCGTTTGAAAAGTGCCACTTTTCTCTCTGATAATTACACTGATTTTTTTTTCACTACCAAAAGTAATTATGTTTTTTTTTTCTAATATAATCCATTTTACGTTAATTGCATTCTCTTTTTGATATGTCTCGATTTTCGACACATAGACAGGATTACACAGGAAATTGGAAAGAATTAGCTCCCTACCCCCATCAAATCCTGTTCATAGTCCTAATACTAATCCGATTCTTTAACCTAATTCAAAATTATGTAAATGTAGTAAAATTTTAAGGAGAGGGGGGAAGGTCTGACCTAACTTATACAGGGTTCGATGTAGGCCTGACGCCTTGAGGGAAGGGCGCCCTACATCGTTGGGCAGGTAAACTGACGAATGACTGTGTAAGTAGTATTTGGGGAAAAATGAGCCGCGAGAGGAAATGCTGTAAACAAAAACAAAATAGGGGGGGGGGGCGGCAAGGGGTACAGTGCTCCACTTTTCAAGGTACCTGGAAATTGCCCCCTTTTCCGTTTGAAAAGTGCCACTTTTCTCTCTGATAATTACACTTATTTTTTTTTCACTACCAAAAGTAATTATGTTTTTTTTCTAATATAATCCATTTTACGTTAATTACATTCTCTTTCTGATATGTCTTGATTCTCGTCCTTTATTTATACACGGTATCATATTATCTCTTTTTTGTGTTACTTTTCCGGGAAGAAAAACAGGCTTTGTGCAGTTCCACAAACTATGAGCCCGGAAAGGACTTTGCAAAATAGCTTGCAAAACAGTTGAAATACACAGGAATTTGAAAAGGACTTTGCTCAAGATAATCTCTGGTACTTTAAAGAAATGTAACCGAACATAATCTACCGATGAAAATCTTGCTCAGTTTCACTTATCAGACTCTCACTTGAATGAAGAAGAAACTACAGCTTTACAAGCGTTTTGCTTTTTTGAAGTTTACTTTTTCTTTGTCAACATTATCTTGTACAATTACTATTCAAATGTATCATGTAGTATTTTATGACAACAACAGATGAAAGCGTTTTGCAAGTAGGTGACACTTATGATTTATACGTCGGGGGGGGGGGTGGGACATAAAGAGATACAGTCAATCTTACGATCAATTGTAACTCTTTAGTACATGGTTTGCCATAGACTTACGATTGACATGAATCATAAGATTGATTGTATTTTTCATGTTACAGGGCTCTGGATTATTAAGAGTTCTCTTGATCATATCAAAGTTCATATCAAGTTCACATGCACATTGGAAATCTTTCAAGAAGTTCTAGGACACTCCCCAAAGCCTTATGTTGTCATAACTTATCTTATTATATAAGGCAATCCTCTTAGTAGTTCATGTATTTGGTATTGTGTTTTATATTTGCTTTTCCATTTTTATCTCTTTCGTTTTCTCTTTGTTCTGCGCTTAGAAACATTCATATGAAGCGCTATATGCATGTTACGTATCATTATTATTCAGTCGTAACTTTAGACATTCAAAATTTCCATTTGTGACCAGTTTTCCATAAAAGCCACTGGATACGTTTATCAGAAGGGTTTTTTTTTTGTTGTTGTTGTCAGCAGGTGTGGTCAGAGAAAGAGATTTAAAACGCAATCTCCTTTATGTATCACAATCATCTGCAATTATAAACAAGGAATGTTGTTACAATAAAGACAAGAGCTTTACAACTTTATGTGAGAGTGCATGAAAATGCATTATGAAATTCAAAATTCCTGAAAAAGATGAGTATCCTTTCTCTCAATATCCTTCATAAAATACCCTTTTACTAATTAAAAAATATTACATATTGATAGAGTTGCAATAAGGATTCGAACTCAAATTCAGCTGCATTTGTTTGCATATATATATATACATATATATATATAAATTTAAAAAGACATTTAGGGATTTGGAGTAAGGTTATATGGATTAATTCATTTACATTTTAAGTGGCCAGAGTCTGGTGGTTAAAAGTCAGGTCACAAACTTTTCAGGTTAGTTTTGGGTGTTAAGTTTGAGTTAAGTGTAAGGGAACTAAAGATTAATTGCACGTCAATGAGTGGATGTCTGGGGGTGTGTGGTTTTGTGTGTAAAGGTGATTGGTTGATGCATTCTGGTACCTGTTCACATACAAATTTGGCATCTGTTACCTTCTCCTTGAAGTCCATTCATTCTTGCATGACTGAAGAAATCCATATGTTTTTAATGCATATACTTATGTCAATGTTTTATTGTTATTTCGGGCTGTTCCAGGTTATATGGATAGGTCACCTTTTAGCATGCTCTATCTAAATGTTAGAGGAATAAGAGAAAAGATTACGAGGAAAAATATTTTTTATTGGTGTAAAAGTAAAGGTAGTGACATCACTTTTCTACAAGAAACATACAGTACGATAGAGGTAGAGAAAATATGGGAATCAGAATGGAATGATCCAATATTTTTTAGTCATGGATCAAACCATAGCAAGGGTGTTTTGATTTTAATATCTCCAAAACTAAATTTCAGAGTTGATGATGTTGTAATAGATAAGAATGGAAGGTACAGATCATGGAATTGCCCTTGTGTTTTTTTTTTGTTAGAGGTTGTGTCTATCTTCATATCCTACAGTCCTACGAATTTGAATGAAACTCTTTTGAAGTTGATCGCACAAAGACGAAACTGATTCATCACATTCTGAAACGGATCGTCATGTACGACGAATGTTTGGTGGCCCTGAAGTACGCTCGACAACAGGTCATATGCGACGTGAATTTCGCATCCCGTGTCATGAATTTCGCATCCCGGGTCGTGAAATTCATGACCCGGGATGTGAAATTCGCGACCCTGGATGCGAAAATCACGACCCACATGACCTGTTTGTCGAGCGTACTTCAGGGCCACCATACGAATTAAATGAATGATGAAACGTGACAAAAATGTATGGACAACTATTACCATTGTTTGAAAATTGAGTGAACTTGAATGGGAAAAGAGAATAAACCGACTTTGACTTTTGCACATTCCTGTTTCCTTGAAGTGAACCTTCAGTTGATGAAATTTAAAAAGGGTTGAAATGGACAGGAAATCCTGTACATCCTATTAAACAAGGTTGGTGTAACATTAAAATGGTTGGGAAGTAGACGGGGAATTCCCATTAAACAAGGTTGGTTTGATATCACTTACTCTCTTGGCCTATATATATATATATATATATATATATATATATATATATATATTTTTTTTTAGAGATGTAATATTCAATTAAAAGGCCAACATGTACTTTTGTGGGTAAAATCCGCTATCCAATAGTGACAAAATCTTACCTTGTACTGGATACAATTTAATCAATATTGAATACATTCTACCCAGTATACACAGAATTATCCTGCACGGGCTGCTTTGAGAGTGTATAAACAATTATTTTCTCCCTCCCACCATGCCCACAGGCCTACTTGATCGACCTCAACATGCTCATTGACCAGGCGCAAGAGTCGAGGTGGACGTGGACGGACGGGGCGGATTACGACTATGACCTCTGGCAGTCTGACATCAAGTGCTAGCACTGGCGTAAATCCCGGGGGGGGGGGATGGGGGGGGGGGATATATCCCCCCCACTTTTTGGAGAGGGGGGATGGCGTGTACAAATATCCCCCCCACTTTTTAAGAAAGAAAATATATTTTAATTAATCCGTTAGTAAAATCTTTGAATATCTGTCATAAACAACCATCATATTTTAGAATCTCTATTTGAAAATGCGATTGAAAACCAAAAAAGTGGTTATTTTTGGCTCGCTTGCTTCGCTCGCTCGCAAAATAAATATTAACATGTGTGTAGGGGGGTCTGTGGGGGTTAGTGAGGGTGTGTGCTTATACTTAAGTGTGAGATCGACAGAAAAAAAATCGTCAAAAAAGTCAATCATCCCCCCCACTCCTCAGAGTGGATTTACGCCGGTGAGTGCTAGGACCCTTCCACTTATTCTGCCGCATATCTCTCAATTAAACCATTTCTTTTCAAATGAAAGGATGTCAAGAGAACAGTTGAAAATGGATAACGAAAAGTGACTATTCCAAAGTACTAATTAATTTCAATTTTATCGGAAGAAAAATTGATGGAACTGCACCCTTTGCATAAGTTACAGCAGAATTTCACCTCTATCTATTTGTCATTTTGGAAAGCCATTAAAGTTATTTCCATTATTATCATTATTATTATTGTTTATTCATGATCGCAAATGGTCAAAGATCAATTTCAGCTTTGCTGCCCAAAGAGAACCTTGAGCAATGTGCATAATTTGCATAAAATATAAAAGTGACCGATCATGGCCGTACTCAGCAAATTTTCCTAGGGGGCAAGAATATATTCAATATTTCAGGGAACACGCAAGCGAGGGTGTAAAGCAACGAAGCTGGAGCTTTTGCACTTTCAGAATTGAAATGGAACGATCTGGAGCACATTTTGGGTGCAATTTTTCGAAATATTCAATAAAAAGTAAGAAAAAATTAAAAAGAGGGTTTGAAAATTTCTAGGGGGCTACTACCCCCGCCACCCTATGTGCCTATACACATTATAGGGCCAAAAAAACAGCTTTAAGCGGATCCACTTACCGCAGCAGTATAATACTCAACACTATAGCGATGCTTATCTTATCTTGCGTATGGATCCTGTACTACGACGGACGGGTGCAATTTGCATTTTAGATTATGGCATTTTAGATCTACTTAGGGATTTTGCCAGGCATAGAATCCATTTTAATATCAGTTTTTGCTGAGATTACATTTACTTATCAAAGGTCAAGTGAAAGACAAATTAGTTAAAGTTAACAACAGTTAGAAATTAAGTTGGGTAATCAAAGGCTGAAAAAATATTACAGCAAGAAAAGATCACGGATTGGTTTATCTTTATGAATACAAATCCTATTCTTTATTTCCTTACACACTCTTAAAAATATTGGGTAAATATGTGCCATGAGCATGATGAGGGTAATTATGCGTTCAACCAACTTTGGGCATTTCTTTGGGCATTAAAAAAATCCAATTTGATGGAAATGTGCCCTTTCTAAAGTAATTACTGGGCAATTCCACGGTAAGGGTATAATTCCGTTACCGACATAATTTATTTAGATTTTTCGTGCCTCTTGGTACTCTGCCTCCCTTCTCACCATTTAATACTCTGTAAATTATGCCCATTCTTTCATGTGAGCTCTTTCATTCCAACAATTTTCTTACATTCATGATATTGTGGTATAACACCTTGGTAACGGAATTACCAGAAAAAACGCAAATTTTAAAGCCAGAGCGAAATGGCACCCTTGTATGGGATTTTGAAATAGCGCCCTCTCAGTCCTAAACTACTGATTTTGTCCCCTTTTTGCTCCCAGCATGCTCTATTCTGATCAATGAGAGCTTTATTTTTTGGAGTAACATCTGTTAAAATGTATTTGTATTCATACTAAGGAAATTCACGAAAAGCCACGAGGGATATAATATTTTTAAGGGTCTCTGGTTTTAAGTAGCAGTAAGTTGACGCTGTTGTAAATACATCATAATAAGGGTCAGTTCACTGTTGCTTTAAACTTCAAACATGTATTTTAAAATCAAGCATGCATTATACCAAAACGGACTAAGATCGAAGAATTCTTTATTGTTTCACCCTTTTTTAATCCAAAGATTTAGCTATTTAGGGCTATCAAAGTGATTGTTTTTACTATAAATGTGAAGTAAGGTGACTGTTTTTTCCGACGCGGAATTGCCCTACTGCCATTAGCGTAGACAGGCCCTCAAACCTGGGGGAAGGGGGGGGGGGGATTTTTTTGCCCATTCGTACATATTTTTGTACACACATATGAGTCCACCTCAAAATGTGTGTGTGTGTGTGGGGGGGGGGGGATGTATCCCCATCCCCCGCTATCTACGCCCCTGCTTATTTTTACCCTAACAATGCTAACTCGACAATGTACTACCCGCATTGGGTAAAAATATTGTCCAAAGTTGGTTGGACATATAATCACCCTCGTGTTGGTTAAAATTTTACCCAATATTTTTTACAGTGCACACTAAAAATAAAAAGTTCAGTTTTGCACCCTTCAAATGCAACACTGAGAGCTCCTTTATAGGTACAACTTTGCACCCTAAGAAGAATTATACACATTTGCACCCTTAAGGGAGCAGAGTTGCACCCTTAGGGGAAGGTGCAAATTTGTCCCCTTTTGAATGCAAAAAAATTCTACACCTTTAAAGTTGCACCTTTAAGGGTGCAGACGGGCATTTCCGGGTGCAAACAAGTCAAAAGGGTGCATCTTTGCACCTTTTTCATTTAGGGTGCAAGACTGTACTCCTAAAGGTGCTGTAAGTGTTGCATCGAGGGTGCAAAATTGAACCTTTCATTCTAAGTGTATAATAATTGAGCTTTATCACCACGTAATTATCAACTTTGACCTGACTTTCAATTTGTGACCATGGTGACTTTAATTTCATTGAAAGTCAGTGCCGGTGATAGAGGTAGAGAGAGAGAGAGAGAGAGAGAGAGAGAGAGAGGAGGGCAGGAGAGAATTAGTTTGAAAGAAAGAGGGAAAGAGAGTGAGAACACGGAAAGAGAGGGTATGAAGAGAGAGGAAGAAAGGAGCAAAAGAAGATGAGAGATAGAAAGGAGAGAATAAAGAGAAAGAGAGGGAGATGGGAAAGAGCTGAAGAATGATATATAATGGGGGGGGGGGGGGGGAGGGGGGAGGGGGGGAGGGGGAGGGGAGGGAGGGGGTGAGGGATGAACGCAAACAGGCTTCACACAGAAAAACATACACTTACGTAAACGTGCCCGAACACATATATAGTTGCATGACCCTGTCCTCTCTTCCTGCATATTCTTTCTTCTTTCTTTCTTTCTTTCTTTCTTTCTTTCTTCTTCTTCTTCTTCTTCTCCTCCTCCTCCTCCTTTCTTGGGTCACTTAAAAATCATGGGGGAGGGGGGGGGGGGGGGGGGGCTCCTCTTGCCCTCTGCATATCGCTATCTCCCTCTTTTCTGCCACTCACGCAACGCACGCAAATACATCAGCATCCACCATCATGCATGTAATGCGGAGTCTTCTCAAAGAAGTTGCTGCGACTGAACGGACAAAGCACTCAATATCTCACGAACCTTCGAATGATTTTTTAAAATCATTTCTGTATCCATCTTTTAAACATTCTTGTTCATTGATGGATTAAGAGTTAGGCGTACTTTACTTGATCGAGAATTATGCCTTGGAGAAGAAATGATCTATTTGACTTTAAACGTTTCCCCCTCTATCATGTTTATAATTACCACTTAAGTCCCTCTCGCAAGCGGGCAATTATCACTGGTCGACGATGCAGGCACCAGTTTTATTTTTCCGCCTACCACCCTACTGACCAAAAGTGATCTTGAATTCGGAGATCACTGTAAGTTCACCATCAGTCTATGCCCCCAAGAGCTATTAGTGATAGGAATGGTTTTTAGGTTATTTCAGATCAAATTGTACGTCAGTCATGTCAGTAGAGATGGAAAACAAAACAAAATCATGAAAATGGAGACGGAAGATTAGACAGTTTGGTCATTAGTTAAACATTTATTTCGAAGAGCAAGGTTAATCCATTTCTGACATGGATTATTTGAAGCGTTATTTTCATGAGCTCTTCTTTTTCAAACTGGTGTAGAAGTTTATTTTGAACAAGGTTGTTGTACTTTCTATTTACATTCTTACTCTTCCTTTCACTTCACATTTGTCTCCAACTTCATTCAACTCTCCTTCTTTCTTCATCCCATGCTTTACATTCGTCTACATTACCATTTGCAATGTCTTTTGTTCCTTTCTTCATGTTCATTCCATGCATCAGTAGATTTGTTCTCTTTAATTCTGATTGGTTTAGCTCTTTTGATTATTCAGTGAAAGTAATGTTTATTTATAATAGCTCATTTATATTCATCAAATCTTTTGTACATTCATGTACTTTCTTTCCTATGTAAATTGTGTTATTTGAATATTCATTATTGCCAGTGTTAAACAAATCTTTAAATGCAAAATAAACCCCTGAGGTTGAAATATGTACTGCACCTCAAGGCAGATCATCACAGGCAAGTAAGGAGTGAACATGCATCATGTTGAGTACTCTGAGTTATAGGACCACGCCTTAAGCAAGCTCCATAGGCCACCCTACACTGGCAACACCATTATTTTAAAGAAATATTGCAATATTTTCCATATAAAATGTCATGTATATGAATTTGACATAAAGTATGTTGAGAAGTTAAAAAGTTTTTTTATACATTAAAGTGAGAAGTTAAAATAGTTGCCAATTCGCATGGAACACAGTATGATTTTCAACTTTCTATTCCTTGCCATTTGAGGATTTTAGTTTTCCTTTAAAAAATTTTCAACATCAAAAAACAAATACTGACGCTACCAAAGTGCGCACAGTGTGTGCGGATTTCCCCCTCCCCTCTTTTTGCTCATGTATCTGGTATGTTTTGAGGGCTCTACATAAAAACTTATTTGATCAAACCACAAACTGTGTACTCTCTGTCACGAATGGGTTAGTTTCTCCAACATGAAAGTAGAAATACTGTTAAGTTCAATGAAATCCATGCATGCAAGCTTCTGATAGACGAGTAGGGTACCCAGTGTATTCTAAGAAAACCCACCCAAAACAAAACAAACACAAAAACAAAAACCTGGACAGGGCCCAATTTGTCGTAGTATCATCAATTTGAAACAATTGGCTAATTTCTTTGTTTGTTACAGTACATTTGTTACAGTACTTTTTTCCTCTCCCAGGCAACTCGAGTTTGTATGGCCAGCACCTGGTCAGCACCATCTACTCATTATTCTTGTATTACTTCTTGATTTCCTTTGTATTTCTGTTGCCGAATGAAATAATAATAATGATAATAATAATGATAATAATACATACCAAACTTCTTACCCCGATTAACAGAACACTTCGCATCAGAAATTCAATTATATTTCAAACACACAATAAAAACACAGGTCAAACACATTATTGCTATATTTAAAGAATGAAATAAACATTACGCAATAACATGAAATTACACAATACATTTATATATATCTGTAAACATGTAAAGAAAACAAGCACTGCAGTGACAAACTTATTATGTGGATGAGGACAACTGGGAAGAATTAAGTCTTATACATAAAAAGAAAACAGTTACAAACGAAATTTACAATGATATAGTAAAAAACAAGGAAAGAGGACAGACAAGAAATGAGAACAAGTGGCATGAAAGGAAAGAGAAAAAATGAGGAGAAAGAAGAAGAAGAAAATTGAAGAGGAGGAGGAGGAGATGGAGGAAGGAATTGGTATGATTCAACTATTCATGATCTGATAATCTGGTTTTAGAATTAAAACAATTTACTTCTCCTTTTAAAACATTTTAGTGATGGACTTTTTCAATATCAAGAGGAATAGATTTCCATGTAGACCATTGGGCCTTTGAAGAAAATAGAATGCTTATAGATACTTATCACTGGAGTATGGAGATTAATCGAGTTCCGGGTGGAGTAGCTATGCATTGTACACTCTAAATTTCGTAGATTAGAAATTAATCCAAGTCGATTGTGATTATGAAAACTCCGAAATGAGATTAGGAAATCATAACAAATAAAATTGATTTCTAAATCTATTCTATAAAGACTTTTAATGGAATTTTGTAGTTGTCCTTGATTCAGAAGTCTAAGAAAGTAAGAGAGTAGAATTCAAAATTAAATTCCACAGAAATGCTTTGTGGGATTTGCTCTGGGAGCACATTGCAGTATTAAAGATGCTTTACTTTGTAAAGGTTCAGAATTTTTCAAATCAACAGATAAGTTGTGAGCGTGTGCATAAAAGAACACCTTGCCTACAACTCGTATAGCTCGTTTTGTAGTTTGAATAAGCATATCATGCAATAATCTTTAGAATTAGCCCATGCAATTTTACAGTAATTGAGATATGGATATTTTAAAAATTGAATAGTATAGCATTTTCAAAATACTGGTTGGGAGAATCTTTAGGTTAGTAATTATACCTATATTTTGATAACTTATTGCAGACATCACAAATGTGGTTACATGAAGATTATCAATGGTTACACCCAAGAATTTCGATGTCAAAACCTGAGGAACACTGTATTGTTCAAAGCCTAGGGTTACACTTTCGAAATTACATTTTTATTAAAGAAAATCATAAAAACGTTTTTATAGAATCATAAAAGCAGTTTCTTCTCTTTATTCATAATGTCAATTATAATGTACAGTGCATCTAAGAAAGGTTGTACAGGTTGACCAAGAGGTCATACAACACCAATAATGTTTTTTTAATTTTTCATTTTTTTGATAAACATGCTGTATTTCAATAAAAATACTCTCAATAAAATCTGAACATACATCCAAATCCTCTCTATATATCCGTGGCCATATTATGAGATGGACATTCATTGTTACGTTAATTGATTCCTTCAATTGTGACTGTCAAAGCCATCTCAATAACATTCTGTACATATTTCTCAACTTTGATCTCACGAGGTCCGCCGCCAATTAGCCGGGAGAGAAGTGAGATAGCGATTTGACAGTAGCTTTTGCTACATGTGCAGAAGATAATAAATTGCTTAAATCATAGAAAATCAATGTGCAGTTTTGGTTTGCAGTTGGAATTTACTATTCCATGTGTTTCATCTTGAAAATAATGTGAATATAGCAATACAGAACTTAAATTTTGATTGAATGTATGAGATTTATAATCCTGTTTTTCCACATTTCCCCCATAATATTCCAGAAGTATAATGCACGGATCATGTCCTTCATGTCCTTCTCATTGTTAAATACAGTCATACGCGTGTGCGAAAGTGTGCGAATAAGTAATAATAAATTTCATATCACAAAAATTAACACGTTCTCAAGTTTGCTGCTCCCTATCAGCAGTATTATGAATCATAGACATATTCTGAAAGAGCACACGAGCCGAACAACTTCTGCTGCTTCTTTGTCAACGATCGAACATGCTTACGCAATCGTCCAAACACCTGTTTCCATTAAGCTGCACATGATCAGAAGGCGGTGACAATCATTGTACTTATGTAAATTAAATCCAGCGGCGGAACTGGTACTTCAAAGGGCTTGTGACCGTCGGTTGTCCATTCATAATACGTCCATGATATATCACTGTAATGGATACAATTCTTACTCCACCACCACTTTTTCATTTATGGAAGTTTCCTTTGAATGTATAATGTAGACTGCACAACGGATCATTCTGTTCAACCACGTGTCGGTTAAACCAATGACGGAAAATACTGCTAAGAAATGTCATGTTTTCAACATTTTTTATGAAAACTATATAAGCAACAAAAACTGTATTTCATTTGTATCTATATCATAATCATCTAAGTAATTATTAAATTCCGAGGCAGAATAAAAATATTGGGTTCCATGTAGGGCCTACAAAATTATCATTGTCACTGGGAGACAAAATATCTGAGTAATGGTTCATGTCAAAAGTTCTGAACTCTTGATAATAGCGATTGACAGGCATGGACAAATTAAACAAATGAAAACACCAAGAAATTACTATTAAGTAACAACAAAATCACAGTTATTAGGTTTGTTCTCCACTAAGATTTTGCATGGGTACTCACACTTGAACTAAAAAACTCTACAGTGACATCTACCTGACTACATCAACAGCAGCAGTGATATAGTGTCCATGATATTCTTTCATGAGTCCAATCAAATTCAGTATCATCGGATAAATATTCTCCATGTTCTTAGTTTTTCGTTTGCAGAACGACCTTGAATAGGTATGTTGATACAAATTGACTAGATTTTCGACAAATAGACAGGATTACATAGAAAATGAAAAGAATTTGTCCCCTATCCTTAGTCCTAATCCGTATCCTACATAATTCAAAGGCAAGTTAGCTTAAATTTAATCGGATTGGATTTCAGATTACAGAAGTTTGCGGCAGAAGAAGGAACGACTGTGCTCGCATCCCAAGTCATTCCACCGCATCCTCTCGTCATCGTTTACGCCTTTGTTGCTGATCTCAACACAATCTTCTCCAGACGCGTCATTAGGCTCTCCAGACCGCCAGTTAGTGTAAGCGTTGCTTGTACCATCAGTCCACCTAAATCGTCCTTCCCAATAAGTGTCACGCAGGCCAATCCAGTATGCCTGTTGGTGCAAATGATGGCAGACTTATGACGAAATAAGACCATGGGAAACGTATTTGACAACATATAATTAAGTTGACTTCACAAATAAGACAAGAGCATCTTTAGAGATAATGGAGAAAATATGAAATTTTGTGTACAAACATATTGAGAGTTGTCCTTCGACTGCCATTTTGAATCAACATTGCCAATTTGAGGATTGCCATAGAAAGTGAATCGAGACTTTTCAAACTTTCACAACTTTCTCATTTCGCATGTTTCGTAACCGATTTTGATGGAATTTAAAAAAAATTGCTTCTCTCTATCCTCTCTTTTCATTAAAATGGATATTTCCCTAGGGTTTCATTCTCCTTTAAGGCATGCATCGGCAGCTACAGCTTGTGACAAAACACCCTTACATGCAGTTTAAGCCCTCCTTTACTCCCTTTCTTGTCAAATATTTCAAACTTTCAAAACTTTCTCATTTCGTAACCGATTTTAATGGAATAAAAAAAAATTGCTTCTCTCTATCCTCTCTTTTCATTAATATGGAT
>CM057164.1:11991750-12117571 GCA_029962745.1 Echinometra lucunter
CGCAAAATCGCCCTTATGCGCTGCGAAAGGCGTTCTCTCGCAAATCGAAGAAAGGTGCCAAATTGCTTCATTCTTTCTTCAAACCCTATACAAAGGAAGGTAACAGTAATTTCAGAACAATAGTCAGTGTTACAAGTGGATTTTCATTAGAAAAAATTGAAAATACGTCATATTTGTTAGGGGCTTTTTTTACACAAAATAAAGTTAGGCACGTTTTTGAGCTGACCCGACGAATTGTGCTTATCGGTCACGCGTGGCATTTACATCATATGCTCTCATATGGATGATGAGAATAATGAACTTTTAATGAGGTGTATTTCCAATAATCGCGAATCGTTTCATGTTCTTTCAAAACCACGATGAATCAAATGTAGCCATGGTAGCAGCCATCCACCAATCTGAGACAATTTGTTTTTGGACAGTACCTGTTTAGAAGGTCTAAATCGCGTGATTTATTGCTCATGTTTTGGTGGCAAAATCGAAGGACAGATTATAAGCCTTACAATAATACATCAATGAAAACATAATTTTGAAATATTGAATAACATTCTTTTGAACTTGAATTTCCTTTTTCATGAATATTCTCCCCCCCCCCCCCTTGCAGGAAATCTTGAGAGACGGGATACGATCATGACAATTTGAATGTGCAGATGTGCGTCCATCAACAGATTTCCATCCTGTACTTTTAATCAAATTTCTAAAAGCTGATATTGACGTTGCATCAGATTACAACTGTCTAGAAATAATCGCAATTTTTTTTTCATTGTACAAACGAATATGTCAGATTACAGTTTTTCCTTCATTTCGCATGACGGTACGTTAATGAAAAAATCACAGTATATAGCAATACATAATAATTCAGAAAAAAAAAGAAAAAAAAAAAGAATACTTCCTTATTCTGTTCCCAGAAAAGGACATACTTAATAGTTTCATCTGTAGATTCCCAAGAAAATGTCCCATTTCAAATCAGTGTGAGGCAGTGGAGCAGGAGACTAAACTAATCTTATAAGAACGAATGGAACCCCTTGATATTATCTAAGCAATGAGGATATTTTCATTTTTTCCAAAGCTCGCTTGCTACGTTTTCTCGCATTTACATATCATATCTAATAGGGCATGGCTTATCAAGTATGTTTTTACCATAAATTTCTTCTATTCATGTCGAGATTGTGCTTGAAATTTAAAATCCCTTTTTAGTTTGACCTTATTCTCTTATAAAATAGCGGTCGTGATGAGACCTCAAAAATGCATTGCGTGGTCAATAAGTAAAACGACCAGCTTGATGAAGTAATGATAGGGAAGAGCCCTAAAATAAATTTCCGACATTTTTATTATCAAATCACCGTTAATAATGCCCATACCGCGGTCCTCAGTTAAAATAGATAAATAGATAAATAAATAAATGTTAGTATTTTGATCGCTTGCTTTAGCTCCCTCGCAAATGAGTATTCAGAGCAGTCCTCACAACAGTACTTATTATGTAAAGATTAGGGGGAAAATATCGAAATAGATCCATAAAAGTGTGTTGAATAGAATATAGGGGTATACCAACGTGTTGCAACGGCTGAAAACGCCATTTTCTTTTCCTATGTAAGTGCCCCCCCCCCTTTTTTAAAGTGCCATTTCGCCGGTGCCCCTCATTTGAAAGACGCTCCGTCGCCCCTGATAGAAAGTAATACATTCTTACATAAATAGGAGATCATGTACCTTCATTTCGCATGACGGTACGTTAATGAAAAATTAAAAGTTGCGGAGTATATAGCAATACATAATAATTCAGCAAAAAAAAATAAAAAAATAAAAAAAATACTTCCTTATTCTGTTCCCAGAAAAGGACATACTTAAAAGTTTCATCTGTAGATTATTAGTACTGTCCTCCCCTATGTATAATCATTCATATATATACAAATTATTCAATCAATGCATCCTTAAGTGATTAGAAACATTGAAATACAAACGGAGATATGTTTCATCTTTCTCTCTTTCTCTCTCTCTCCTATCTTTTTTTTTCCAAAATATTGTGCACAGTTCACTAGTCTACAAAGAAGTGTAAGCATGTAAGTGGAAATAAGTTAAAGGAAGAGATTACAGAAAAAGCATCAAGAAACTGTAACATAGACCAACGAGGAGGTGTCTTGGGGGCGGGGACTAAGGATTTCTATATTCGGGCAACATATTCTGGCAGCAACTTGCTCAAATCTAACATTCTTACATCGTTTGTGTACTTTGATAAAAGAAATAAGATATAAGATTTGACAAAATTTTACTATTATTTGCTGGCTCGGAACGTTGAAAAATAAGATGGTTCCGCCAGCGAGATGCCCAAATGTCCTTATTTTCGACCAAGGGAGCGTTTCATGAAAGTGTTATAAGCTACAGAAATCCTCGCATCTGATTGGCTGAGAGCAAATTTGTCAGTAAAAATCGCTGACAAGACACTTCATGAAAGGCTCCCTTAGAGTTTCTGGCATTCGGCAGCGAGGAGCCCGGACATAATTATGATTCATATATGGATTTTGGATGAAGAATTCATATTTTCAACCATTAAAAAGCGTCCTTTTGGCTCGCCTGGTTCTCTCGCTCGCATCATTTATTATGTCCGTCTTTCAAGGTGTCTTTGGTTTTAGAATAGTCGCCAACATCCCAGCGGCTGAATCCTGTGAAGGGACTGTCGTCTTCATTCGTGGTCTGTCATGGAAAAGATGAAGACAATTGGCATGATATTAGTAAAAAAAAAAAAAATCAAAAAAACTGAAATTAACGGATATCAAAAGGAGAAGGCAGTGCTATACCTCTAACATGTGTAAAGAAGATTAGAGTAAAGTGAGCAAAAGAAAGAATTTTACAAGAATCTAAACCCCACCCCCCCCCCAAAAAAAAAAAAAAGAGGGGGTCGCCAAAATTATGCAGAATATGCTCCCTGTTGGACAATACTTCTCATTAATTTTCTTGAAGTTTACCAATCATGCCAATGATCTGAATAATATACTAATTTGCGTTTAACACTTAGCGCTAAGTGTCAAACAACCTCCCAAAACTTTCCCCAGCATTCCAGGGTAAACGGTTAAGGACTAAGAAGAAAATCGGAAGACAATAAAATCCGCGGAGTCGAACAGGTGTTCGATCGCGTGAACGTCTTAATTCACGCTCGTTCATTCGCACACTAGTCGCTTTGCAAGTGATTGAACTCGTACTATCTTTTTACAGAAATAAATGTAATATTTGATGCTCATATTTTGAATAATGTATAGTCATGCAATGGTGACATTCCATACCTAACATGCCTAACATGCTGAAAAGCGGCTCTTGGTGATTGGTATACATATTATATTAGTATATAATATACTGATATATGTATACCATGTGCTGCTGAGCTTATTATTATAAGCTCAGCAATATTTCTTATGCAGCTTGTTTTTTTTTATATAATATGCAGCAGTTATAGTTTAACGAAGCAACACGACGAATACGACGAGGAAATAAGATACGCGTCAAAGAGAGCGAGAGGGGGGAGAGGGGGAGGAAGAAGGGAGGGGGCGGTTAAGAAGAGAGTAAAGGGGGATAGAACAGCGAGGGAGCCAGAGAAAGAGAGAGAGAGAGAGAGAGAGAGAGAGAAAATTAGTGAGAGAATGGTAAGTGCAGAAACATGGAGGAAACAGAGAGAAAGAATTAGGTGAGAGAAAGGAACAGGAAAGGAGATGATCCTGTTTTTGTAGAAATGTAATCATGTTTTTATAGAAATGGGATAATGTTTTTGTAGAAAATAAAGGGGTAGAAAAAACAGGAGGATGAGTGAATATGAATACAAGAAGAGAGAATATACAGAATCCCTGATTAAATAAACTTCCAAATAACTGAAGGGATGAAGAGATGATAGATGAATAACGAATTGATAGATAAATATTTAGATTGGCAAATGATTAACTCCACAAGTATGTAAATAAGTAAACAAATATATAAAAGATAATGGATTGAATGAATGAGTTACACAACATATGAATTAATATGTTAATAGATAAAAACGTGAATGAATTAATGTATAAATAAATGAATGATTAATTAAATAAAAAATAAATGATAATTTCAATCTTACGACGCAGGAGATCCATCCGATTCTTTCTTGTCGTCATCGCCCTCTTCAATGGTGGTCAATGCTACCTCGGGGACGGTGATCGATGTCAGTTTGGGCTTATGCGGTATCTTAAGCTTAGGCTTATCAGTGTTGCTCTTTATCCGATTGGGATTAATAATATCAGCTAGCAGTGACTGAGGCCTGGTGCGTTCAGGCAATGAGTTGGGCGTGGTCGGTCCATGCAGTGAGAGGGGCGTGACAGTTTGAGGCGGAGTCGAGCTGGACCTATTAGAATGAATGGGGGGGGGGGGTGATAGATGGAAAGTAGAAGTACGTTCAACATCCTCTCAGTTTTAACATGTATACCGAGTACTGGAAGGTTGGAATGAATTATGATTATCTGTAATAAAGTGTGGACATCATACATTAACAGGACCAAAAAATTATGTTTAAAAATATTACTGTTGAAATGTGGTTAACTAGCTGGTAGCTACCCCTTTTTGCGCATGTGCTTATTTTTTTTATTTCCTGGTTCAGCGTGTACATCTATATCTTGTTAAAAAGCTGACTGGGATGTAAGTTTACTGTTCTGACAGTATGACAATAACAATGGTATTACTGTCATTATTATTTGAGACCACCATTTGATATGAAATTTTGTTTTCATCATCGTCAACAGAAAATAATATCATGAAATAAACAATGATATATGCACATCAGAAAGAACAGAATCATAAAGATTTGCGCAAACGATCAACATTTGATGCGTCTTACCAATTTTACAATTTCTATTGTGGCATATTTTGTATGAAATGCCATTCAGAATATCATTAAAAGGAACATTTTACTTCGGCAGTACAGGGCCACGAGAGCAGGGGGGGGGGGGGCTGGGGGCTGTAAGTTTTATAATTCCGAAGGTTCATAATTCCGAAATGCAAATTTCCAATGCCATGGGGTTGATTATTCTAAAAATGAAATGGGTTTCATTATTCCGAAGTTCCGCAGTTCCGAAAATGCCACGGAACCTTGAATATCCTTTCGGAATTATAAACCGTTGAAAAAAAAAACAGCTTTTGAAATTACAAGCCTTTGGGAAAAAGTCATCCCTTGGATTAAAAACCTTCAGAAAAACGAGGCTCAGCCTTTGTTATTACAAAGCTTTTGAATTATCAAGCTTTGGGGATTTCAGGAATCAATATGGGAGATCCTTATAGAAATTAACGTGATTAAGGACTTACCCAAACCTTGATCGGCAGAACACAATCGAGTTAACTGAGACGAGTAGAAGAGCGATGCCCAGAAATGCACCTGCAGCAATCAAGAACTGGGCTTCACCTAAACACAAATAGGATGTCCAGAAACAACCATTTGAAGAGGAAAAAAAATGTTTCAGAGAATCCTTGGATTTACATTTTGTAAATTTAAGAAGTATTATGAAAGCTTTTAGTAAAAAACATCAACAAAATTGTCGCTATCAGAAGTAGTTCACAGAAATTATGGCAATTTGAGGGAAAAGGGGAGAGGTTCTCAATGGATAATCTTGTCATGATTTGTCTTCTGATACCATAATGCTTTCTTTCAAATTATTGGTCAATATTTGCTATAGTGATGGGCTAGATGAAGAGAAACGGACCTAACTTGGGGGAACATTCTGGCCGACTTGGGCCCTATGAATACTCACTTTGTGTTAATGAGTCAGATAACGTAAGTAATGTAAGACCTGCCACCTGGTAATATCTTTTGGGCCCAGTGACGTTCAGACACATCTTGTGTCTCTTAACCTCTTTTAAAGTTTGTATGGCATCTCTCTATATACCCATTTTGTTTTTGTATCTGACTTCACTCTTCCAAAGAGTTGTGGAGGTCAGCACTGGCGTAGCTAAGAGGAGCACAAGGGGGCAATGCCCCCCCCCCCCCCCGTTGATCGGCGAGCAAAAAAATAAAAAATAAAGAAATTAAGAAATTAAAAAATATATTCAAACAAAAAAAACTTCACATAACTTACCCTATCCCTACCCTAAGAAATGAAAGTAAAACATAAATATACCACTTCTCATAAAAAGTTACCAATAATACTGAATTTAAGTGTGCAGAAAAAGCCATTTTCCACGAATTTTTAAAAATCTCCCTACCGCGGGAGGGGGATACCTCTTCCCACACCCTCGCCTTGCCCTCTCCCATATGCCACTTCTCATGTAAGTTACCCGTAATACTGAATTTTAGTGTACAAAAAATGCCATTTTCGTGCACAAATTTTCAAAAATCTCCCTACCCCCCCCCCCCCCCGTCGCTTCGCTCGGATGCATTGCTTGAAGAAGTCATGTAACGATTAAACTGGGATGTTGTGATTATATTTGTTGCATTGGCTTGAGTTATGTAGCCATCGTGGTTGTACTACCTTCCATTGATCCTTCTTTCGAAGTCTTAGTGGTCATGGTGGTTGTCTCATTTTGAGTTGTACTATCTTCACTCAGGATAGCCTGGGGCGTTGGGGTTGCTTCACTTTTAGTTGCCTGATTTGTTGTGGCTGTCTCTGTTGCAATTGACTGTGTTGCGGTCCCAACAACCTCATTTGCCTTGAGTGAAGTTACCTCTGCCAATGATGTTGCAGGTGTTGTGGTTGTTGTGGTGGTTATTGTAGAATCTGATGATTCTGTGGAGTTTGTAGTTGAGCCTGTTTCTGAAGAAGGCCAAGTTGAAGGATCGTCTATATCTGTAAAGGTCACACTTACTGTAGCATTATCCGTACCAGAACACCCAACTTCTACGGTTCGGGAAAACGTGATGACAAGTCCAAATAAAAGCAAATATCCGATACAGGATGACAATGATCTGAATAAAGGTGAAAAGAGATGAGAAATATAAGAGGAAAATAGGTATGTGTACTTTGGTTTCCATAATCATGGTAATCGTGCGTGCTTAATTTACACATTTTTTTTTTCGTTGTTCTCCATTCGTTTTTATATGGGACCTTGCCTAGAGCTGAAGGAAAACTGATTATTATTTATTTGTTGTTCATATGCATGAATTAATTCGTCCTGATAAAATATAGCATATGGTTTCAATTCAGAATGACATTTCCTCTAATAAATCAAATAGGAGCATACTTAGGCAAATGGTGACTTAAGATTTTTTGTTGATTTCTACATTATCTTTTTTGCTTATTTTTTGTGGTTTGCTTCAACCCAAAATGACTTTCTCTTCGCAGTGCAGGGGTTAAATGCCACCTGTTCATGTGTAATCATATCTATCACCAGGCATGGTGGCTCAATGGATAGAGCGTCCGCCTCATGAACGGGAGGTCGTGGGTTCGATCCCCGGCCGAGTCATACCAAAGACTTACAAAAATGGGACCTTCTGCCTTCTAGCCAGGCGCTCGGCATATAAGAATGGAGAAGGGTAATGATAACATATTATGTTATGGAGAGCCTGCTGGAAGATCAGCTGATAGCTGAAGTGGCTTCCCTGGGTAAATAAGAGTTACTATTATTATTACTATCTCTTAGACTTTCTCTTGATTTATGGAAATGGAAATAAAAGCAAAATTCGAGGTACATACCTTTGAAAGAGCCCTGCCATTTCGAATCGCATTCAAAATTGTTTTCGCGAATGATAATTCTTGAAAATATTTGAGACGGAATAATGAAATACGAGAGAGTAAACTGATCGGTGACGATCTACTAGGAGGCAAATTCTAAGTGGCACAATGGTGTTTCATTTCATCTAGGATGTAGCAGTTGGGACGAATTCAAATAAAGCGATGATACTTGAATATTTTTTTCATGCCATCTTCCTAGTATAAATATAAATCAAAATTATTCATTCTATATGCAAATGATAATTAGATATAGCTAGCCGTATAAAGCGGAAATAGTGTGGTGTATTTTATTTATGATTGCTGGAGAAAAAATGTAGTTGTCGTGGTTGTGGTAGAAAGAATACATTTCTGTTTCCAGCGGTGGTGTGTCCTATAATCACCCTTCTCTCACGCTCTCTCTCTCTCTCTCTCTTTCTCTCTCTCTCTCTCTGTCTCTCCCTCCTGCCTCTTTATTCCCCTCCCCTTTTCTCTGTTTCTGTCTACCCTTCCTCCTCCTCCTTTGCCTCCCATTCCTTCTCTTTCTCTCTCTCTCTCTCTCTCTCTGTCTCTCTTTCTCCTTCTACCTAAATGTCCTTCCAAGCTCGCCTTTCTTCTGTTTCCTCATTTGTTTCACATAATTATAATCTTTATTCATTTGTTATCCCCCTCTCTCTGTCTGTCTATCGATTTCTGGCTCTCTATCCCCCTAACTATCCCCATCGTTTTCTTTTAAAAAATTAGGAAAAATGATGCACAAAAAGCTTGATTCGTATCACTTTTTATTAGTTTGATTTCTTTCATACTTCATTTACTTAGTACATTATACTTCCTTTTCAAAGTTCTGCAAGGGTATAGTACTGTTCAGCAATTCTCTCTCTCTCTCTCTCTCTCTCTCTCTCTCTCTCTCTCTCTCTCTCCCCTACTCCTTGAGGAAACACCAAAACATCATATTTTCATTAAGGTCTTACATATTATACCATTACATGGACACGGTCCCGCACTGGGTTGACAACAAGTAATAATACATGGTCATAATACAGGCAAATTATGATAGCTTTAACATACACATAAGTGTTCAAAAGGAAATCACTTGAATCATGTGGTCTCTTCATTTCTTCTTTCTTTCTTTCTTTCTGTTAAATGATTGTTTTCAATATACATTCTTAATTGCCTTCTTAACTGAAAATAAAGATTTATCTACACTTGAAGAAACATGCATGCTTCCTGCATGCCCTCTAAGAAATTAACCAATATCGAATAAAATCAATGAAATGTTACACAACTCTTAAAAGTATAAGCATACGACGCTCATCGCTATATATGGTAACTGATGGAAGGCTTATAGAAAAAAATGATACTTTAAATTCAGAAACGGGGCATACAGATATAAGGTTCTAGATTGTATTAGCGTAGTTTTAACTTAATTCCATGTAAAATAAATGGTATGACATTAAAAGTAAAGACAAGTATATATGTACATACAAGACATATTTCAGTATTAAACACATTCATATAAAATAACATATTATTTGCAAGATATATTTGAAACTTATCATTACTATCTTAATTTTTATGATTGCCCCATAGAAATTCAAACAATAATAACAATTTTCATAACATATACTTATATACTAGTATTGATACGCTTTTCATTCCTCTGACAACTTGAAATTTCATGTCGAGGGTTCAGTGCAACAAAGGGCTATCTGCACTTTTCGAAATTTTGATGAATCTTTAAATGAAGATTTGTCGCACTGACACGCTGCAGTTTCAAGCAGATAGCCAAATCTATTTGAGGGTGATACCCAGCTGCAGCAATGTTTGCTGTAGAAACCATTATTACCCATGGGTTCCAAGTCTGTAGTGGATCATTTTGATTTTGGAATCTCGTTTTGACCAAAAATACAGACAGCTCTTTGTTGCACTAAACCTTCGAATATGACACTCACTGCTGAATGGTATAAATGCGGGGAAGGCGTATGTAAAATAGTACTCTTAAATAGAGAAACATTGCTTAATGATGAAATTAGAAAGTTATAAGAAAGACCAGTGCTTAAGAGTGTGTCTAAGAAAAGGAAAGAGAGGGAAAGAAAGAAAGAATGAGAGAAACACAAGAGAGAGTAAAGCTTACATGAAATATGCGAATAAAATTTTAGAAAAAAGAAAAGGTCTGAACTCGGGAAATAATGATAAACATGAAAAAATGCCCTTGGAAAACAATTTTAAACTAAGCAGACTTTCTCTGGAATGCTAACTACTTCTAAAATTCATCTCACTTAATGAATTCTTCATTCAATATTCTTGACAAATGAAATTTGAGAAGAACAATCGCTTATCGGCTTTTAATTATAAGGTAATGTGTGTGTAATATTTGTCATGGCTATTGCTAGCACCTTTAACACCAAATAGAGGAACATATATATATATATATATATATATATATATATATATAAGGTAATATGAAAATACTGTAATTTTTTATTGCTTGCCTTTAACTGACATTAAGTATCAAATATTCAGGTGTTTCTTTGCATTTCTGATTAAAGACCGGCAAGAGATGTATTTAAATTAAAGGAAATAGTGGTGTTATCTGAAGGTAATTTCCTCACATTTTTTATCTAGTTGTTAAGATCTCAGCCTTTCAGACTTTTTAAAGTTAGAATTTAACTCTAACTTTTTAACACTTTTGTTTTCAACGCTTTTGAGAATAGACATGATAGATGAAATATTTTAATTTATTTTCTAACTAGCGAAAAATGACACCTCTATATCACTATCTCAGTGTTGTTCCTAATTCGCATTGGTATCCTCTTTTTGAAATAATCTTGCAGCTAATATTTACATGGTATGTATGTGATACATAGAAACGATTAGGCCTATTAAAAATACCGAGTCACCTTAGAGCCATAGTGCGATTACATCTTTAAGCACTATAGCCTCCTGCCATCTTTCACAGACTCCATTATGCCACTGTTACTTGAAATGTTGATCATGTGTAGCAAGTTCTACCCAGTCACGCTGGATAAGCCATTCGTATGCATAGTATACACTTGAAGAAGATGCAACACTGGGTGATCTGTGGAAGCAAGATGCCTGTCAAGGGCTCTTTGGTTTGAGGATATTTGCCAGCATTCCCGCTGCAGAGTTCTGAGGAGGGAGGTTGTTCTTCTTTCTCGGTCTGTTATCGGAAAGGGAAGAATTAATGTACATGGAATTAAAAACTAATATTTCATTGCCTTCCTTTCATTTATTTCATTTTCCATAAAATCATTAAGAAAATTATAATGTGCATAATTATTTACACATTATACTTTCTTTTATGTTACAAAAAATAAAAGAGATATCTTAGAAATGCCTTCTAAAGGCTTTGTAGATAAAGTGTCCCTCATATTAGTGCACGTTTGTATATGAAATTCAAGAAAATGAATTGAATAAAAAAAGATGCAGGGTTTAAATTTTTAATAAAAATATATCAATTTCGCACTAAATCAAAATATTGGTGTTTCCATCACGGTGGGAGTGAAGTGGTATACTGGTGAAGGCTCTTGCCTCTCTTGAGAGGTCCTGGGTTTGATCCTCGCTCAATGCTTGCATTTTTGGACAAAGAGTATGAAATGTGTACTTGGCAACGCTGGCGTAATTATAATTGCAGGACCCACAGAAAGAGCAATAGTAGTACTGATGTAGAGGTGTTGTGGTCTAGTGAATAGGTCTCCGGACTTTGAACCACAAGGTACGGGGTTCGAATCCCTGTCGCAGCACTAATGCCCTTTAGCAAGACATTAATCTACATTTGCCACCCTCGGCTCAGGTATAGTAATTGGAAACCTGGTAGGATTTATTCCTTGAATGCACTAAGCGCTACGGAAGCCGTGCTAAAGCCGGGGTGACAATATACATGATATATACTTGCAGGGCCCTCTGAGAGAACAGTACTACAAAGGCTACGCTGGGTACACAAAACATATTAACCTGGATGAATAAAACCCAATTATTACAAAATGCGGTACAACATGATATTAATCTAGTTTGAAACTTTTTCCTCGTCTGTTATTGTCTTGTCATGACTGTGGACGCCATCGTTCAAGTGATAAAGAGTCTGATCGGGTTGTCATTTGACAAGTTTTGAAAGTTTGAAGTCATGTAATAAAATAAATAAGTAATGAATTGTGTTGAGCTAGTTTACATTCCGTTTGGAAGGGTATCACTGAAGGAGTTCAAATTCAATCAAATTTGGTTGTCCTGGTTATCTATTTAAAGGCATTGGCTAACTTTGTGAGTAGCTGATTTAAAAAATTATCAAACTAAGATGAAACATGTGTATGAGTACTTGTATTTGTACTCAAAAAGCCTGAAACCAACCATAATTTGGAATGTAAAAGTGTAAGTTAGACGCAAACGACGATTTTATTATCCTCCGTCTCACGAGACAATCACTAAGAGGACCACTTTGCTTGAATTTGAAAATGCCGTTATGTACCTCCCGCCGCGTGATACGCCAATGCACACAGTACGGTAAGGTGAGTCACACGCGCATGCGCACTCCTTATGTCTATTCTGTGCAACCGACCATCGTATATTTTTCAAACATTGGTTCACATTTTTTATATTTAAAGATACTTCCTGTGGATATTATACTTTGAAACTTTCAGACTGGTATTTTTACACTATAACCCTTATGTTTATCCCATTTTCAAGTAACAAAACAAGATTTTTAAAAAATCATAACAATGTTAGCCAATGCCTTTAAACTAAATCTATAAAATAATGATCAATGTCACGGACGGACTTGGCATTCTTAACCAATCAGGCTCTAGAGCAGAGGTCTCCTTTATACTGAGAGTACCCGGGTTGGAAACCAAATGGATCGAGGCTCTGGTGCTCTTTCGTCAGACATTAATACTCATCACCAAGTTTCTAGGAGAGTGACTATATAAGGCCGTCCTTCCCCTTGTAGCTTGCTTTAAAATGATATTACAAACATACGCATGCCTTTTTGCAACAGTAAAATAAATGACCAACCAAACCAATCTAAACAATTCCCTGGAAGTCCAATGTGGTTAATTATAAACAAAATACATGCATTTGATATGCAGTACAGATTAAAATAAATTACCTGACTGATAAAAGATTGATCAGTATAGGCACTATAGGATACCACTGTTTAAATAACTTTGCTGTTTGTTTGTTTTTCTATAAAAGCCAGTGTTGGATATTGTTTTCTTTTTCATTAATTCAAAGAACTGTATATTGTTCTTTCTTCTTCTTCTTTCTTCTTCTTCTTCTTCTTCTTCTTCTCCTCCTCCTCCTCCTTCTCCTCCTCCTCATTCTTTCTGTCTTCTTCTCGTTCTTCTTTCTCTTCTTCTTCTTCTTCTTCTTCTTCTTCTTCATCTTCTTCTTCTTCTTCTTCTTCTTCTTCTTCTTCCTCTTCTTCTTCTTTTGGTCTAACTTCATATTTATCTGTTTATATGGATTTCTTACCTGCTTATGGTATATTCTATCATGTCTATAGGCCTTAATCAAATTCATGCATGGATAAATGCCAATGTCTGGCTGTTAAAGAGCTTCGAAATAGAAATGTAGATTCCAAATTGTAAAAGGGTGAAGTGGAAATGAATAGTAACATAAAAGGTGCAGTATTTAGAAAAGGCATTTGGTTTATTATCGTTTACTACATTTCCCTATACATGATGACAACACAAATAAGTTTTATATCAAAATTAATGCTTGCCTTTAAATGGGTGAACAGGAACACAAAATAAGAAAAAAATCACCAATGACACTGATATGGGACCGATCTAGTTTGCTTTCTAGTATTCATTCATCATGAATCAAAAAGCGTTATGAGCCTGTTCGGTTAAGAGTGACATTTTTGTCCGTCGTGACTTTGATTATATTTTGGATTCCAGTTTAAAAAGACAACCTGGGCACCAACGCATTCAATGATACCGTGCATTAAAAAGCACAACAAATTCCATTAATGATTTTATGCAGGTCTCCAAATTTTCCAAACTTGTCAAATGTCCGTCCGTGACAAACTGATTGAGCTTTTATCATTATTCAATTCAATTCATCCATTTTTTTTTTTTTTTTGGGGGGGGGCACATATTTCATCATAAGAATTTACAAAAGATAAAAAATCGGATGGCACCTTAAGAAGCTTTCGCTTGTCGAGCAAGGGGGGCAAAATATGTCAAAAACCACATCTCCAATTTTGTCCCTGTCCACCCGGTTTTATAGACAGTGAAAAATGTCCAAACTTTTGTTAAACGTTTATTTTCACCATAAGCTTCAGTATTTCTCATATTTACTTCTTAATATCTGTTCAGGAGAGACTTCCGATTCCTTTAAGTCAAACTTGAGAACAGAACGGTCCCCTTTTCTAAAGCATACAGTAGAATGTAATTCAACACAAATTTGGAGCACTCTTATTCCATTTTATCTTTATTCTACCTGCGTGCGGAGGAGCACTGTGTTTTACTGGTGAAGGCTCTTGACTTTTTACCCACTCGACCCAGGTGTAAATGAGGACCTAGCAATTGCTGCAGGACCCTAAGGAAGAACAGCACTGAAACTGATGAGGCTTCCCTGGGTAAACAAAATTACTATCACCTCTCTGTCTTGAAGTTTTTTTTCCCCTTTCATCCTGAGCCTCATAATAGTTTTAAGTAGATAGATGGTGCATTACAAATGCGTTGTATAATGATTATTAGTATTATATTGTTGTTGTTGTTATATGTCAAATATAAAGCGATTTTTCTGAAGGCAACAAGGAAGTTGTTTAGCTTATAGTACAGGTTTAGTTATTTTATACAATAAGTAATTATGTATTCCTTGATACCTTCCAAAGTATGCGGAACCTTGAACGAATGGAGTGCTTATTATCATACCTGCAAGTTATACTGAATATCAAAATATTTATAAAGGGAAATATTTGAGGAAGCAACGTGCTAAATATTATGTCGACCATGAATGAAATGAAGTATGATTGAGAGGGAGAGAGAGAGAGAGAGAGAGAGAGAGAGAGAGAGAGAGTGAAAGTGAAAGAGAACTACAGAGGGAGAGACATGGAAGTAAGAGAGTTGGTTGGGAGAGAAAGAGAGCGAGAGAGGGAAAGGAAGAAAGAAATTAAAAAACAAGAAAGAAAGAGAGAAAGAAAGAAAGAAAGAAGGAAGAAAGAAATGAGGGGCAGAGAGGGGGAGATGTGCTAGTACAAGGAGAAAAAATAATAGGAACAGTTACTGTATCCGGGATGCCAAATAGCCGATGACAGAAATAAAATGATAGTAAGAAGGGAAAGAGGGGAGACAGGAAGAAAGAAAAGGGCAATGGAAAGAGAAAGACAGAGTGATAGAGTAAAAAATGGAGTTTGTGGTTAAAGGAAAGAGTGGAATGTAGGCTTGGTTCTTTTTTTTTTTTCTATGTCATTAATTTTGTCAAGAAATTTTCCTCGAGACCCAACTATATGGCTACCAAATGCGCTCATGTCCATAGACTCCATGTAGGAGCAATCACGTTCCTGTACGCACTTAGCCTTTGGGCAAGGCCTCGCGGGATGCTTGTCTGCCAAGCAGGGTTTGAAAAATAGACTAAACAGTGTGAATTTATGGCGTGATCAGTGGACCGAGCTGCGGAGCTGACGAACCTCCGGCCACGGATCACAGTTGTCGTGCGATTAGTCTATGTATTCAGGCGCGTTTAGGGAGATAACAGCACCAAGTGCCTTGGCTAAAGGCTAGTACGCACTAGGTTGGACAGGCCAGTTCGTAGATACAATCATGGGGAGATCTGTGGCAAAACCTAACATCCAGTGACACGAATACTCAAAAGTTAACGTGCCAATGGTGCATTCCATGATAAACAAGTGAAAGTACTCTTCTTCTTTTTTTTTCAAAACGGGAAACAAAAGCTATTCTTGGGGCATCTCTGTGGGAATGATTGTTCTGCAGTGTGCAAAACATAACAAAATGGGACCCGGGAATGGGACCTCTATTTGACTGAAATGTCTGTGGATATTTGGGGTCATTTGGGGCATGTGCTGTAACTACGAACTCGTCTATAAGTACCTAACCATGATGGAATAATTATAGTTGCAGATTCCACAGAAAGAGAAGTATTACTGTACGGAAGTGGCTTAGGATTAGGATTTTTAAAAAGAAGATTTTATTGGTTATTAAAGCTGCCGGGGCTATATGTAAAGAGGCGATTCTCGCAATGCATTTAAAAATCCCACTGGGCAGCGCCATGAAGGTTCAGTGCGAGTTTATACACTTTTACCTCTGTGTTGTTGAGATCAAGCATCACGTACGAACCAGTCTAGCTGCATATACAAGAACATAATGAAAGTCGGTCCTCTGTCCGTTTTATGCATCGCGCATCACACAAAAGAATGAGTGTGAATATACCGAACAAAATCTTCGATGATACATGTCGGCCTACCAAAAACTCCGCTGAGACTCGGAAACTGTAATGGAGCTGCCTCGTGGGATTTTCGCAAGCTATGCGTGTAGCGCCATCTATATATCAAGTCCGGGCAACTTTAAGATCAAGTATCCTAACTTACGATACAGCCGGTCTATACGCTGGAACAGGTGCCTCCTGGTCGTTTGTTGTGGTTTCATCTTTGCCTTCCATGTCGACATCGCCTTCGTCATCATCGTTCGTCGTCGGGGATTCATCGGGGACGGAGACCGGTGTCGGTTTGGGCTTAGGCTTAGGCTTAGGCTTGGACTTGCCGATCTTACTCTTAGACCGATTGGGGTCGAGGATATGGGCTAGCTTTGCGTTGGGCGTGACGGGGCCGGCTGGGGCGGGTCTTGATCTGTGTCATAAAGAGTGAATGCGTGGCTGGTTTCATACATAATCTTTAAACAGAAGCTTGAGTTCTGGGAAAGCTGAAAAGACATTTGTGAGCATTATAATTATTTTAATGTCAGGTTGCAAGAGCACCATTAATAGAAATATTAGTATATTAGTAAACATAAAACTTGAGTACCCCCTCCCCTTTCCCGGGTTTCAAAGCCCAAACGTTACTCCAGTTTTTATGTACTTCTAATAATCAGCCTTTTCCAATTACAGTGAAGCAGTTATTCTCACACTGTAATCACATGACCTGGGCCCTGTTCCATAAAAAGTCGATATGATAGCAACTCCTGCTGGAATGGTAACTACCATGGCAACATTGAGAATTCTGCTTCCTGATTGGATTTTGTAATGAAAGTTGCCATTCTAGCAAGAGTTGCTATCATAACAACTTTTTATGAAAGTCGTGTACACTGCAAGGTTAACAGCAGCCAAAACTTGCAAAATAATTTGAAAGGGTTATGCCTTATTTTTAAAAGTAGTTCATGTAGAAAAGGGTAGACCCAGCGTAACACCAAAATAGTATACTCACACTTCCCAGCAAAATACAATCCCCCCCCCCCCCCCCCCGTTATCCCAATGCACAATAGGCGCATATACGTACGGTTCTTTCAAGAGTAAATCATCAAATTCGTCCTTATGATCAGGTCCCTTTTCAGCAACCTCCTGTTCGCCATCACCATCCTTCTCCTTCTGCGTCGACCCATTCTCTTTAACCGCCTCCTCCTCCTTCTTGCTTTCCTTCTCCTTTTCTTTATCCTCCTTCTTGCTCTCCTCCTCCTCCTCCTTTTTCTCCTTTTCCTTCTCCTTCTCCTTCTTCTCTTTCTCCTTCCTCTTCTTCTTTTCCTTCTCCTTCTCCCTCTCCTTCTCCTTTTCGGTGGGGGCGCTGATAACTACAGCTGACTGGGAATCATCAGTTGACGAGCGTTTAACCTGTGGAGTTTCGTCATCCTCTGCATCAGATTTTCCCGCGCTGTTATTGTCTGCGTTTGTTACCTTGGTAAGAGAGTACCGAGGTTTTGGAACTGGGGTTGTGTTTTCTGAACCCACGGATGATGTATCTTTATTTTCCTTTTGGTCATCATTCGTCTCCTCCTTCTCGTCTTTTGCTGTTAAGGCTTCCTCTAGGTCGGCATCCGTGAATTCTACCCCACTCACGCGAGACAGTGGGTCCTCATTACCTGTAAAAGCAATGAGAAGAATCACAATATCAATAGTAGTAACCATGCTCATGTCCGCCGATCTGAATTTTTTTTGTATTTTGTTGTTGTTGCTCTTTTTGTCGCTTGTTTTTAGGGGGGTTTTTTTTGGTTGTTGTTGTTTGTTTTTCTCTGACAGGGAGATAGAGGGCATAGACCTCATGAAGGGCTGTCAAGTGAATTGGGGTTGACACAAACCGCGAAAATACAAGCAATGAAGTAAGTTTTCCTTCTTCCAGCAACATATGGTCCGAAATACTGGAATTCACCTAGTAGCGAAATCACAAATTCACCGAATCTAAACTGTTTCAAAAGGAAATTGAAAAAAACATCTCTTGCAGCCTTATGCTGCAACAGAGCAGTTGAACGAGCAAGACCCACCTTTCTCTCTTTTAATTTCTTTCTCTCTCTCTTTCTCTCTCTCATACTCTCTCTCTCTCTCCCTCTTCCTTCTCTCTCTCTCTCTTTATCTTCCTTTCCTTCGTTCTCCTTTTCAAGTTACTTTCATTGTCTCATTTTCTAATTCAGTTTCCTCCACACTCCATTCTTCTCTTATTTTCTTTTATTTTAGTTATTTTATCAGTTGTGAACCAAAGCACTTTCTACCCATCTTTTCATATTTTTTTAGATTTATATTTTTAACTTAATATGGTGTACTATAAATTGATTTTATTATTATCACATGATCAGTTAAAAAAGACTACATTTAAGTTATTGGGTATGTGTTTTACAAGCTTTGCTTTTTAACAAGTCCAACTGTTTTCTCACTTTTATTATGCTTTTGGTCAGATATGTGTATTTCTATGATTAATCATTTAATATTGATTATATCGATGAAAAGACATTGTTACTACTGCTGTCATTATTTATTTCTATCAATTTTGTTATGCACTGTATTGATAATTTTATGTTAATGATGATTGAAAACAGTGAATAAAAGTGAACTGAACTGAACTGAATTAATAATGATAATGTCTGAAAATTTTGTGAAAAGTAAAGAAAAAAGTAAAAGAAAAGGAATGAAAGAAAACTGAGGCAAGGAATTATAGTTCCCCCCCCCCCAGCAGCACAGTAACGAAAGGGGAAAAGAATTCTCAAACAGGGGTTGATGAGTAGAAATAAAAAGCCTGCTGAAAAATATTGAATTGAGCAAGCTGATCATTATGAGCACTCTTCTCCCTCTCTCTCTCTCTCACGCTCCCCCCCCCCCCCCCCCTCTCTCTCTCTCCCTCCCTCTCTCAGTCTCAATTGGCAAAGTAACATGTAGTCTAAGCTTCTACACACCTTAAAGGGGGTACCCAATGCTGAAACAGTGTTAGTTCATTTAAAGGCATTGGCTAATGACCTAATTACCTAAAGATCGGTAGAAGCTTAAACTACATGTTATGATCATCTCAATGTAAACAAAATCTATGTACCCCCTATTTTCTTAAAGTTGCCCTGATTTAATGCGTGTAGATGGCGCTTCATGCAGTGCTTGCGAAAATCCCACTGGGCAGCGCCATAATAGTTTCCGTGTCTCGGCGAAGTTTTTGGTACATGTATCATCGAAGAGTTTGTTCTGTAGGTTCGCTCACACTCACACTCTCGTGTGTGATGCACTAAGCGTTAAAACACACACACACACACACACACGCACACACCCGCACACACACCCTCACACACACAGTACCCTTTTCTCAAGAGGAGAAGACCGTTTGTACGTGATACTCGACCTCAACAACACAGACAAACGTGTAACTCGCCCTGAATTGTCAGGGCGCTGCCCAGTGGGATTTTCGCATGCATTGCCTGAAGCGCCATCTATACATAATGTCCAAACAACTTTAAAACAACCTGCAGCAGTAGCTAATTCTGGTGTCTTACCGTCCGTTGTCTCCTTCTCAGGGTAGACTTCATCCACGACCTTGAGAGAGGCGGGACCATCGACGCCCATTTCCTTGCTGACATCGCCGTTCACCTCGGAATCCATCCGCATCAGAGGTATTGTCGGTGTCCCTTCGCTGTGAATCTCTCGCAAGGTCGGTGCTTGTGACTTGCCAGGCCTATGAGGTTTGGTAAAAAAACATGATTTAAGATGACATATCAGAATTATGTTAAAGTGACAATGATATATTAAACATGGTAAAAAACCTGTATATAAAGACCGCTCAAGGGACAACAAAGAGGTCTTTAAAGCAGGTGATCTTTCTGCATATGTTCCTTGTAGGCTACAGGTTTCAAGGAGAAACTTTTTTCTAGGCAAACGCATTTAAAATTAGGTCTTCATAGGCAGCTGGTCTTCCTACATGTGCTGGCTAACTGTAGTAGGCATGTCATGTATTGTCTTCAAAGACTTTATGGTGTCATAGACATGATAGAGAAGATGTTTAAAGTTTGACTGGAGGTATTAAATGCGTGGATTCGATCTCAGTCAAAACAATGACTTTGAACAGGGGATTATATCCTAATCGCATCTCTCCATCAAAGTGTCAAAATGTCACCTGCAGGACATAAACGCAAGTGAGGTTTGATCAGTACAACAAAATTAATGTATGTAGAATGGCACCTGAATGGAATCTCCCATGAGTGTAGAAAATTTGCAAGCGTCGCTAGCGAGAAAGCCTCAAACAAACTGACCAGTGAAATGAAAAATGCTCAGAGATATTCTTGGTATAGTATGTTTTGTACATCTAAAACATAATTTTCATTAAGATAATGGACGGACTGGAAAAGGGGTTTTAATTCAAGGTCATGTTGCCGAAAGCCATAATCATGGTGGTATCTTCATAAATTTTTTTTTTAAGTTCCAAACATAGTGGAACTGGCATGTACTTCTCCAGACAGGAATCAGGAATAATATCCCCCAATATGTAAATTTTCATGATCACATTGAATACTATGCGTATTTTGTCAAGATTGATGAATGACTGAACAAAGTCCAGATTTTTGAAGGGAACCTTGACATCGAAGAGAAGAAATAGAGAGAGAGGGGGGGGGGTACATAAAGGAGAAGGAAGAAAAGAGAAAAAACAGCTGTTGAGAGGACAATAGAACAGTGGAAGAGGAAGTGAATTATTATCAAAATCATATGCGAGAATAAAATGAACTACTGCAATAGAAAAAAAAACCAGAAAATAAAACAGCATTTAAGAGAGAGAAAGAAGAAGGAAGAAAGGGAGAGATAAAGATAAATAGCGAAAGTATGAAATGTAAGACCTTGGTGGGGGGGGGGGCAAAAAGATATATTTGAAGCACCACTCGTTCCAAGGGATAAACAATTCTGAAATTGGGGAGGGGCAACTTCCGCCCCCCCCCCCCCCCCATCCACGTTTCTAGCTGGATAGAAACATACCTTCTGCAGCATACGCAGATGATTACCAATATGAAAATGATCAGAAGCACCGCACCTCCAACAGATATTCCAATAATGGCCGGAAGGGTCAAGAAATCTGGAGAATTTTAGAGGGAAAAGGGGAGAAATTAGAAGGAATGTTTTCTACCTAAAACTTTTTTTTTAACAATTCGTTTTGTAATCTCATTTGAAGATCGTAGTTCTTCAATCTCCCAGTCCATCGCCCTCTTTCCCGTTCACCTTTTTTTCTTCTGTTAGCCTATAGCAGTAAGAAGTTTCCGTAAGAGCTAAATTAATCAGCTTTCCCTCTTCAAAATGGCAACAATTAGTTCTCTTTTTTTCAAATGGTTTGAAAAAATGAAAATGTGAATGAAATAAGCCAATATGAATGAAAATTGCCAATTTGTACATAAAAATAATGACTGTATATTTTGTACTGCGTTACCCGAATTTAAAAAACTTAAGTTAAAACTGAATAGCCCTTAATAGAGAACGTCACAACATACTGCCACGGGAATGAAGTCAAATCTTTCAGTATTTTTTTTTTCACTTTCGTACACTGCATGTAAAAATAACGACAGCTTGATGAACAAATTCGATTAACAGGTATGTTTCACCCTTTGTAAAAACGTTTGCAATGAAAGTGAGTATCTTGTTTGGGCGACAAAGTATTTTAGGACCAGGGTTTCACATATCTTCTTGGAATCTCTTAGTTCCGTGTTTTGGTAAATAAATTCGATTAGCTGCACCTTCTAGTTTCATACTATGAATTTCAGATTTGCAGTTAAGCAGGTTGGGATTATTGAATTCAACTGGAAAGGGATTTTTAGACATTTATATTATCAAATTATGAAAGGACTTTGATGATGTAAGTGTATGTTGTTAAATTTCAAGAGCTTTAATTGTTTAAAGGCAGGCCCCATGTATACAAATGCGTTCCAGATAATTATGATACGAATGATCTTCTTTTTGCAGTGTTGTAAGTTTGTGAGAGTTTGTTTGGCAGATTTTAGCCCAAATCAAATTAGAATACGAAAAATATAGCGGAATATGAGTAGAGTAAAACATATGTACAATGTGTTTTAGCATAAGATGATTGCTTCTAGAAATAATATCAATATTTTTCGATACTTTGCTTTCAACTTCGTTAATATGATATTTCCACGTCAAAAAGCTGTCTATGTGCTCTTGACAATAATATATTATCAACTTTTTAACAAGGACAATTTGAACATCATTAAAATCAGCATTTTTCTTGTTATTGAAATCATTTAGATATATTTTTAGCGTTAATCTTCAACCTCCATTAATATATTCTTGTGTCTTTGGCCAAATGATTATATCTGCAAAGCATTTTTTTACCTTGTGTCGGTGGTAACTCCGTTGTGGAAATGACACTCTCGGTTTGAGTGGCGCTACTCGATGACGGTGTCATTGGCGTAGTCGCTGAGGAGGAAATGGAGTCATTTGTAATTTCTTGCCTACCAGTAGATATCGCCATCGAACTAGACTCATTGTCGCTTGTTATGTTTGACGTGATCACGGTCAAGGTCGTTGATGACGTCGTGTTGCCCAAAACTGCGGCGCTCGATGTCGTTGATGCAGTGGACGATGACATGTTGTCTGTGGACATGATAGAGGACGTCATGTTGCCCGAAGTATTCGTGAACACTGTCGTCATTGGGGCCGTGGTCGGATTATTGCCTGTAGACGATGGCGACATTGTCGTATTCATCGTTGTTGCATTAGGGTTATTCGACGGAGGTGTCACCGATGCATTTGTAAGTTCATTTGTGGGAGTCCCTGCAGGTTTCAAAAGGAAAGGACTTTGGTGATAACCATAATAAAAATATTTTATGTATATAATAATTCTTCTTGTTGTTGTTGTTTGTTTGCTTGTTTTGTCCTTTTTTGTTTTGTTTTGTTTTGTTTTATCACTTGTTTACTGATTTACTCTGTCGTCTTTCCCTGAAAGCAGTGTGGTTAGCGAATATTTACATCTGTTAATCTTCGCCTATTTTCCTGGTTTATAGGGTGTATCCAATGTTTTTAACATACTTGTATGAGGAAGCTATATTGCAATAAATGAAGTATGTAAAACTACAATAACCAAGCAGCTGATGGAGGGTGGTGATGAAAATCTCATTGCTGCAGTTGTACACTCTAAGAAAAAAGGTGCAATTTTGAACCCCACATGCTACAATAGCAGCACCTTTTGGGGTGCAGTTTGGTACACTACATAACAAAGACTGTGCAAATAATATGCACCCTTTTGTACTTGTTTGCACCCAAAAATGCCCATCTGCACACCAAAAGGTGCAATAATTATTATGCACCTTAAAGGGTGCAGGAAGTTTTGCATCCAGGGTACAACTCTGCACCCTGAAGGGTGCAAAATGTAGCTTACTGCACACTTAAAGGTGCAAAATGCTTCCTAGGCTGCAAAGTTGTACCTGTAAAGGAGCTCCCAGTGTTGCATTTGAAGGGTGTAAAATTGAACCTTTTTTTAGTGTGTAGGCTTGATATTTTTGCATACTTTTATGGAAATGCTATTTTGCAAACTTTGTATGTAAACTACAGTAATCAAGCGGGGGATGCACAATGATGATGAAAATCTCGTCTTTACAATTATAGGTGAGGTCGGACCATGCAGCCCCATATGATTGTCTTGATAAATTAAAGTTTACACTGATAGAACAGTTATTTAAAAATCATTCGGTTATTTAAAGTATGAACCTACATCATGTACATGCTGTTGTTTAGAAAATTCCCCACATGTTTTACGTGCATTTTCTTTAAAACAGCATTTGGTAGGTTGTTGTTGAATAGGGTTTTTACAGACGTGTATCAATCAAGTATGATTATTTAAGGCTGGGACCGACCTTTAACGTCACCATCCGAAAGACGTGACTCAGAGTCGAACCTGCGCTGGCCACAACGCCCAGTTAAACAACCTTATGTTTTTTAAACAACTGTTCTTACAGTGCACATTTTCGGTGAGACACCCACAATTTTTCTTAGGCTTTCTTGGATGTTAGTTGCTAAATAACATGACTGTCACGGTACCAATGTAAGAGACATCCGCAATTTAAACTCTCCACCCAGTTGTAGTAACCATGTACATGGCTCTTTGAGCAGTTGAGTGCTTTTTCGCGCCTGTTACTGAAATGTGTGCTTTCCTTCCACCCCACCTCTCTTTCTCTCTCTCTCTCTCTCCCTCTCTCTTGCCATTATCCTTCCTCTCTCCCTCTCTCTCCCTCTCTCGTTTCATCTTTCTCTCCCTCTTTGCCCCTTTTTTCTCCCTCTCTCTTCCTCTGCAGAAAACAAGATTTGTTTCGTAGTCCCCTTTCGTTTTGTTCCATTTCCAGTGCTTTCCCTTTCCACGTTGTTTAAAATTTACCGCATTTTTGTTACATCACACAATGATATTTAAGTGTCCCTTTTGCAATATTTATAGCACACTGCGTATTTTGAATGATGGTATACAATTGACATTACAATAGTGCCCTTCCTCTTTCAGGAGACGAAAATCCCAGCTGATACCTTCTTTTTTTTTTTAAAGTGTACACAAAAGGTTTTTGCCAGGTAGATTCCCTCACCATCGTAGAAGTTAGGTAAAGAATTATTAAAAAAAACACTGCCCCGGGGAAAAATCTCTCTCATGCTGATGTGCATTTCGTTCTAGTCTGGTGACCATGTATTGTCAAGTGAACTTCTCCTCTCCAAAATTTTGCTAGAAATTTTGTGTTTATTTTTGGTAACAAGATCCAAGGGATTTGAATATGACACGGAAGTACAGGTTTTGTTTGCTTATAACCACATTTTCTGGTGGCAAAGAGAAGTGCATATAATTGTTTTCCCTTTGAGATATTCACGTGTGTTTTGTATTACGATGTTATATGTTATATACTATACGATGGCATATGGCAACAGAAACATATTCCTCGGGGGTTTTTTTGTTGGGGGGGGTTGTTGGTTGGTTGGTTGGTTTTGTTGTTATTTTTAAGTAATCTTGCTTTTTTTTACTCCTTGATTGTGCGTGAAAAAATGTGTGTTTTTATATTCATTTTGTATAATATGGGCAAAAATATGTTTGAAATCTGTAAAGTAAGGCAAACGTTGAATAATAAAACTTGATAAAGGACTTCGAAACCACATGCAGTCTTGCTAAACCACTTCTTTAACACGGTATTTCTTTGTTGTTGTTTTTTTTTGGGGGGGGGCTCGTTTTGGGGGTTGGTTGTTGTTTTTGTTATTGTTTGTTTGTTCGTTGCTGTTGTGTATTTTTTCCCTGTAATAAGATCCAGGAAAAACACTTACTATTAAAGGTAGTAATAGTAATATGAGTATGATCCTGTATTTCCTCATCATGACTTATAAAATTTATCAAGCCTGTCCTTTCACTTTCTGTATCTCAATGCTACTACAGGATATCCCGACATTTAAAACCCGTATTCTCATGAAGAGAAACTTCAAGAAAAAAAAAATAAAGATTGTGAATTGTGATCAGAAATTATGTTACACCAGAGTTAGGACTAGCAGAATAAAAGAATAAAAGAATACGGAACAGTAACTGAATTTCTGGAGAGTAGCGAAAGATATCTTGCACCGACAGCCATTCCCTTCCCGTCATCCCCCATTTCCCCGCCGACCCTCTTCATCTCACATCTCTATTTTACTTATTTTGTTTTTTGTTTGTTTTGTTGTTGTTGTTTTTATTGGGGGGTTGGGTCATTTTTCAAGTGGATCCAGTATTGTGGCTTGAAAAAATTACCTGTTTGTGATAAAGCCGTTGTCGTAGAATTGGTAGCAGTGGTTGTAATCATCGTCATTATGGTAGGAGTTGTTGCACTTGTTGTATCGTTCGTTGTGGTACTATTAATCTCCTCAGCAGTAGTGGCATTTGTGATATCATAAGTTGTTGAGGGAGATGAGGTGGTACTTTGGTCCATAGTACTCGAGACAACTGTGGTAGAAGCTGTTGTTTCTGTTGCTGCTGTTGTTGAAGGCGTGCTTACATTTTCCTGTTCCGTATTTGCATTTGTGGTAGGCAATGTTTCCGTCGTTTGTGTAGCTGTGGTGTAAATCCCATTTGTGGTAACAGCCATAAATGTTGTGTTTGTTGCAGTTGTTGTAGACGAAGCACCATTTGTAGTAGACATAACTGTCACTGTGTTTGAGTTATTTGTAGACATAATTGTGCTATTATCTGTTGCCACTGTTGTCGAATTCGAATCTAATTCTGCAAGCGTTGTTGCTGTTGTTCCATTCGAAGTTGTATTAATGCCAGACTGTGTCGTTTCAGATGTTGTGTTTGTTGATATCGATGACATGCTAGCGGTCGATGTCATCTCTGTGGTAGATGTTGCGGCAACAAGCAGCCAGGAAAGCGAGATGATACAAAACGCTGTAGCAATTCGGCATATATCCATGGTAGGTGGTTTCCTCTGAAAACAACCATTCAATATATTACAAATACTGATGATGGTGATGATGATGATGATGATTATGATGATGATGATGATGGTGATGATGATAATGATAACAACAACAACAACAATAATAATAATAATAATAATAATAATAATAATAGTAATAATAATGATAATAAAATAATAATAATAATAATGATAATAATAATAACAATAATGATGGTAATAATATTAATAATAAGAAAAAAAAGAAGAACAAGAAGATGACCATCATCATCAGCTTCTTATCATCATAATCACTATCATAATCAGCATCATCATCACTATCATAATGATAATTATTATTATTTTATAACTACAAAAGATATATACTGAAATTTTCATGCTCATAAATACAACATGTAATCAGTAATGCTTACATGTATATTGGAAATCAATGATTGTGTTCAGGTAGTACTTTCCAGCAAAACTTACTTATCATCATGGATGTCGATTTGGGAATGGGAAGATATACCCCCCCCCCCCCCATAATTCACTGTCAAAAAAAATGCCATGATGACCAAAATCAAGAATTTTAAAGAAACTTTTATGGAATTTGGCACTTAAGTAATTCCCATAAATTCACTCTCAAATGCCCTGAAATGTGATTTTTTAACATAATGAGGGTAATTTTGAAACACCCTCTGGTGGGAGGGGAAATACCCCCATCCCACACACTTCCCCCCGCTCAGTCGATCGCTTCTTCTTCGCTCTTTCGCCGAGGATGTATTCTCCGCACCAATCTCCCCTCCCCTCCCCTCCCCTCCCCCTCCCCTCCCCCTCCCCTCCCCTCCCCTCCCCCCCTCCCCTCCCCTCCCCTCCCCCTCCCCTCCCCCTCCCCCTCCCCTCCCCCCTCCCCTCCCCCTCCCCTCCCCCCCACAACTACGAGTACAAAAAAGACACATGCTTATCGATCTTAAATAACAGACTGGAAGTAAAGGTATGATAGGATGATGTATACTACATACTGGTATTAGAGAAAATCGTTCTTTTGTTAGGAACGCTGAGTTATGTTACCTCACCCTCTCGCTATGTGGAAAGACAATACACTCATGAAATTCCAATGCTCCTGCAAGGAAGTGACGATATTCTTGCGCAGTTCTTGCCTAATGTGTAGGTTGGTTTGATAGTGAGTTGTGTACGAATCAAAATAAAACAGAAATTATAAGCTTACCTGTCGACCTTAGATGACAATTGCTGCCGGTGATATGGCGCTCCTTTTCACTATACGAGCGGCTTTTTGATAAGAGAGGAAGTGGGAACGTTCACACTCTGTAAATTTAAGATCTCACCAAAATGCCATCATAGTTGATTTGGGTTGAAAAAAATATGATTTCGCTTCCTCCTGCCCGAGTTAATATTTACAGGTGTACTTTCAGTAGCGCGTGAAATGTTATACGGAAATGAAAGATGAAATTCCCTATGATCATAGTCTTCGCAGACCTTTTCATGCAGATGTTAAAAACTAAGATGAAAGAAAATAACCGACTGAATGGTTCTATTATGTCGAAATATGTGAATCGTGGTGCTTTATTAGTGTCACATAGATTTGTTTGTTCGTGTCTTTTGCATTCTCATTGCTACCTTCTTTTGCATGAAGCATTGCCTGCTTCTTTAATATAATTACATCATTTCGTAGCTTTCCTGATCCCTAAACACACGTTTGATAACGGTGCAGAATTTGAAAGTGGTGGTGAAAGAAATGCGGTGCAACTACGTGTACAGAGAGGAAATAAGGGATATATAGAAAGGAAATAGAGAAGAATTTAAGAACTGCAGACACCTGATGCAATGACCAAAGAGAAACGTTGAAATAAAATTAGTTTTTTTACATTGAATAACCCCTTCCCCTTTCTCTCTTTAGCTGTCTCTCATCAATCCATACCGTGGTCTCCCCCCCCCCCCTCTCTCTCTCTCTCCTTCTCTCTACCTTTCTCCCCTTTCTCTCTCTCTCTTTCTTTCTCCGTCTCTCATCACTCCTCTTTCTATCTCTCTCTACCTTTCTCTCCCCCTCTCTCTCTTTCTTTCACCGTCTCTCATCACTCCTCTCTCTCTCTCTCTCTCTCTCTCTCTCTCTCTATCTCTATCTCTCTCTAACACATACATCCACGTTTCCCTTGTTTTCTTGTTTTCATGACAAATGTAAGGAGCTTTGCCTTTACATTCATTGGAGCGAATCTGCCCCAAAGCATTTTGGTTCCTGATTTATCATATTTCGAATTTCATCATGAGATTTGTTTGCTCATTGATCTTGTTTTCTCTCCTGTCGTAGTATCATTATAGGATTTGTGGAATGTATATGTGTAGATATACATATTATGATTATTCACACACACACACACACACACACACATATATATATATATATATATATATATATATATATATATATATATATACACACACACACACACACACACACATATATATATATATATATATATATATGTATATATATATATATATATATATATGCATATCAGTAAGGATGTGATTCTTTGGATACATAGGGCGTGTTGCAAGAGACTTGAGTTGCAATCGATTGCCAGATTTACGATTTATTTACAATCGATTGCAAATTTCTTTCAACGCCCCCCCCCCCCCCATTAGACTATTAAAAGCATAAAAGAGATCGAAAATTTGATACCCGTTAATCTACAATTGATCAGTGATCAAAATATGTTAATATTAGCCTGTGCTCGTTACCCTTTTCCCTGAAATATTTCAAAAGAATAAGAAATATTTATCCATTTGGAGTGAAGTGGAATAGACATGTAATGTTTTCCATCAAATAGTTGTTGATTACAGTCATAGACCTTTTCCTTGAAATGAACAAATCTAATCAAATATTATTTTCTTGATTCGAAAGATGTGGGTGTCAATAGATTGATTAAGTGAGATTTTTAAGTTGTACTGTTGAAAAATCGACATGTATAGGCAATTTTATTGTATGTCATCATGCTTCCTTCTTTCAAGTACTTGACGAATAGTCACTAACAAAGATTCTCGATTCTCTTAAGAAAGATGTTCAGTAATGATGGGAAATTTCACAATTATACGATATTCTTGGTCAGTATTTTTAGATGAAATACATCGTAGTCATCATGTAGATGCAATAATGTACATTAGGTGTTATAGACACGATAGATGCCAGGCAGTGTTTGCCGAGAAGCTTGTTATGCACTGAATGAATTAGGGAAAACTCCGATGGTACAATAGGGTACCATTTTATTTACAAAAAGAAAAAAGAAAACACAAGAAGAACGGAAAAAATAAGTAGGCCTACAAAGGACAGAAAAGAAGGGGGTTAAAGTAGGGAAATCTGGAACTTGCAGTATGCGTTATTCACCGCACCAAACATAAATACGGGCATATGTAGTGACAATGACCACGATGAGTATGATATGGTGACATAACAGTAAAAGGAAAGAAACACTTTAAGCTAGGACATGTGCTGAAATGATCAAGTTTAAAAATGCAAGTTCAGGCAAGTCTTTCCATCTCCTCAGCATAATAAAAGGGCTTGAGTTCTTCTTCTTCTTCTTCTTCTCCTTCTTCTTCTTGTCTTCTTCCCCTTGACGACTACTTGTCCACAAAACTTGCCCTTGCTTTTAACAGAATTTTTTGCGGTTCCTTGCTCTGTAAATAAAATCTGCGAAAGACCAACCCTAACCATAAATCCATCTCAAAATGCATGAATTTCAACCTAGTAGATTCACTTTATTCGTGTTAATGCATGTTATGTGAATGTTGTGATTTTTTTTTAGATACACTGTCTTCAAATTATACAAGTACAATTAATGTGAAAAAACACAAATAAAGTTAGCATGTTATATAAGTAAGTCTTAAAATGATCCTAGTAAATATTCATAAAAAGGGAAGCGTGTTTAGAGATCATTAGGCTCATTATGTACTTTCCACTCACCAGAAGATTAGACATTCATAAGTATAGACTTGTTTTTTAAAGATAACGAAATTTCATTATCAAAGTATACCATACAGCTGCCATTTTATAAACAGATACGTGCATGCTAATTCTTATGCCGATTTATGAAAATTATACCGTATATGCTTATTTTTTGTGCATATGTCTCTGTGTTTTTTTTATTATGTATGAATTTGTATGTATGAATTGATTTGCATATAAACAACCCAAAAATCCACATATGGACAATAAACGATGAATGAATGAATGCTCACACGAAGTGCCTTTAACTTTTCATTTGACACAATGATAGAAAACAACAAAAGGATTTCCCGTGTAGTGTAACTCATTACCACTCGTCAATGGCTACCAGATGATCCACGTGATGATCTACCTGATTATGTACTAATTGTATAGGCCCTAATGAATGCTGTTTTTTCTTTTAAACCTGAAGATAATGGTAAATCTACCTCTTGAGTAATATACTGTCATGACTGTGGAAAAGGCGTGCAATTTGAGTGTCACTTAATAGTTAATTGAAAATCACTATCATCGTCATCGTTTTCGGTCAATGTGATCCACGTCTTGAATTTCATTATTTCTTTCATCTATTCATGAAAATAATCCTCTTTCAGGAAAATCTAATGTGTAGGCTCAAACATAATCACCTTTATCAGATTTTGTAAATGTTTCTGCAGATCCATCATGTCCATACACATTCTTAGTAAACATCACATACATTTTACATTCCTACATTTCATTCAATTTCTTGGGTTTTTTTTCTTTAACTCAAATAAAGATGATGTTGTATTTGCATTTTCCGACATTGCTTACCTTTCCTTTCCAAATGGCAAATGACACGAAAAACTTTGACCCATGTTCTTTTTTTTTTCACTCACAATTGTATAAATGTTTCCGTCACACCGCTAAACCAACCCAAAACCGATTGATTCCATTCCAATGGAGGCCATGTCAATATGTTATTCGGCCTGTTGTCTGCCTGGTGTGTGTAGTTGATATGACTGGGGTATAACGTCACGTACACGATCGAGGGTATGATATTGTTTCCTCCAGACAATGCCTTTTTTTTAGATCTTCGATTGCATACTGCTACCCATGTTGCCGAGAATGCACGTTATGAGACTGCTACGGTCTGTTATAAAATGTCTTTGTTGGCTGATTTATTATGTTACCCCATAGTGCTGACTGCAAATGTGTTCTTGTAGTGGAGGAATCAGAGAACGGACGGCTTTTGAGTCTTCTCTTAGGGACTTGGTAATGAGGATTAATTCCATACTAAACACTATAGAATGTTGGTTAAAATCATTGGGTTGGTTACTATATGAATCGACCTAATTTTGGTTTGAGAAAAAAAAATTGTTTGTAAAACATATGGAGATATTTTTGTTAAGGAACAGTTTTTCGGTTGATATAGTAACTAACCTAGTGATTCTAACCAAAAATTTTTTTTACAGTGTAAAGGGTCCTTGCGCATCCCATTGAATCCGGGCACAGCCAGATAAGAGACCGCTGCTCTACCACTGAGCCATCGCGCATCCATAATCAACCGTCACCATGGAAAATTCGCATGACTCGTCACTGCGATGTAAGTGCTTATACTGGTGCTTTAAAAAAGAAAACCCAACTTTGATAAATTGCTGCAAATAGATTATGTATTTACCAGTAATGCAGTTTATTTAATATGAAACAATAATCCATATGCTTTCTAATATTAACTTGTTTAGGTTTCCAGGGTCACGCATCACTATTCCGAATTCTGAGCATAATCCCTGGTGGTTCACTTTCTTTCATGATGATGATGATGATAACGAGAAACCTATGCTTCAGAAATTTCTGCTTTGGATGGCCTTTCAGATGAGAAATGTTTGCAAGACAGTATGCATGGTATAGCTGAATTTTAATATTTGCCCACCAAAGAACCAGTAAAACCAAAAGCACCCAAAAGCAATGCAAAGCAAATACAAAGAGCATAAAAGAGGAACATACAAAAATCTATTTTCATGTGAGAAAATTTGACTTTGCTGAATTTTGTTCTCATTTTTTGTTATCGTTATCATTTATTTTTTGGTGGAAGATTCGAGGACGCAGTACTCCTAATAAACGAACATGCTTTCTGTCCTTGCTGGAGATATCACTGCTTCTTGATCAAGATTTTTCATCATGTTTCATGTTTGTGATTGAAGTTACTAAGACTTTCTGGGCATAAATTCAATCATAATGATTTTTTTTTCTGGCGGATGGATACGAAGAGCAACCAAAACACCTGACACAGTCATTCGACTCAAACTATTTCTTTTATGTTTTACAGGAAATCAAACCACCAGGGATACTCCCAAAAAAAATGAAAAAACATTGGTGTTCAGTGATGCATGACCCTAGAAACCTAAACAAGACATTAGAAAGCATATTAATTGTTCTTTTACATATCAAATTCAATACTGGTAAATACATATTAATCTATTTACGGGAATTTTTCCAAGTTGGGTTTCATTTTTAAGCACCGAGTACATTTGTTTTCTCTCTTAAAAAGATACTTACTAGTATATAGGAGGAGCAGCATTGGGAATCACTTAATTTTAAAGTGAAAACTCCACATTCAAAATGGTGAACTACACTCCATGGCTTGAAGTACTGTCGGAGTGGATTCCACTATTTCTACTTGGATTTCCACTCTAAACTGAAATCATCCCTACCTTGATTATGACTCCTCAAAGATTGGTTTTGCTGTGGCTAGAGATTTCACCTGCACTTGCCCCATGCAGTCATCATAATGCATGTCCTTGGATGGCGCAAGAAAATAAAGCGTCGTGAGCCTGACGTAAAGTCGGCAGTGCAAACCTTGCTTTTAACACCTTGCACATTGACTAATAAAGCTAAAAACTAGCCTTCATAGGCTCATCTGGAGCGAGCTTCGGAGTTTTGAGGACATTATTCCAAAAAAGTTTCCTCTTTTTATCCGTTTTTATTTTCAGTGAGTGAAAACTTGAGCATTGCTATTGCCGTCCTTCTCGGGGTTTCAACTTTAACTCTTGGGATTTTTCTTCTTGTGACTGCAATCAGAAGGTTTGTAACCTTAGTCATGTTAGTTATAAATTGATCCGTTTTATGGGTCGGTTGTAATGTGATAGCAGTGATGATGAAGGCTTCTTGTAAAGCGCAGGTATCCGCCTCAGATGGACGCTCATGGCGCTTTCTGCAGAATGTCTCACAAAAAAAAAAAAAAAAAAAAAATCAACATTTAGTCAGTGTCAAATTTATTTCCAATGTCTTAATTAGAATAATCATTGTGTTTGAGATGAAGTTACAGAAGTAGCACAATTTCAAAGTATGTGCGTGTGTGCGTGTGTGTTTTAATTGTAATTATTATCTCCCTTCACATAAGACAAAAAACAATGCATCATTATCTTGTACTGGCCATGTATAGGCGAGTCTGAGGTGCATCAAAAGTGTCATGTTACATAACTATTTGTGTCATCTAAGAAGCAGGGCTTCAAACTTTATCATAAACATCAAGGCCGGATTTCACAAAAGAAGTTTATTTTAGTCCATGGTCTAAAACCATGGACTAAATATCCATTGTTAGTGAATCAGAGAGAGGTTTAAACCTTGGGGAGGTTTAAGCCATGGACTAAGAAAACCATGGGGAGGTTTAAACTGTGGACCAAAATGAACCCCTTTGAGAAATCGGGCCTTGAAAAATGTGCAAAAATCCTCAATGTGACCCTAATGAACTAATGGGACAAAATAGCTTTTGGCTTGCCATTATATTACTCGTTAAAGTTAGTAATTGTCTTACGCCGGTTGATCCAGAACTGTGTTACGGTGTAAGCTGTGTGGTTAACGAAGACACAGATTCGTATTTTCAACAGAGTCAGTTATCCGAATGAACGTTCTTTTGGATGACAGTTGCATATGCTCCGCAGTGGAAGGGAGTAGTCGTTAGTTATTCAGTGACCTTCCTCAAAATCAGACAGATATCATCATGTAAGAAAGGGTTACAACGTATTTTTTTCCTTAGAAAACTGAAATCATTTCATGTCGATCGCACAATAATGGTTCTTTTCTACAAGTCTTTAATTGAAAGCATCATTGCTTTTGATTGTGTAGTTTGGTATACCGGTTGCCTTAAGAGAGACCTCACTGCGCTGAGGAGAATTGTAAGGCACGCTGAAAAAAAATCATCGGACAAGAATTACACTTTGATGATCTGCGTAGAAACAGGATTTTAGAGAAGGCAAAATCTATCCATAGTAATAACTTGCATCCACTGAATGAAAACTATGTAATGATGCGGTCGGGTAACAGGTTAAGATCATCACGCTGCAGAACGAGTAGGTTCCTGAATTCATTCGTTCCCAGTTCTGTGAGACTGCTCAACCAGGCAGGAGTGTACTAACAGCAGTTGAAAGATGATGCATTCGTCATGATTACATGATTATGAATGCTTCCGAGGAACTGCTTTGGGTCAGTTGTTATTCAGTAATCATCCTATTCATTATGTGATTTCAAACTTCTTTTTCCTTTCACTCTTTAAGCCGCTACTTTAATACGTGAATATAAACACTTGGATATGAATTCAGTATAAATTGCACAGCCAAAAACTTGTCACCAGTAGCTAGTTAGTTAATACATAATATTATACAAATAATGCACAGATGTGAGTGTGTTAGTGGCGATGCAGCGCACTCGAGGGTATTTACAATGTGCGACTAGCACGAGGCGCTTGCGCCGAGTGCTTTTGCAAGATATTGTAAATACCCGAGATGCCTGCATCGCCACTAACATCACGAATTTAAATCTGTGCATTATTTGTTTTATAAAACAGGTAGGCAGTTTGACTTTGTAGTGGAAAATTTGTTAAAACCGCTCCAAATTTCCTCAGATCGCACAGACAATGAGGCAACATCTGCTTTCTCCTATGACATCACAAGCGTAGCCAGTGTGAAGCGCCCCTGAGTAAGCGCATCAAAATCCTTGTGATAGCTCTAGAAAGAATGCGTATTTCAAGGCGCGTGTCTCAGTTTTTACGTGCTAGAGGTAAGTGATGCATCCAAAATGCACAGTGCTGCACAAAAAATGCACGGCTGGAAGGTTGCGTAGAATTAAACAGGTGAATGAACACGTGACATGCATACGCACTCACTATTGGCTACATCCTTGAATCCGTTTTATAATATACATATAATGAATGTCATTTGTTTTATATGACACCTAAAAATAGATCAAATCGCAATAAATCAATGGAGTTATACGCTAGGGCGCTGTTCGTGGTGCACACTGCAAATGCAAGCGTTTTACGTATGTAGTGTGCAGGGCTCTAGGCGTTCGTGCAATGGAGCAAATCGTATGGATCCAAGATCGCACGGTAAATGGAGCCACAATTGCACGAGTGATGACGTCATAGTGCAATGGGACAAATGATTAATATCAATCAACCAATCAAATGACAGGGATCTATTTAGGTGTTATATAATAGAAAATAATAATGAGAGCAATTATAAAAATCGATAATGATGACCATGTTGATGATATAAATAATAGCAATAGCATCAATAACAACAATGATCATGATAATGATAATAATGATAATAATAAAAAATAATAATACTATTAATGATAATAATAATAATAACAATATTAACATAAAGATCTTAATGATGAATAAAAAAATGGCAACTCTGTGCAATAAGGATAATGGTAATATTATACCTAATATTGATAAAGATGAAAACATAATGTAATTTCTACATCCCAGTTTCTTTATGTGTTTTAAAACAAAATTATAATTGGTGCAAGACGTTTATGTTTACGTTGGTTTGTATTCGCTGATTCGTTGTTCTTGTTTATTTCTGCTGTAATCTATATGTACTTTGAATTCTACGTATTGATGTATTTTCTTTCTATGCCATGTAAATGTAACGAATTTCCATTTTCTTTTAACATGGACAATAAATGAAACTTATGAACTTATGAACTTATGAACTTATAAAAATTCTTAATTACACTTCGAGTCTTGGTTGATTACAGGAACCGAAGATGCTGCAGGACAACCATGACATCACTGAGGAGCTATACATTCCCCAATCCAGCCCCTGGGCCAAACATTCCAAACGTAGCTGGAACCTCTGGAACCAACAGATTCTATCTCGATTTGATTGCCTCACAAGTAACTTCGGCAGATGTAGTGTACGAAAGACCCCACCCGACTGAAGACGTGTCTCAAAAGAATAGCCAGGACTATGAGCAACACATCCCTAATCCGCGAACCAGTCATCCGCAAGACAGTAATGAACAAGAAGGATCAGAAGATGGTGCTGATGAATGTGGCATCTCTTCAAGAACACTTGGCGGAGGCATTGCCGATCCAGATCCTGTTGGAGGAAGTGCAAACAAACGAAAAACAGAATTTGTGGTAAACGATGGGAAGAAACCTATCCAGATGTTATATTATACAGCCAAAGATTTGGTTAATTCAAATGTTTGTTGTAGAGAAAATGGAGAGAGTGATGAGCAAGTTTCGGTGAAGATAGAATGCAAGGCAGGTGTGAGTGTTAGGGTGTCTACTAAGAGATGGACAGGGGATAATGGCCCTGCATTAACGGTTGAAGTTCAAACAGAAAAGAAGGAGCAACCAGGGCGGGAATCAGAAGGTGACTTTTGTATTCCTGATAAAGATCTCCTTGAACCCGAGGGCAGCAAGGGCATAGAAAACTTGGCCATCAGTGAATTAGACTATATTTCTGATGAGATCGAACATACATATAATTATGTAACGTAGTAGTTAGTTCTGAAGAAGGTGCAACATAAAGTTTTAGACATTCTCTCTCTCTCTCTCTCTCTCTTACCTTTGTCTCTTTCTTTTTCTTCATTTTCCTTGTATTGTACTGCATTATTTTTCGTCAAAGTAAAACATCACAAACAACTATGTAATTATGTAAAATTATTCTAACATGTCATGTATCCCTAAGCATTCGCCTGGATCCAGCTGGGGCATGCGGCTTGTCATTGTTCAAAACTCATCTGCCACCTACAAAGGAATAAATACGTAGATTAATAGATAATTAATTAATACAGTGAAAGTTGAAGATTTTTCAATCTGTCGGTTGAGCAAATTGGTTACAGCTTGTTATTCCGAAGGTTCGGATACTCCGAAGGGTCGTTATTCCGAAGGTTCGTTATTCCTACATTCCGTTATTCCGAAGGTTCGTAATCCCTATGGTCCGTTATTCCGAAGTTTCAATTCTTCGAAAATGAAAAAGGGTTCATTAATCCGAAAATGAAGCGAGGTTCGTTAATGCGAAAATGAAAAGGGGTTCGTTAGACCGAAGATGAAATAAGGTTCATTAATCCGAAAATAAAATAGGGTTCGTTAGTCCGAAAATGAAATAAGGTTCGTTTTACCGGAAAATAAACATGATAAAGGAAGGTTATTTGATTAAATAATGTTCCTTTTCGGATTAACGAACCCTTTTTTCATTTTCAGACTAACGAACCTTATTTCGTTTTCGGATTTAGTAACCCTGTTTCATTTTCGGAATAAAGAACCTTCGGTATATCGAACCCTATTTTATTTTCGGAATAACGAACCTTCGGTATATCGAACCCTATTTTATTTTCAGAAAAACGAACCTTCGGAATAACCAACCGTCGGAATTATGAACCTTCGGTATATCGAACCTTCGGATTTGTTCGGATAAACGAACCCTATTTCATTCTCGGATTAACGAACATGCAGGTATACAATATTTGCGTGTTCGGCATAACGAACCTTCGGAATAACGAGCAGCACCGAACAAATTTAAAGTCCTCAAAACCACAAGCCCGTCTTCGTGCTCTAGTGTTTAAGGTATTGGCATTCAAAGCCAAGGGCCTGGGTTCGATTCCCGGTGGATGATTTTTTTTCAACCATTCACAAAAAATTTAAAAAGGACATTACAGCTCTTGGGATATAGTCCCGCTATTATTATTCTCTAAATTGCTTTCATACTTCACTAACACATAATATATATATGACAAATTGATTTTTAAAAAGACGGAGGGATGGTCCTGCTCAGCGTTGTTGCCATAAAAACGCTGTTTTACAGATGGTTCCCTAAAGTAGAAAATACATCAAACATGTAAAGACATAGTGACACAAAAAGTAGATTAAAATTACAATAGTCAGATAGTGAATAAAAAAATTATACTAAAACATGTAAGAATTATAAAAGAGAGAGAAAATAATAAGGTAGGTCTACAATATTTTTCTTCTCCTCCTCCTCCTCCTCCTCCTCCTTCTTCTTCTTCTTCTTCTTCTTCTTCTTCTTCTTCTTCTTCTTCTTCACTCTCTTCTTCGTGTTGGTTGTGTCGTCTTCTTTTTTCTCAGTCTGTTTTTCCTTTGCATTTTCTGTCCTCGCGAATCTCGAAATGCTTGCCTCTCTTGGTCACCTCTTGTTCTAAAATTTATGTAACATGTTCAATTTGTAATGAAATGCCCTTACATGGCAAATATCATGAATATGGCAAGAAAAAGCTGAAAAGTTCGGGGGTTACATTCATGCTAGATTAGTGTGTGGTCGATATACTCATGTTTTTGCAGTGTAAGTACCTTTTGGGGAAAGTTCTTGATGATCATGATGATCGCATGACCAGAACTCCAGTTTATTTTTAACCTTACTATTATAGTGAAAACAAGCCTTGAAGATTTGGTGGTGTATCTCTAGCTTGGTTGACCGCCATCTACGTTCGAGGCATCTCAGTTCTTGTTTCAGCTAAAGGCGCGAAAGGCAAAAGGAAGTTGGACTTGTTATTGAAAATCGAAATATATATGGCTAGATATTCAATAACATGATAAAAGTAATATAAGCCAATAGCCCTTACCTAACAAATTAATTGTGGTCAAGAAAAAGTCATATTTTTTCAATGATTCTTTACTAAAACATTCTAAAAGTAGCTGGGCACCGTTTCATGAAAGTTGTCAGCACTGACAGGTTATCATTCGCTGACAATTACCATATTAACAGTCGATGACCAGTGCTTCTCAGCCCATCAAAACCAAGGATTTTACTGAATTGTCAGAGAATGACAACTTGTCAGTTCTGACATCTTTCATGAAACGGTGCCTTGGTATAGGTTGAGTGCCTTTTGGAATTATTAATGATAAGCCTATATGATTTCATATTATATATTTGTGTGGGGAAGGGTGGGTGTGCGCGTGTGGGTGCGTGCGTGAGTGTGTGTGTGTGTATTTGTATATACTCTATATGAATAAAACAAGAATCAGCCATTAAAATATCATTATTTGAAATTATTGTCAATTTTATTAAACGTGTCTTTTGGTGAGATTTACAAAAAAAAAAAACCGACAACCTACCAACAGACAGATCTTTTATTACCGCCTTTCATAATGAATATGCATACGATTATATACCCGGGGGTTATCATGGTTATACGTTAAGTATGTTGGGCTTGACACGCATGTGTTTCGGCAAAACTCATGTACCTGACATGTCACTCTCGCTGATATTCAGCCAATGAGCTTTCGCGCCTTTTAAACCCTAGTTTCCAACGTAACGAAGCAAACGTGTATAAGTTTGTTCATAAACATACAAGAGGGTATAGTTTTCTCCTAGCTTAGGAGCCGCGGTAGCCTTTATCAACCGATCGAATAATAGTATTTTCCCTTACTCCAGATGCCACACCTTCCTGCTTCGCAATTCGGTTCGTCACGATGAACATGCTGGAAAGTCGATAAGTGTTCTCTATATAGTATGTCCCCCCCCCCGCCGCCCCCCCAAAAAAAATAATGATAATAATAATAAATAAATAATACAAAAATAAATGAATAGATAAATAAACAAATAAATGAAATGAAATAAAATATGAATAGAAATTAATTTAAAAGAATAAAAAATAAAAAATGACAACAATAATGATAATAATAATAATAATAATAATAATCACAATAATAACAATAATGATAATAATAATAATGATAACAATAATAATAATGATAATAATAATAATAATAATAATGACAATAAAAATAATAATAATAATAATAATAATAATAATAATAATGATAATAATAATAATAACAATGACAATAATAATAATAACAATAACAAAAATAATAATAATGGCAATTGTAATGATCATACAAACGACCTTTTGGTATCAGTTGTGGAAGAAATCATTTACAATATGAAAATTCATTTCTCTACCAGTAAGGTGAAATGTGTATTCACTCTACTCTATCAAAAGGTGAATCTTCCTAACCTTACCTCACTACTCTTAATCATGATCGAGAGTGATTTTAAAAAAGCTGAACCAGAGATTGGAGGAGCTGAACTAGAGGGCGAAAGTGTAATATCTAATACATAGTGATAAAGAAAAGGCTGAACTAGAGGGTAAAAATGTAATATTGAATTTAACTGCACTAGAGGTAGATCAGCTGATATTTGATATTACACTTTCGCCCTCTAGATTAGCTCCTCGAACCTCTATTTCAGCTCTTTTCATTACAATTTCGCCCTCTATAGTTCAGCTCACCACTGAACATTTGATATCGTCTTTCGGCCTCTATGGTAGTCCACTGCCTGGACTGTTCTCTATGATCCGTACGCACACATATCAGCGCACACCATGGCTATATGTACACAAATAAAGTGCACGTACGGACACAGGGCCTGAGTTTCGGGGAAGGTGAATTCGTGGGGTAAGTGAATTCGTGGGGAGATACTACATCAGCGCGCGCGCACGCATGTTCGGGAAGTGGTGACAGTTTAAAACGACCAGCAGCTGGTCTACTAAAAATCCAGTATTCCATGAAAATTACCACTGATGGCAAAGTTACGATAATAGCAAGTTTTATGCAACGGCACCCAGGAGTGCTATCCAGGGGTACGCTAGCATATGCCATGGATGAGGCATATTTTGTTAAAAGTAATAACCAGTTCCGTGGTATTACGACTGTATTCAGTTCCAGTGACTTCCTTTTTCAAAAAAATTAGTACATGTAATTCCAAGGACAATCCTTTCCGTGCATGATAAGCTCGTTGGAAACCCCCTATTTTGGTCTTGCCAGCGGCATATACCTACGACTTTTGGGGTCGAGTGCCCCCCCCCCCGACCATGTCCTATTATTGACAATGAATGGTTAAAAAAAACCCACAAACACCAAAAACAAATAATCCAACAACAACAACCCTACGAGACAATAACCTTTCCCATCTTCCCCTTATATTCTTTCTTGCACTAATATCAATTATCTCTTTTTGCAACCCAAGACATATAACCTTCCCTGGGCCAGGTCCAGAATGCTTGAAAAATAAACTAGAAAAAAAGTTACTTCAGCGTAAACTTCAACTGAACAAGAAGAACCTGCTTATCTTCTTCTTCGTCTATTACACACCAACACAATTACTTCTTTTCATCTCCCGTTTCTTTTCCGCTATCCTACTTCTTTTCATTTTTTTTTTCTATTTCGACACCACCTATCAGTTTCATTTGATTTTAACACATTTCCTTTCCTTTAAAAAAAAATCCCGATTCGCCTGGCACCTACCTAAAATGCCCTCTTGTGAACTGTCACAAAGTGTGGTTTAGCATAGGTGCATAAGGCCTGCAACTGGTCAGGATTTGTAAACAGTCGATAGTAATAGTGATGATGTTTGGTTGGTTGGTTTTATTTTCCGTATTATTAATAAGACATATAATACAAGCATATAAAACAAAAAAATGAATATAAGCAAAATTGTAAATCAAAGTAAATCACAATTCAAAATAAAATAATGATATAGTATTTCCTGGCCAAATTCACAAGTTTTTCATTCAAATTAATTTATTTTTAGTTCAAATTCGACGAATATATATCCCTGTCCAGAATTATCACCGTTTCATACTGTTACGATAACGAAACTGATTAAAGACTCACCATGAACAAAATAATGATTTCGAATCAAAACTAATTTATTTCATTAAGATATCTTATGCAACAATAAAGAAATCAAGCAGAAATGGGAGGATCGGAGGGGAAAAGACGCTGAGCGGGAAAGACGCTAAAGGCTGCGTTCCAAATTTGCTCTGACTTTCGATAAGGTGCCTAAACAAAATACCTTTGCTATTGTTCCTATCCTGTCTGGTAGAGTGCCATGCGTCTAGGCCATTGTCTAGTGAGTTCACCATAAGGTCACTGGTAACCCTCAAGATTCCAGAAATATCACAAATGTTCTTCTAGTTAGCTTATTAAAGATACAACCCAAAACACTGAAAGACTGTTACAATTCACATATAAGACTCAGGGAATAATATAGAAACTTCCTTTTCTGCGTACATGGTATAATAATTGCTACAGTGGTTGTAACATCAAACAAAAAATAATGTTTTCTCTTCCGAAAATTTCTGCAGTTATAATCAAACAAAGAAAACTGCGAAGAAACTTCTCATGAAATCCTTCATTCATATAACAATATCTATATTTCTAGTTTTTAAAATCTATAAACTTTTCTTTCGCATCTATGCAATTTCTCATTCAAATTCATTCAAAATGTGCTTCTTTCATTATCTAGATATACAATTTTAATAGCGCAACACGATTTACTGACTTCGCGAAGTTGCAATCCCACGCTTCTAATTCATTTTTAGTTTTCAATTTAGCATTTTGAGCAGTAAAATTCATGGGTCATTTGCCCGCCCCCTGCGTGCACTTTCGCACAGTGATTACGTCACGGCCCAAAATAAACACAACAAGAAAGTACCCCCCCCCCCCCATTCATAATAGCATAACTTTTTAACGAAGAAGTTTTGAGCAAAATATTTTGGCAAGAGTGTTCCTACAATAATGATTAACTTCTGTGTGAAAATGAGATTGATCCGACAAGTCATGCTTGAGTGAGCAGAAACTAAAGGCAGAGTAGGCCCTAACATTAACAATAATGAGTACTGTACTCGATGATGATGATGATGATGATGATGATAATGATAATAATGATAATACAGGATTTCAGGCTTAATTCGCAAGTTTGTCATTCAAATTAATTTATTTTGCATTCAAATTCGACGATTTTAGTGCTGTCCGGTATATCTAGATGTTCATATCTATACTTCTAGTTTTCAAATCTATAATTTTTTCTTTCGTAAAGGCCCGGCCCTACATGGTTATTTTTCAATTCAATTCCCACATTTATTAGGCAAAAGATAAAGATAATAATTTACATAATTATTTCTCATTCAAATGCATGGAAAAATGTGTTTCTTTCACTACCTAGACATTCAATTTAGCGCAATCCGATGTGCTGACTTCACGACCTTGCAATTCCAGCATTCATCCAAGTACTAAAAAAGATTTTTATAAGAACTTACCCTTCGAACACTTTCAAACTGCAAACTTTCGCACTGAATTCACGTCGGCTAGCGCTAGCTTGTCTAGCTCACAATATAAAGTCTAGCTATATACATGTACACTCGGACCAGATCAGGGGATGCGTTTCATGAAGTGTCTTGTCAGTGATTTTTACTGACACTGTCAATGTATAAAGCTACTGAAATTCCTTACATCTGATTGGCTGAGAGCAAATTTGCCAGTATAAATCACTGACAAAACACTTCATGAAACGCTCCCCTGGAATAAACCAATTCGGGTAGCCAACGATGAGCTAAACTAGCGGTCGATGGGCGTGGTTTAAAAGTTCGCGCGACATCATCATCCAGGGGTTCTAGTGCATTGAGGCACCGGGGCTCTCCCCGGGAATATACTGCAAATGAATATCAACTTATTCCCGCGAACTAGATGTTTGTTCACTGCATCTTTCGCGATAACATGTACAAGGAGCTCAGGTGGGCGAAAGCGTAATACATACTGATAAAAAGAGCTGAACTAGGTGATGGAGTAGCTGAACTAGAGGTCGAACTTGCATATACGATGAAAAGAGCCGAACTAGAGGTTCGAGGAATTAAACTAGAGGGCGAAAGTGTAATGAAAAATATACAGTGATAAAGGAGCTGAACTAGAGGTTCGAGGAGTTAAACTAGAGGGCAAAAGTGTAATATCAAATACCCTGTGATAAAGAGAGCTGCACTCTGAACTAGAGGCGGGATGAGCTGAACTATAGAGGGCGAAAGTGCAATAAAAAGAGCTGAACTAGAGGTTCGAGGAGCTAAACCATATAGAGGCTGAAAGATGATATCAAATATACAGTGGTGAGCTGAACTATAGAGGGCGAAAGTGTAATAAAAAGAGCTGAACTATAGGTTCGAGGAGCTAATCTAGAGGGCGAAAGATTCAAAGTGTAATATCAAATATCAGCTGATCTACCTCTAGTGCAGTTAAATTTAATATAGCACTTTTACACTCTAGTTCAGCTCATCCTCTCGTTCAGCTTTATTATCACTATGTATAAGACATTACACTTTCGCCTTCTAGTTCAGCTCCTCCAATCTTTAGTTTAGCTCTTTTTATCACTTTCCATCAATATGATCTATAGTGAAGTAAGGTAGGTTCACCTTTGATAGGGTAGAGTGAATACGTTTCTTTACCTGATTGGTAGAGAAATGGTTACACTTATCATATTGTGAAATGATTTCTTTCACAATCGATACCCAAAGGCCGGTTGTAAGTTTTAGGAACATACTGCAGTGAACACTTGTGGACTTTCTGGCATGTTCAGCGAATTGCGAAGCAGGAGGGTGTGGCAGCTGGAAAACAATCTTTAAAAAACCTTTTGGAGTTCTTGAAAATATGTAGAACCCTTCGTAGAACCACTTTTTCTGGAGATTCGAAATACGGGAATAGAAATGGTTCTCACTGGCACATTCTGAGAGTATAGTTTTTCTTTTTTATATGTTAAAAGGATACTTGCTATTTTTGTTGGGATAGTGGAGGGGGGGGGGGGGGGACTTGATAGATTTTATTTGTCTACAGTGCTCTATGACTGAGTAGGTCTACATTTTTTGGTTGTTGTTTTTGCAGGTAGCTGGGCGGGGGGGGGGGGAGTTATAGGGAAGGAGTATTTGTCAGGTTATGAAAGGGATGAACTCAACAAAAACATAGACAGTAACTTAGATTTCTTTGATTAAAGTGTTATGTTGGGTTTACACGATCTCCACGGTTCAAAGAAGTGTGGAGCTCCAGAATTCATTTTGCTTGGGGGGGGGGGGCACCAAGTATGAAAATAATAGTTACAAATATCCCTGCTTTTAGTTTAGGGACGGCCATGCACCTATCCGATTACACAGGACATTGAATCATCTTTTGTTAAGTTCTTGGATGGTCCACGAACTGCACGATTTGAAGAAAATATTGATGAGCGTGGAGATCGTGGGGTCGAATCGTGATGAGCGTGACGAAATTTTACAGTTAAAAACTTTGCCACGAACATGACGATTATTCCGATTTATATTCCACATACTACACATCCACATCCTCCGCGATCTGGATGTACACGCTATGATCTTTGCTCAGTTTCGCTTCGGAAAGATAGCCACATCCAGATCGCCTCGGAAGTGATAGTTTGACCATCACCTTCACCAATGGTGATTATTTGCTTATTGACGCCAAATTTGAGAGAGCGTGATAGAATGTTGGAGCGTAGTACATAGAAATGAATGACCAAAGACGAATTCACCATGAGATGTGTCAGATCATGAACTTTCTGGACGAAATTCAATGAAACAGTACGAAGCTCAATGAAAAAAAAATAGACGGGAAAACATACTATGATTTTTTAATTTTTTTTTTCAGGGATGTGTGTATCTTCATATCCTACGAGTTTGAATGAAACTCTTTTGCAGTTGATTGCACAAAGACGAAACTGATTCTTTACATTCTGAAGCGGATCGTGAAGCGTGACGAATGAAATGAATGAATGTAACATGACAACTGGCTAAAAAGAATGGACCACTATTGTCATTGTTTGAACAATGAAAGAACTTGAATGGGAAATGACTAAACGGACTTTGATATTTTGCTCATTCCTGTTTCCTTGAACAAGAAGAAGAAGAAGAAGAAAAAACAAGGCTGGTGTAACATTAAATTGGACAGGAAATCCTATATGTCCTATATTAAACAAGGTTGGTTTATTATAGGTTAACCCAACCTATTGGAGAAGGTTGGTTTAACTTTGAAGTGGACGGGGAATTCCCATTAAACAAGGTTGGTTTGATATTATCTCATCTCTCTATTTTTTTTTTTTATAGAGATGTAATATTTAATTAAAAGGCCAACATGTACTTTTGTGTGTAAAATCCTATGTACCTTGTATTGGATATAATTTCCTCAATATTGAATACATTCTAGCCAGTGTACATAGAATTTATTCAACATAGGGAAAAAGTGACCCGACTGCTTTTAGCGTGTCTAAACAATTATTTCCCCCTCCAACCATGCCAACAGGCCAACTGGATTGGCCTCAATGACCAGGCGCAAGAATCAAGGTGGAAGTGGACGGACGGGACGGATTATGAGCTCTGGCAGTCTGACATTAAGTGCGAGGACACCTTCCACTTATTCTGCCGTATATCTCTCAATTAAATCACTTACCTTTCTAATGGAAGGGAGACAAGAGAACGATCGAAAATGGATTACTAAAAATGACTATTAAAAAGGACTAATTAATTTTAAGTTTATCTGAACAAAATTTATGAAACTTCACCCTTGCATAAGTTACAACAGAATTTCACTTTGACAGTTTATAAACCTAGTAGAGTTCTTTCCATTATCATTATCACTATTAAAAAGGACTAATTAATTTTAATTTTATCTGAACACAATTTATGGAATTCCACCCTCGCATAAGTTACAACAGAATTTCACTTTGACAGTTTACAAACCTAGTAGAATTCTTTACATTATCATTATTTTTTGTGTTTATTCGTGATCGTAAATGGTCAAAGATCAAATTCAGCTTTGCTGCCTAAAGGGGAACCTTGAGCATGTTGAGCATTGTGCATTATTTGCATAAATTATAAAAGTGACCGATCAAGGCCGTACTCAGCAATTTTTTTCCTAGCGGGGGGGGGGGGGCAAGAATGTGTTCAATAATCAAAGACACGCAAGCGGCGGTGTGAAGCAACAGTGCTGGAGCTTTTGCACTTTCAGAATTGAAATGGAACGATCTGGTGCACACTTTGGGTGTAATTTTTCGAAATATTCAATAAAAAGTAAGAAAAAATAACAAAAAAAGGGGTTTTGAAAATTTCTTGGGGGAAACTGCCCCCCCCCCCCGCCACCCTCTGTGCCACCCTCTGTGTACACATTATAGGGCCAAAAAGACAGCTTACAAAAAATGAAAGCGGATCCACTTACTCCAGTATAATACCAAACTCTATAGCGTTGCTTATCTTATCTTGTGTAGGGATCTTGTACTACGATGGACGGGTGCAATCTGCATTTTAGATTATCAGGATTATGGCATTTTAGATCTACTTCGGGATTTTGCCGGGCATAGAATCCATTTCAATGTCATTTTTTGCTGAGATCACATTTACTTGGTCAAGTGAAAGACAAAATAGTTAAAGTTAACAACAGTTTGAAAGTAAATTAGGTAATCAAAGGCTAAAAAATATTACAGCAAGAAAGATCACGAACTGGATTATCTTTATGAATACAAACCCTTTATGTCCTTACAGGCTTTTAAAAATACTGGGTAAATATGTGCCATGACCATGATGAGGTTAATTTTGCGTCCAACCAACTTTGGGCATTTCTTTGGGCATTTAAAAAATCCAATTTGATGGAAATGTGCCCTTTCTAACATGTCTAAGTAATTACTGCCATTAGCGTAGACAGGTCCTCAAACCTGGGGGCGGAAGTGTTTTTTTTTTCTTTTTTTTTTTTTTTACCCATTCATGCATATTTTTGTACACATATAATGAGTCCACCTTAAAATGTCAGTGTGTGTGTGTGTGGGGGGGGGGGGGGTGCATTCCCCAATCCCTCCGCTACGTCCCTGATTAGGCTAAAGTCAGTAAAGAGAGCGGCGACCGACCGATTTGCAGCCTGCTCGGGCGCCGCTTGAATTTAGGCGTCGCCCAGCAACGATTTTTGGAGAAGTCTAAAGCCCCAACGATGCCTGGGCGATGTCCTGTCGATTTACCGTCGGTCCCCGCAGCGTCTGGGCAGTGACCGAATAATGACCCACCGATTCCCGCACGATCTCCCACCTTCATGACCTACCACTGGCCGATTTTAAGAAATTGCCCGGCAGCCGGCAGGTGATCGGCGGGGAATCTGTGGGTGTCCCATAGGTGTACCGGCGGTGGCCCGCCGGTCTTCTCAATTTCTCAGGAACGACTTTGGTATAATGTGATTGCCCCTTGGCCATCAACAACAATACCTTTGCTCTGCATCTGACAGGTCAACGAGGTCTACGATGCCGTTGATTCCACCTCAACGACCACGGCAGCGAGATTCACAAGCCCATAGGCTGAGCTGCGGCTTCCATATGGCTGGGCAGAGGATGTAGTTAATCGAGCACTGCAGGCGCCGCCCGTACACCGGTCTATTGAACTAGCCAACCGGTGACCGACCGATCTCCTGGCGACTCACAGGCGGCAACCGCTCAGCAGGGTTGTCATCTAGTGCCTTCAATTTTTTTTTTTTTTTTTTTTTTGGGGGGGGGGGGGGGGGTCTGTCTCCGGGTGGTGACCGCCCGGGCACCGCCGAGCGTATTTTGGGCAGCGAGTGAAAAGTGATCAGACGTCGCCGAAATTTTAACTCCGCTTAAAAACTTCAGCGGCAACCGCGCGATGCTCTAAAATAACAGCAGTGCCCGGGCGAAATTGGCTAAAAACTCGCCGCCCGGCCACTGAACAGGCTGATTTTGGGCTTTGTGACCCTAGCCTTTCTGCTTATTTTTACCCTAACCATACTAACTGGACAATGTGGTACCAACATTGGGTAAAAATATCGTCCAAAGTTGGTTTGGACATAATTTATAATCACCCTCGTGTTGGTTAAAATTTTACTCAATATTTTTTACAGTGCACAATAAAAACAAAAGTTTCAATTTTGCACCCTTCAAATGCAACACTGAGAGCTCCTTTGTGGGAACAAATTTGCACCCAAAGAAGAATTATGCAGCATAAAGGGTGCAGTAAGCTACATTTGCACCCTTAAGGGTGCAGAGTTGTACCCTTTGGGGAAGGTGCATACATCGCACCCTTTTGAATGCAAAAAATTTCTGCACCCTTAAAGGTGCATAGTTGCACCTTTAAGGTGCAGACAGGCATTTCCATGTGCAAACAAGTCAAAGGGTGCAAGACTGTACTCCAAAAGGTGATGTCAGTGTTGCATTTACGGTGCAAAATTGAACCTTTGATTCTAAGTGTATAGAATGTAGCTTTATCACTAATGATTATCAACTTTGACCTGACTTTCAGTTTGTGACCATGGTGACTTCAGTACAGTTTTCATTGAAGGTCAGTGACGTTGATAGAGGTAGAGAGAGAGAGAGAGAGAGAGAGGAGAGCAGGAGAGAATTAGTTTGAAAGAAAGAGGGAAAGACAGTGAGAACACAGAAAGAGAGGGGAAGAAAGGGGAAAAAAAGATAGAGAGAGAGAGAGAAAAAAAGAGAGAGAATAAAGAGAAAGAGAGCGAGATAAATAGAGAGATTGGAAAGAGCTACTCTAGGCAGGCTGTAACAGGATTCCTGATTGGTTGACTCAACACAAATCATCTAATGGACTGCGCATACGTATGCTAGTTAGGCCAACGGTGCCATAATTCGCATCGACATACGTATGTCCAAGTTAAGGATACGTATCTCCAAGTTAAGGGTATGTATCGTTGTCATGCAGAGGCATCCTTAACTTGGACATACGTACCCTTAACTTGGACATACGTACCCTTAACTTGGAAATACATACCCTTAACTTGGACATACGTACCCTTAACTTTGACATACGCACCCTTTACTTGGATATATACGTATCCTTAATTTGGGCATAGGTATGTCGATACGAATTATAGCACCTTTGGCCTTCCATAACATTGTTGCGTGAACACCCTCCTTATCCTCTGCCTTCTCTTCTCTCCATATCTGCCTACCTCATATCGTAAGGGTATTTTGATGGGGAGGGGATATTTTTCTGTTTTTTAACCTTGGATCACAAGTGAGATTATTTACATTTTAAATGAACAAATATAGCTATTATATAGCTGCATGACACTGTCCCCTCTTCCTGGATACTCTTCGTTCTGTCTTTCCGTCTTTCTTTCTTTCTTTCTTTCTTTCTTCTTTTCTTCTTCTTCTTCTTCTTCTTCTTCTTCTTCTTCTTCTTCTTCTCCTTCTTCTTCTTTCTTGGATCACTTAAAAACTCATGGGGGAGGGGGAGGGCTCCCTTTGCCCTTTGCATATCGCTATCTCCCTCCTTTCTGCCACTCACGCAACGCACGCAAATACATCATCCACCAAAAGGAAAGAAAAGCAAAGAAAAAAATCCTGGACAGGGCTCAATTCGTCGTATTCTCATAAATTTGAAACAACTGGGTTATTTCTTTGTTCGTAACAGTATACCAAATCGCGAACACACAATCGCAAAATTCCAAACACAAAATAAAAACACAGGTCAAACACATTATTGCAATCTTCGAAGAATGAAATAAAAGAATAAAATTAAACAATAACACGAAACTACACAATACATTTATATATATTATCTATAAACATGTAAAGAAAACAAGCACTGTATTGACAACCTTATCATGTGGATGAGGACAGTTGGGAAGAATCAAGTCTTATACATAAAAAGAGAACAGTTACAAATGAAATTTACTATGACATAGTATGTTAAAAAAACAAGCAAAGGGGACAGCCAAGAAATGAGAACAATTAGTGGTATGAAAGGAAAGAGGAAAAAGAAGGAGAAAGAAGAAGAAGAAAATTGAAGAGGAGAATGAGGTGGAGGAAGGAATAAGACTATGATTCAACTATTCATAATCTGATAATCTGGTTTTCGAATAAAAACAATTACTTCTCCTTTTCAAAACATTGTAGTGACGGACTTTTCAAATATCAAGAGGAATGGATTTCCATGTAGACCATTGGGCCTTTAAAAAAATAGAATTCTTAGATACTAGCTTTCTTATCATTGAATTATAGCTATGCGTTGTACATTCTAAATTTCGTAGATTAGAAATAAATCGAAGTCGATTGTGATAATGGAAAACTAAAAAATGAGATTAAAAAATCATAATCAATAAGATTGTTTTATAATCTGTTCGATTGAAAATTTTGATGAAATTTTGTAGTTGTCCTTGATTCAAGTCTAAGAAATTTATAGAGAGTAGAATTCGAATCAAATTCCAAAGAAATGCTTTTGGGGATTTGCTCTTAAAACTTGCAGTATTAATGATGCTTACTTTGTAAAGGTTTTCAAATCAACAGATTAGTTTGTGTGCATAAAAAACATCTTGCTTACAACTCATCATAGGCGGCGATCCGTACTTCCCCCCTCGATTTTGCCGGGGGGGGGGGAGGATCGTCCTCCCTCGATTTTTAAAGGTTAATATATGATTTTTCTATTTTGAGTCAGGTGATCAATAATTTAGTCCAACCATTTTAATATTTTATAGGCCTAGAATGCATTTTGATGGCAAAATCAGGCTTCTTTTATAATTTTTTTGCGGTTAGCTCGCTCGCTTTACTAGCTCTCATAATAACGATCATCCCTTCTCACTTCTCGAAACAGATTTTCGGCGGAGGCCCTCCGTGCTTCCGTTCCCCCCCCCCCCCCACCACTCGTTACATGAAATCGCCGCCACTGCAACTCGTATAGCTTGTTTTTGTAGCTTGAATAAGCATATCATCATGATCATGTAATAATCTTTAGAATTAGCCCAATCAATTTTACAGTAATTGGGAAATGGACATTTTGAAAATGAAGAGTATAGCATTTTCAAAATACTGGTTGGGAAAATCTTTAAGTTGGGGAACTTAGTAACTATACATATATTTTTGATAACTTATTGCAGACATCACCAATGTGGTAATATCAAAGTTATCAATGGTTACACCCAAGAATTTTGATGTGAAAACCAGAGGAACACTACTATTGTTCATAGTTTGAGTCACACTTTCGAAATTGTATTTTTTAAGAGAAAATCATAAAATCAGTTTTATAGATTCATAAAAGCAGTTTCCTCTCTTCATTCACACTGTCAATTATAATGTTCAGTGCATCTAAGAAAGGTTTAACAGGTTGACCAAGTGGTCATACAACACCAACAATAATGTTTTTTTTTTATATAAACATTCTGTATTTCAATAAAAATACTCTCAATAAAATCTGAACATACATCCAAATCCTCTCTATATATCACTGTAATGGATTAAATTCTTACTCCACCACCACTTTCTTCTTTATGGAAGTTTCCTTTGAATGTATATAATGTAGACTGCACAACGGATCATTCTGTTCAACCACGTGTCGGTTAAACCAATGACGGAAAATACTACTAAGAAATGTCATGTTTTCAACATTTTTTATGAAAACTATATAAACAACAAAAACTGCATTTCATTTGTATCTATATCATAATCATCTAAGTGATTATTAAATTCCGAGGCAGAATAAAAAAATTGGGTTCCATGTAGGGCCTACAAAATTATCATTGTCACTGGGAAACAAAATATCTGAGTAATGGTGCATGTCAAAAGTTCTGCACTCTTGATAATAGCGATTGACAGGCATGGACAAATTAAAAAATAAAAACACAAAGAAATTACTATCAAGTAACAACAAAATCACAGTTATTAGGTCTGTCCTCCGCTAAGATTTTGCATAGGTACACACACTTGAACTGAAAAAAGCTACAATGACCTTTACCTGACTACAGCAACAGCAGCAGTGATATAGTGTCCATGACATTCTTGTATGAGTCCAATAAAATTCATGAAATATCATCGGAGAGATATTCTTCATGTTCTTATTACTTCATTTGCAGAAATGGAATAGGTATGTTGATACAAATTAACTAGATTTTCGACAAGTAGACATGATTACACTGAAAAATTACAAGAATTTGTTCCCTACCCTTAAAATTCTGGTTTCTAGTCCTAATCCGAATCCGTATCCTATATAATTCAAAGGCAAGTACCCTACATTTAATCGGATTGGATTTCAGATTACAGACTTTTGCGGCAGAAGAAGGAACGAGCGTGCTCGCATCCTATGTCATTCCATTGCATTCTCTCGTCATCGTTTACGCCATAGTTGAAGATCTCGACACAATCTTCTCCAGAGAGGTCATTGGGCTCTCCAGAATGCCAGTTAGTGTAAGCGGTGCTTGTGCCATCAGTCCACCAAAATAGACCTTCCCAAAGAGTGTCACGCAGGCCAATCCAGTATGCCTGTTGGTGCAAATGATGGCAGACTCATGAAATCTATTAACAAAATCGAGAGGTCTCAAGTGATTCCACTTCACATATAGGCCGCAGAACGAGCTTAAATGAATTTATGTTGGTCTCCTGTTTGTTCTATGTTTTTGTTTAAGGAAAGCATCGTCAGCTACAGCTTGTGACAAAAGACACTTTACATGCAGTTTAAGCTCTCCTTTTCGTTTGCGTATCAAGTAATTTTCAAACTTGTCTCCTCCCACCCAGCAACGTACAAACATGACTTAATAGGAAAGTCTTCCTTTTAGGTTGAAATATGATAGTATGTCATGTACTCACATCATGTATTCTAGTAGGATCTGTAGAGCGCTCCTTCCAGAGTCCGTAAAGAGTAGCTTCCTCTGTTCTGCTGTGGATGCTAGGGAGGTGTGCTCCAAGCATTCTGCAGTGGCTGTGTGCATCGTGCCATCTCCTTCGGCCGCCGAAGTAACGGTAGCAGTATTCTCCCACTTGTGTCCAATGCTGGGGGCATTGCCTGCATGACTGTCCTTCAGAAAGCTGAGTGACGCAGGTCAGGAGGAGAATCAGAGAAGAGATATTCAACACCAGGGACGCCATTTTTTAAACGCTTCTCTGAGAGGATTGCCTGTTTTAAGCGGTAATTGAATAAAGATGCACCATTGGAACTGTCAAATGACTGAAAGATTTTTCTGTACTGAGAAGTGATGTGTAACATGAACGGAGAAAGAGGGCTGTATTCTATTTAAGATTTGAATATAAATATTCTTCTAACAAAGTAGATAATCATAATATTCGGATGTTTGGAAAACGAAGGCCGAGGACCGCGGGGACCCATGAATGATCGATGTGCCTGCTCGTGTACGTGTGCCCAGGAGATAATCCCCGGTCTTCGGACTTCGCTTAAAAAAAGAAAAAGAAAGAAAGAAAGAAAGAAACAAACAAAGAAAGAAAGAAAACAGAACGTTGGAATTATTCACTGTGAACGAATTAGGTGGCCTGTGAAAGTTTGATTAAAAATCAGTGTCACCCTATCAGCAAGAACATATTCGAAGCTCTACGAAAGTCGAGGAGAAATAACGGATGTATCGCTCAATGAAGACTGGAATGTAGAATCAAGATTTGAGAAAGAGTGCCGTCCCATGGATAATACACGTAAAATGGGACAAATTTACATGCATCCATTTTTTGCAAAGTTGGGCCATGACGCTGTTGCTAAAATAAAAAAAAATAAACGTTAATGTCTTGTAGGGAATTGTCTCAGCTACAATATATCAAAATCATGATCCTGGAAAACTCAACCAACCATAAGCGAAAATTCATCAATGGAATACAGGAAATATGACGTCATGAATTTAAAATCAAATTTTTGACTTGAGATGAGAATATCATGACTTTCTAACCATGAAAAGACCACCTTTCCTTTATGTAATCAATTCTCGAAGTCATATATGAAAAAATTGGGGAGCTTCCACCCATTCTACGGAGATATGCACGTGTGTCAATTTGTGTTCGTGGTTGGGGGGGGGGGTTAAATGATGATTTATGAGCCACCAGTTTCTTATTTTGGGAGCGAGCGAAACGACAGAGCCAAAATTCCAAGTTCTTGCTAAAGAAATGATATTTTGTCATCATAATACACTCCAGGCCTATGAGATTATTTGAATGGTATGTTTGGCAACCTTGCTGCCAAATATGACTATTTCATCACCTCGCTGTTGCAAATGTTTACTGTGAAAACCACCCTGTTTCTGCATATAATACGAGCGAGCGAGAAAAAAAACATACTCTTTTGGTGATAAAAATATTATTTCTTCATCAAAATACGCTATAGGCATGATAGGTCTCTCAGATAATTCACGTCGCAGCCAAATATGACTCTCTTCTAGCACCTCGTTGGCCCAATCTTTTGCTGTTCAAAAACCATCCTATCTAAAAATATTACGAGCGAAGCGAGAGAGGAAGATAAAATATTATTGCGTCGTCAAAATACACTATAGGCCTACAATATATGTAAATTACATATTAGGCCAATTCGCTTGCATGCCCAATTCGTTTTCGTACGATGATACTTTGACACCTAGCTGCAAAAATATTGTGATATTCGGGCATGTTGCTGGGGGAATAAGAATGCTTGCTGCTCAAAAATAGCATGCTTCCAGAATCTATGAGCGAGCGTAGTGAGCGAGAAAAAAATGGATATTCAAAATGTTGAGAACAGATTCTAGTGTATTGTTACTACATTCTCATGATTTTAGTAATATACATTTTATCAGCATCTTCCTTTCTAATGTTTGTTATGATAGGAAAAGGCTCTTGGTAACAGTCCAATATATCCTAGATTGTTTTTTTCTATTTTAGGCCTTCTTGCCGTTCGACTCCTTGCAGTTATTACTAACATTTTGTGACTAGAAGAATTGTATAAAATTAGATACATGTAGAAAGAATATTCATAAGAATATTATACCCAGCATTGGTTAAGACACTTAAAATGCATGTGAGCATAACAATAGAAAAAACATTAGACAGAGAGACAATGCATACCTATTTCCTATTATAAAGATGGTACTATAACATGCATTTGTTGAGATACTTAAGGCGAGCGAGCGAGAGCTTCCATTTTTTTCTTTTTCTTGTTTATGTTTTCTCTACTCTTTTTTCCTTTGTTCTTTCTTTATTTTACTTTTTTTTAGGGAATCGATCGGGGGGGGGGGGGGTGTTATGTTTTTGTGAATTATTGGGGGGGGGGGGGACGATAATACTGGCCATCCTTCTACCCAAAATATTGGGGGGGGGGATATATTCCCATCCCCCCGGTATCGACACCCATGGAGATTTGGCGGAATATAAAAGTATCAAAAATGCAAATCAAGTACATACGACCTGCACACGCGCAAAACGCGCGGGAAAAGTTTGCAATGCTTAAAGTGGCCTAAAATGGATTTTGGTTTGATAGATATAAGTGATTTTGAGCATTTTGAAATTTTGCGCGCGCACTGACGCGGAGGTATGCGTACGCGCGCGTCTAAGTGGATGGAATTTTTTTTGACGTACGTGGACATTGTCATGTCAAATATGAATGAGTAATGACCTTCCGTTATGAAGATATGGTCATGAAAAGATTTTTACAAAATGGCGCCTTGATGATATCACGATGATCTGATGACTCTGAAAACCATGCTGTCACGTGTCTTTAATAAGCCTGATAATTGACGAAAATTTTCATGAAAATTTGATGTACCGATTTTGAGTTAAGATTCACACAAAAAAGAGGGTGGAATAAAAAATAATAAAATTCTGACGAAATTAAAAGGTGATCTGTCAAAGATGACAGATCACTTAAAAAAAAAAGTGTTTTGGAAAAAAAAGACCGAAGACCAGGGACCCACTATGAATGATCGGCGTTTAAATGTGACAATAGCACTGAAATTCTATCCTAATAATAACAATAGTAGGCCCTAACATAAACAATAACGATAACTGTACTTGATGATGATGATGATGATGATGATGATGATGGTAATGATAGTGATAATGATAATAATGATAATACAGGATTTCCCAGCTTAATTCGCAAGTTTGTCATTCGAATTAATTTATTTTGCATTCAAATTCGACGATTTCAGTGCTATCCGGTATATCTCGGGTTCATATCTATACTTCTAGTTTTCAAATCTTTTTTTTTTTCTTTGGTATAGGCCCGGCCCTACATGGTATTTTTCAATTCAATTCACACATTTATTAGGCAAAAGATAAAGATATAATTTACATAATTATTTCTCATTCAAATGCATGAAAAGTGTGCTTCTTTCACTATCTAGACATTCAATTTAGCGCAACCCAATGTGCTGACTTCACGACCTTGTAATTCCAGCATTCATCCAAGTACTAAAAAGGTTTTATAAGAACTTACCCTTCGAACAATTCATTCAAACTGCAAACTTTTCGTACTGAATTCTCGTCGGCTAGCGCTAGCTGGTCTAGCTACACAATATGAAAATTTTAGCTATATACACGTACACTCTGACCAGATCAGGGGATGCGTTTCATGTAGTGTCTTGTCATTGATATTTACTGACAAATGTATAAAGATACTAAAATTCCTTGCATCTGATTGGCTGAGAGCAAATTTGCCAGTATAAATCACTGACAAAACACTTCCTGGAACAAACCAATTCGGGTAGCCAACGATGAGCTAAACTATCGGTCGATGGGCGTGGTTTAAAAGTTCGCGCGACATCACGATCCAGTGGTTGTATTGCATTGAGGCACCGGGGCTCTACCCGGGAATATCCTGCAAACGAATGTCAACTTATTCCCGCGAACTAGATGTTTGTTCACTGCATCTTTCGCTATAACATGTATAAGTAGCTCATTAGTGCGAAAGCGTAATACATACTGATAAAAAGAGCCGAACTAGAGGTTCGAGAAATTAAACTACAGGACGAAAGTGTAATGAAAAATATACAGTCATAAAAAGGGCTGAACTAGAGGTCGAAAGTGTAATATCAAATATACAGTGATAAAAAGAGCCGAACTAGAGGTTCGAGGAGTTACACTAGAGGGCAAAAGTGTAATATCAAATACATAGTGATAAAGAGAGCTGCACTCTGAACTAGAGGTTGGATGAGCTGAACTATAGAGGGCGAAAGTGCAATAAAAAGAGCTGAACTAGAGGTTCGAGGAGCTAATGTAGAGGGCGAAAGATTCAAAGTGTAATATCAAATATCAGCTGATCTATACCTCCAGTGTAGTTAAATTCAATATTACACTTTTACACTCTAGTTCAGCTCATCCTCTCGTTCAGCTTTATTATCACTATGTATAAGACATTACACTTTCGCCCGCTAGTTCAGCTCCTCCAATCTTTAGTTTAGCTCTTTTTATAACTCTCCATCAATATGATCTATAGTGAAGTAAGGTAGGTTCACCCTTTATAGGGTAGAGTGAATACGTTTCTTTACCTGATTGGTAGAGAAATAGTTACACTTATCATATTGTGAAATGATTTCTTTCACAATTGATACCCAAAGGCCGGTTGTAATTTTTAGGGACATACTGTAGAGAACACTTGTGGACTTTCTGGCATGTTCAGCGTAACGAACCAAATTGCGATGCAGGGGGTGTGGCAGCTGGAAAATACTCTTCAAAAAAAAAACATTACTAGCCTATTAAGGTTCTCTAAATGGTTCTAAATGAGTCTTTAGAATCATTATTGGTTGTACAGGGTAGCTTTCGGGGTTCTTGAAAATATGAAGAACCCTTCATAGAACTCATTTTTTCTGGAGGTTCGAAATACATAAAATATGGGACCAGAACCGGTTCTCACCGGCACATTTTTCTAAGAGTGTTTAGTTTTTTTTTTTTTTTTTTTTTTTAAATATATGTTAAAAGGATACTGGCTATTGTTGTAGAGGTAGTGGATAAGGGGGGGGGGGAATTGATAGATTTTATTTGTCTACTATGCTCTATGATTGGGTAGGTCTGGAATTTTTTTTGGCAGGTAGCTGGGGAGGGGGGTTATAGGGAGTATTTGTCAGAATATTTTAGGGATGAACTCAACAAATACAAAGATAGTAACTTAGATTTCTTGGATTAATGTGTTATGGTGTGTTTACACGATCTCCACGGTTCAAAGAAGTGTGGAGCTCCAGGAGCCTGTTTCTCGAAACCGTCATAAGTCAACTTCTCGGCTAAAGTTTTTCAAACTGCTCATCATTTCTGAATATTCTAGCACTGACGAGCTTAAAACGGCATTTCTAATTAGCATAATTAAATATCTCCTATTTTAGGAAAAATGCTGAGTATTACATAGTTTGTAACATGTGAGGGAAAACGCTTAGATGAAAGCATTTTACAGATCCGTGTATCTACATACCTATGATTAAGCAATATATGCTCGAAATCATAATTTGGAGGTCGGTTATGCTTCAATAACCATATTGTTTTGGTAATTTAAAATGTCACGGTGTTATGGTAAAAACTGATGTTTTTTATACTGTGAGAGAAATATGAATGAGCATGGAATATTGCTTATGTTGCAAATCATGTTTACTCAGCTCAGTCATAATTATGAAAGTCCAATAGTGCAACTCATGTTCAATTAGTTCACTAATTATATCAATTAAAAGGATGTCAAAGTCTTACAATACTGTAACACAGTGACCTCTAATGAAATCACGTGTGCCGAGAGCTGGTTTTAAGGTTCTATTCATGTAGCACTACTAAATGTCTTGATTCCTTTGGTAATTTTACCATGCTATTCATATTTAGGTATCCAACACTTCACTGAACAAAAACAATCAACCAATAGGCCATTTTCCTAATGTAAACTAATGAAATGCATATTCCGAGGTGCCTGGTTGCGAGACCCATAATGTATTATGTTGTAAGGTAGAGTAATGATGTCAGAGATTTTGTTTCAATACATGCAGTATAAATAAGCTGATCAGAAGACATTTCATGTATGTGGTACAAATAACTGAGGTCCAAGAAAGTTAATATTCTTTGCAACATGTGCAATACCGAAGGGACAATACTAGTGGCGAAGGATGGAACAGTATGTTCGGGCTCAGCAAAGAGTCCTATATTGGGAATAAATCATTTGAAAATGCCAACTGGAACACTGGACAGATCATTTACAAATAAAAATTATCTGCCAGCATGTCCAGTGTTCCAGTTGGCATTTTCAAATGATTTATTCCCAATAGCGTTTTCTGTTGCCAATGGAAGGGGAATGCCACTTCTTCCCAGTATAGGACTTTGCGCTCCGTCCAAACCGATCTGTTCCATCGTTCGCTGCTAATAGTGTCCCTTTGGTATTCCGTATCAAGCAATACTCATTAATAATACACAATGCTTTGGGAAAATGGTATTAACATGCAAGTTTTATTTACAACTTCTCTTACATTCACTGTGTTCACGAAATCAACACAAATATTTTCAACAATGTTTCGTTTCAAAATGTCATTGCATAGAGCAGTATGTACACAATAGAGAAGCTCAGTCACATTTTTCATATTTGCATGCATTATTTTGTGATGATAAACCATTGTGCTGTGACTCAATTCTGGAACTCAAAAAGTGTCTTTGAGCAAGGGCTAACATATAAATATGCTTTCTTGAATGTAAACTTTGAAACTGTTATGGCACCCTTGAAAATCCTCTATCGATCCATAGTGGTATAAGGTAGCAATCACTGTTACAATTATTATGTAAATATCATATTTATATTCCATCATCATATTTATCATATTTGTAAGCCTTTTTTCCCTTCAAAAATATGTAGATGGATGTCTGTCTGATAAAATGCTCTTAGTTTAAAGCTAAAAACTACCTGTAAAAAATCACATAGGTATAATAGTGAAGTATGTCAGAGGTCACTGTGTTAATGTCACGGTGTTACAGTGCAAAAAAAACAAACAAACTATTTTTGATGTCATAAGAATCTTGAAATTAGTTTTAGTTTTCTTTTTCTACTTGGTTAATGTACCCAACGATTAACTCACTGGTTTGAAACCAGCCATATGTCCTTGGAGTTCACAGAGTTTTGAACGTTCATGCAGGGAGAAAAAAGAGATGTCCTTTTAGCGTCACGGTGTTACAGTAGACATTTATGTTCATAATTCATAGATATGAATTATTTTATGCTCCAATTTTCTTTTCATAATTGTATATTGTGAAGAAAGTAATAGAACAACAATAAAAATTTGCTCTGGGGAGCGTTTCATGAAGAGCTTTGTCGGTGATTTTCACCGATTAATTTGCTTTCAGCCAATCAGGTGCAAGGATTTTCAGTAGCTTATAACATTTGTCGGTGATTTTCACCGACAAAACTCTTCATGAAACGTTTCCTGAAGTTTTCTGCCATTTTTTTTTTTGTTATTCTTGAAATGTGAAAATCTCTTCTAAGTGCCACGGTGTTATTACGGAATTGGCCCATAGTGTTAAAATAGGACAGGAAATGCTATATAGCATATTAAACGAGGTTGGTGTAACATTAAACTGGACGGAAATCCTTTATTATGTCCTATATCAAACGAGGTTAGTTAAGCGGGAAGTCTTGTACATTCTATTAAACAAGGGGAGGGGGGTTTAACCAGGGAATGTCCCTGGTTTAAGATTAAAGTGGACGGGGCATTCCTATTAAACAAGGTTGGTTTACATTACCTAATTTCTACATTTTCATAGAGATTTAATATCTGATTAAAAGGAAACATGTACTCTTATGGGTTTCAAGAGTTTCGAGAATTTCAAGATTTTATTTCTTTATTTCCGAAAAAAAATCGAAAAAATCAAACATACATAAGTATTTATAGTTTTTTTTACAATGACAGGATACGCTTGAAATATGAAATAAAAAATCTACAAAAGAATAAATACAGTATAAGCTCTAATATGTCTAATGGATCTGGAGCGATCCACTAAAAAGTAATGCTTGTAGAGTGTGGATCCCTTAAATAATAATAATATTGCAAACATCAATTTATTATGTATATATGTACATATATATATACATGCATATATAAACACAACAATAAAAGTAACTTCACCCCTAAGGAAAATACTGTAACTTTTTAACGGAGAGGTTTTGAGGAAAATGATTTGGCAGAAATGTTCCTACACTTATTGACCAGCTTCTGTGTAAAAATGAGATTGATACGTCGAGTCATGGATGAGTGAGCATACATTAAAAGCAAAAATGTCGCTTTTCAAAAGTCACAAGAGTCATTTATGAAGGTCTGTGAAACAAGATTTTGGCAAATTCTGTTTCTGGTGTCTGTTTAAGTGCTGTTCTTGTTTTATTATTCAATGTTGATCGACTCACACCTATCCTGACACCTTTCACGCTCTTTCACGGTTGGGTGAGCACAGTTTTAGGGGGGAAATGGCAATGTTCAATCCTCCTAAAATTGCAAAATCCATTAAATTTATTGCAAGAATTGACATGAAATATTGTTACTCACAAGCATCATCACGTGTTGTAGGAAGATCAGAGGAAGCACTGCTGTCATGGTTGAGTGAGAACACTTTAAAGATGAAGCAAGAAATGCAAAAATTCCTGTGAATATGGCATTAATGCATATGCACAATTCAATTTCAGCTCTGTATGTGTAACCCCATCAAGCGTGAAAGGTGTCAGGATAGGTGTGAGTCGATCAAACATTGAATAATAAAACAAGAACAGCACTTAAACAGACACCAGAAACAGAATTTGCCAAAATCTTGTTTCACAGACCCTCATAAATGACTCTTGTGACTTTTGAAAAGTGACATTTTTGCCTTTAATGTATGCTCACTCATCCATGACTCGACGTATCAATCTCATTTTTACACAGAAGCTGGTCAATAAGTGTAGAAATATTTCTGCCAAATCATTTTCCTCAAAACCTCTCCGTTAAAAAGTTACAGCATTTTCCTTAGGGGTGAAGTTACTTTTTTTTTTGTGTTTATATATATATATATATATATATATATATATATATATATATATATATAAGGTAAAAGGAGAAGACAACACCTTAAATGCAAATTTACTATTGACACTTCTTTCTATTTCATCTCGGGTTTTTTTTTTAAAACATAATTAATGTGAACCCATACAAATTATAGGCCTATACTTCCTACGACTCGTATGTCAGTTGCGAAAGTATAAAGATACAGATAAAGAATAACGAAGATAAAAACAAATAAAATCTCTCAAAAGACATAATAAGAAAAACCAAAAAAGGTGAAAAACAAGAATAAAACCTACTGCACAAAATTTGTAACCTGAGAAAGAAAAGAAGAGGGAAAGAGAAAGGGAGGGAGAGAGAGAGAGAGAGAACACGATATTAAAGTAAGCATGTTGCAACGGGAGTGGCCATATGACAGCTACAGAGAGGGCAGGATAATACCATGGATCTTACGAGAACTATGGTTGAACACAGTAATTACGCAATCCCCTTCTTTGATAGAACACACATCAGACTTAATAACTGAGCCCTAGAACCAAACAACATAAAATCAGACGTAGTACTTTTGACTTTAAGAGAGTGTGAACACAACCATACTATAACGTCCTCAATACATGCTTCAAGCTTTTTGATAGCAGATACAATATTTTCTTGACCATGAGCAAATGATAAATACAACTGCACATCATCGGCACAACTGTGATACTTAACAGTGTGCTTATGTAAAAAATGTCTGAGTCCACTGAGGTATATGAAAAACAGTAAGGGCCCTCCCACGGATCCTTGGGGAACTCCACTTTTTAGGGGACGATCTGATTTTACTTCGTTGATGCATACCAGTTGATAGCGATCACTCAGATAAGGCACGAACCAGCTAAAGGTCTTTCCACGAACACCAAGAGATTATCGAACTTTCAATAGAATGTCATGATGAACCGTGTCAAATGCAGAGGACAAGTCTAACCAAACCACATCTGTTACCCTCCCGACGTCCATCTCCGACAATGTGTAGGGATCCTGTACTACGACGGACGGGTGCAATCTGCGTTTTAGATTATGTCATTTTAGATCTACTTAGGGATTTTACCGGGCATAGAATCAATTTTTAATGTAACTTTTTAATTGGTTTTTTTGTTTGTTGCTAAGGTCACATTTAGTTATTAAAGGTCAAGTGAAATAGTTAAATAGAGTGAGAACACAGAAAGAGAGGGTATGAATTAGAGAGGGGAAAAGGGGGGAAAAAGAAGCTGAGAGAGAGAGAGAGAGAGAAGAAAGAAAAGAGAAAGAGAAGGAGAGCGAGATGAATATAGAGATGGGAAAGAATGATATATATAATGGGGGGGGGGTGAGGGATGAACGCAAACAGGCTTCACACAGAAAAGCATACACCTACGTAAACGGGCGCGTACACATTGCTACGTGAACACCCTCCTTATCCCCTGCCTTCTCTTCTCTCTCCATATCTGCTTTCCTCATATCGCTAGGATATTTTAATGGGGGGGGGATTGTTTTCTTTTGAGGGGGATTGTTTTTTTTGGGGGGGGGCCACAGGTGAAATTATTTACATTTTAAATGAACAAATATGGCTATTATCATGATTATATTTGCATGACCCTGCCCTCTCTTCCCGCATACTCTTCTTTCTTTCTTCTTCTTCTCCTTCTTTCTTGGATCACTTAAAAAATCATGGGGGAGGGGTGGCCTCCCCTTGCCCTCTGCATAATCGCTATCGCACTGCTTTCTGCCACTCACGCAACGCACCCCCAAAACACCAGCATCCACCATCATAGAGATTAAAAACAAAACAAAATCATGAAAATTGAGACGGAAGATTCGACAGTTTGGTCATCAGTTAAATGCCTATTTCGATGAGCAAGGCGTTAACCCAATTCTGACATGAATTATTTGAAGCGTTATTTTTTACGAGTTCTTCTTTTTCAAACTGGCAACACCAATATTAAAAAATATTGCTATATTATTTCTTATTAAAAACATGTATTTGAAATAGACAGAAAGTATGTTGAGAAGTTAAAAAGTTGCCAATTTGCATGGAAAACAGTGATTTTGAACTTACTATTCTTTGCCATATTTTAAGGATTTTAGATTTCAAAAAGTTTCAACATCAAAGAACAAATACTGACGCTACCAAAGTGGACACAGTACGTGCGGATTTTTTTTCCTCTGTTGCTCTTGTATTTGAGGGCTCTGCAACAAAAGTTACCGGGCCTTTGAAGAAAACAGAATTGGATACTAGCGTTCTTATCATTGCAGTATGGAAGTTAATCGAGTTTCGGGTGGAGTAGCTCTGCATTGTACATTCTAAATTTCGTAGATCAGAAATTAATCGAAGTCGATTGTGATTATGGAAACTCCAAAATGAAATTAGGAAATCATAATCAATAAGAATGATTTCTAAATCTATTCGATGAAGAATTTTAATCGAACTTTGTACAGTTCTTGATTCAGAAGTAAAAAAAAAATTCAGAGAGTAGAAATGAAATCAAATTTCACAGAAATGCTTTGTGGGATTTACTCTTGGAGCACATACAAAAATTGCAGTATTAAAGATGCTTACTTTGTAAAGGTTCAGAATTTTTCAAATCAGTAGATAAGTTATGAGCGTGAGCATAAAAAACATCTTGCTTACAACTCGTATAGCTTTTTTTTTTGTAGTTTTAATAAGCATATCATGTAATAGTCTTTAGAATTAGCCCAAGAAATTTTACAGTAATTGAGATATAGATATTTTAAAAATGAATGGTATAGCATTTCCAAAATACTGGTTGGGAGAATCTTTATGTTAGTAACTATACCTATATTTTGATAACTTATTGCACACATCACAAGTGTGGTTATATCAAGATAATCAATGGTTACACCCAAGAATTTCGATGTCAACACCTGAGGAACCTGGTATTGTTCATACTTTCGAAATTTTATTTTATCAGAGAAAAATCATAAAAATCAGTTTTATAGAATCATAAAAACAGTTTCTTCTCTTTATTCACACTGTCAATTATAATGTTCAGTGCATCTAAGAAAGGTTGTACAGGTTGACGAAGAGGTCATACAACATCGACAATAATTTTTTTTTGAAATATACATGCTGTATTTTAATGAAGAATATATACTCTCAATGAAATATGCACACACATCCAAACCCTGTATATTTCACTGTTATATGTTAATGGATAACATTCTTACTCCACCATCACTTTTTCCTTTATGGAAGTTTCCTTTGAATGTATATAATGTAGACTACACAACGGATCATTCTGTTCAACCATGTGTCGGTTAAACCAATGAGGAAAATACTACTAAGAAATGTCATGTTATCAACATTTTTAATGAAAACTATATAAAGAACAAAAACTAGATTTTATTTGATCTATATCATAATTATCTAAGTGATTATTAAATTCCAAGGCAGAATAAATATGTTGGGTTCCACGTAGGGCCTAGAAAATTATCGTTGTCACTGGGAGACAAAATATCTGAGTAATGGTTCATGTCAAAAGCGATTGACAGGCATGGACAAATTAGAAAATAAAACACAAAGAAATTACTGCTAACAACAAAATCACAGATATTAAGTCTGTTCTCCCTTAAGATTTTGCAAAGGTACCCACACTTGAACTGAAAAACGCTGCAGTGACATTTACCTGACTACATCAACAGCAGCAGTGTCCATAACATTCTTTCGTGAGTCATGTTCTTAGTTTTTCGTTTGCAGAACTTGAAAAAAAAAACATTCTTTCATGAGTCATGTTCTTAGTTTTTCATTTGCAGAACTTGAATAGGTATGTTGATACAAATTGACTGGATTTTCGACAAGTAGACAGGATTACACAGAAAATGAAAAGAATTTGTTCCCTACCCCTAAAATTCTGATTCCTAGTCCAAGTCCTAATCCCAATCCTTATCCTATATAATTCAAAGTCAGATAAATGTAATCGGACTGGATTTCAGATTACAGACTTTTGCGGCAGAAGAAGGAACGAGTGTGCTCGCATCCCAAATCATTCCACTGCATCCTCTCGTCATCGTTTACGCCTTTGTTGTGGATCTCAACACAATCTTCTCCAGAGACGTCATTAGGCTCTCCAGACCGCCAGTTAGTGTAAGCGTTGCTTGTGCCATCAGTCCACCTAAATCGACCTTCCCAATAAGTGTCACGCAGACCAATCCAGTATGCCTGTTGGTGCAAATGATGGCAGACTTATGATGAAATAAGACCATGGGAAATGTATTTGACAACATATGATGGCAGACTTATGATGAAATAAGACCATGGGAAACGTATTTGACAACATATATGTTGACTTTAAAAAAAAGACAAGAGCATCTTTAGAGATAATGGAGAAAATATGAAATTTTGTGTACGAACATATTGAGAGTTGTCCTTCTTAAACTGCCAATTTGAGGATCCCCATCATGGCGATATAGAAAGTGAGCTTTCTCATTTTGCATGTTTCCTAACCGATTTTGATAAAATTGAAAAATTGTTTCTCTCTATCCCCTCTTTTCGTTAAAATGCATATTTCCCCAGGGTTTCATTCTCCTTTAAGGCAAGCATCGGCAGCCACAGCTTGTGACAAAAGACCCTTACATGCAGTTTAAGCCATCCTTTATCCCCTTTCTTGTCAAATATTTCAAACTTTCAAAACTTTCTCATTTCGTAACCGATTTTGATGGAATTTTTTATAAAATTGTTTCTCTCTATTCTCTTGTCATTAATATGGATATTTTCCTATGGCTCATTCTCATTTAACCCATTCGTGACATAGGGTCCACATTTTGTGGTTTGAACTAATAACTTTTGATGGTGAGTCTTAAATATCATACCAAATACATGAGCAGAAAGAGCAAAAAATTCTACATATACTGTGCCCATTTTGGTTGCATCAATATTCGTTGTTTAATGCTGAAAAATTTTCAAAGGAAAATAAGCATTAAAATCCTTAAATTGGCAATGCGATGGATAGTTTAAAATCACAGTTTTCCCCTGCAAATTGGCAACTTTTTGACTTCTCATCATACTTTCTGTCAATTTATATTTATTTCAGATACATGAAATTTAATAAGAAAAATGTAGCATTAAATGAAAAAATGTTGGTGTTGCCAATTTGAAGAATAAAAGCTGATCAAATCAGGCTTTAAAATAATTCCTGTCACGAATGGGTTAAGGAATGAATCGACAGCTACAGCTTGTGACGAAAGACCCTTACATGCAGTTTAAGCCCTCCTTTACCCCCTTTCTTATTAAATATTTTTCAAACTTGTCTCCTTCCTATCCGGCAACTTACAAACATGACTAAAGATAAAAGTCTTCCTTACAGGTTAAAATATAAGAGTATGCCATGTACTCACATTATCAGGTCGAGTAGGATCTGTAGTGCGCTCCTTCCAGAGTCGGTAGACAGTAGCATCCTCTGTTCTGCTGTGGATGCTAGGGAGGTGTGCTCCAAGCATTCTGCAATGACTATGTGCATCGTGCCATCTCTTTCGGCCGCCGAAGAAACGATAGCAGTATTCTCCCACTTGCGTCCAGTACTGGGGGCATTGCCTGCATGACTGCCCTTCAGAAAGCTGAGTGACGCAGGTTAGGAGGAGAATCAGACAAGAGATCTTCAACACCAGGGACGCCATTATGGAAACGCTTCTCTGAGAGGATTGCCTGTTTAAAGTGGTAATCGAATAAAGATGCACCATTGGAACGACCACATGACTGAAAGATCTTTCTGTACTGAGAGGTGATGTGTAACACGAACGGAGAATGAGGGCTGTATTTTTCAAAATGTGGATGTAAATATTCCTCTAACTAAGTAGATGTAATATTCGAATGTTTGGAAAACGAAGACCGAAGACCGCGGGGAGCAGGGGCGTAGAAAGCGGGGGGGGGGGGGGGGGGGGGGAATGAGGGGTATGCATGACATGTACAATCATCCCTCCAGGTTTTAGGGAAGGATGTTTGCTTACAATTAAACTGCATTAACATGTTCAGAAATGATAGGAACAGCAATATTGTTGTTATTATTGTTGTTATTATTATTATTTATATTATTATTGTTATTATTATTATTATTATTATTATTGTTATTATTATTATTATTGTTATTATTATTATTATTATTATTATTATTATTATGCCTGTGATAATATTAGTTATCATCCTCATCATCATCGTTAATGTGACTGAAATGACGATTACTGTATATATATATATATATATATATATCATAACTGTATCGATCATTATTCTGATTTATGTAGTTATTTATATTACTTTTGGATAATTTCGGCGCTATAACAGTTTTTCTGAAGTGGTGTAACAACAAAATTTAAAAAAAGATAAATAGCGTAATGCAAACATGCAATAATGTGTGTCAGTCCATATTCTATATTCGTTTGTCACGGTGCGTATATCTTCTATTAATGTCTGTGCATCATTGGCGTAAATCGCGGGGGGATGGGGATATATTCCCCACTTTTTTGAGAGTGGGATGGTGTGTACAAGTATCGCCCCATTTTTAAAGGAAGAAATGATATTTGAATTAATCGTTAATAAAATTTTGAATAATCTGTCATAAACAACCATCATATGGCAGAATTTCTATTTGAAAATGCAATTTAAAACCAGAAAAGCGCTTATTTTTGACTCGCTCGCTTCGCTCGCTCATCATATTTTATAATTTTTGTTTGAAATGCGATGGAAAACCAGAAGAGTGGTTATTTTGGGCTCGCTCGCTTCGTTCGTTCATCATTATTATATAATTTCTTTTTGAAAAATGCGATTGAACACCAAAAAAGTCGTAATTTTTGGCTCGCTCGCTCACAAGATAAAAATTGAAATGTGTGTAAGGGGGTCTGTGCAGGAGTGTGAGTTCGACAAAAAAAAAAAAAATCGGCAAAAAAGTCGATCATCCCCCCCCCACTCCTCAAAGTGGACTTACGCCGGTGCTGTGCATTCGGGTGTATGTGTGTGGGTGAGTGGGTGTGTGCGCGTGTGTGCGCGTGTGCGTTGTGTGTATCTATATACGAAATTGATCCTCGATTTCTCGTGAACGGCAAACCATCCCCCCAGGTGTAAGAACCTGTCTACGCCACTGGCGGGGAGCCATGAATGATCGGCGTGCCTGCTCGTGTAAGTGCGCCAGGGAGACAGCCCCGTTCTTCGGACTTCGTTTCAAAAAAAAAAAAAAAAAAAAAGAAAAGTCTTTGGGGAAACAAAGGCCGAAGACCGGAGACCCATGTAATAGTTTATGAATGATCGGCGTTTACATTAGTGACAATAACACTCAAATTCTATCAGAATAATAACAATAATAGGTCATAATTGTAACACTAATGATTACTGTACTCGATGATAATGATGATGATAATGATAATGATAAAGCTAATGATGATATAGGATTTCCCGGCCAAATGCCCAAGTTTGTCATTCAAATTGATTTATTTTGCATTCAAATTCGACGATTTTAGTACTGTCAGGTACTAAAATCGTCGAATTTGAATCCATCCACGTAATCAAAAAGATTTTATTCCGAAAATATAAGAACTTACCTTTCGAACACTTTCAAACTGCAAACTTATCGCACTGAATTCACGTCGGCTAGTGCTACCTGGTCTAGCTACACAATATGAAAGGTCTAGCTTCACCCTATTCCGGATCAGCGGAGCGTTTCATGAAGTGTCTTGTCAGTGACTTTTACTGACAAATGTTATAAACTACAGAAATCCTTGCATCTTATTGGCTCAATGATAAAGACACTTCATGAAATTCTCCCCTAGAAAAACTCACTTTGGGTAGCAAACGATGAGCTCACCTGGCGGTCAACGGGCGTGGCTTAAAAAGTTCGCGCGACATCATCATCTGTGGGTTCTAGTGCATTCAGGCACCCGGGGTTCTCCACGGGAATATCCTGGTCACCGTTTCATGAAAGTTATCAGCGGCTCAGCGCTCACAAATTATAATTCTCTGACAGTTACCTTAGTAACAGTCAGTGACCAGTGCTTTTCAGCCAATCAAAACCAAGGATTTTAATAAAAAACTTGTCCGAGAATGACAACTTGCGCAATGCCAGTGCTGACAACTTTCATGAAATGGTGCCCTGGAAACGAATGTCAACTTGTTCCCGCGCCCTAGATGTTTGGTCACTGCATCTTTCGCCATAAGAAGGAGCTTCGGAGGGCGAAAGCAATGGGCGTAGATAGGGGGGGGGGGCAGGGAGGTGGATGCATCCCCCCACATTTTGAGGTGGACTCATTTATGTGTGTATATACAAAAATATGTACGAATAGGCTAATCATCCCCCCCCCCTCCCGTATGAGGACCTTAAAGCGTAATACATACTGATAAAAAGAGCTGAACTAGAGGATGGAGGAGCTGAACTAAAGGTCGAAAGTGCGTATACAGTGATGAAAAGAGCAGAACTAGAGGTTCGAAGAGCTTAACTAGAGGGCGAAAGTGTAATAAAAAGAGCTGAACTAGAGGTTGGAGGAGCTAAACTAGAGGCCGAATAGCAATGGATAATGGAGGGGCGGGGGGGGGGGGGACTTGATAGATTTTATTTGTCTACTATGCTCTATGATTGGGTATGCCTAGAACTGTTTTTTTTGGCAGGTAGCTGCAGGGGGTGGGGAGGTTATAGGACTTATAGGGAAGGAGTATTTGTCAGGATATGATAAGGATGAACTCAACAAATACAAAGATAGTAACATAGATTTCTTGAATTAATGTGGTATGGTGTGTTTACACGATCTCCACGGTTCAAAGAAGTGTGGAGCTCCAGGAGCCTGTTTCTCGAAACCGTCATAAGCCAACTCCTCGGCTAAAGTTTTTCAAACTGCTCATTATTTCTGAATATTCTAGCACTAATAATGCATTTCTAATTAGCATAATCAAATATCTCCCATTTTAGGAAAAATGTTAAGTATTGTATAGTTTGTAACGTGTGAGGGAAATCGCTGAGATAAAAGCATTTCACAGATCCGTGTATCTACATACCTATGATTAAGCAATGTATGCTCGCAGTCATAATTTGGAGGTCGGTTATGCTTCAATAACCATACTGTTTTGGTAATTCAAAATGTCAGGGTGTTATGGTAAAAACTGATGTTTTTCATACTTTGAGAGAAATATGAATAAGCATGAAATGTTGCTTATATTACAAATCATGCTTACTCAGCCCAGTCATAGTTATGACAGTCCAATGCAACTAATTTTCAATTAGTTCATTAATTATATCAATTAAAGGATGTCACGGTGTTACAGTAACTGTAACACCGTGACTGTTACACAGTGACACAGTGAAATCATGTGTGCCGAGAGCTGGTTTTAAAGTTATGTTCATGTAGCATTACTAAATGTCTAGATTCCTTGGGTAATTTTATCAAGGTATTCTTATTCAGGTGCAAACACTTCACTGAACAAAAACAATGAACCAATAGGTCATTTTCCTTATGGAAAATAATGAAGTGCATATTGTGAGGTGCCTGGTTGCGAGACCCATAACGTATTATGTTGTTAGGAAGAACAAATGTAATGATGTCAGAGATTTTATTTCAATACATGCAGTATGAAGAAGCTGAACAGAAAAAAAATCATGTATGTGGTACAAGTAATTGAGGTCCAAGAAAGTTAATATTCTTGGCAACATGTGCAATACCGAAGGGACGATACTAGTGGCGAATAATGGAACAGTATGTTCGGGCGGAGCAAACTTTAAATAACACTATTCATCCCTACCCTACTCGAAATTCTTCTATCTTCATGTAGTTAACCCTAAGTTACTTATTGCCCATGGACCCGTAAGACACCATGGCCCAGACCTATGGAATCCTCTCCCAGAATGTATCAAATCCTCTTGTTCCCCCTACTCATTTATAGCGAAAGTTAAGACCATGTTGCTATCAGAATATTCACGTTAACATTTCTGTGTTAGCTCATCAGTCTTTTTCACAGCATCATCCTTTCTACCATTTTAATCATTACCGATATCATGATCAGCATCGTCATCTTCATCATCATCATCATCATCATCATCATCAACATCATCAATATCATCATCATCATCATCAGCATCATCAATATCATCATCATCATCATCATCATCATTTCATCATCATCGTCGTCATTATCCTTTTAATACAGGATTTAGTTATTTTTTCCATTCTGCTTATTTGATATGGTTATCTATTTCATAATATTTGGGACTACCATATTTTCAAGCACAATGCTGATAATGGGAGTCCTTCTTCTGCAAATAATCTTATTCTTAATCAAATCTTATGTTTAACTGAATAAAAAAAAAATGACTATTTATCATTTGTTTTGTAAATGGTTATTACAAATACTTTGTATTATGATTCATTGTAAAAAATATTTTGTATTTTATTTTATGTATGTTATCCGAAAAAAAATTGTACACATATCAGTGCAGAAGAAATTAATAAATCAAAATCAAAGAGTCCTATTGTGGGAATAAATCATTTGAAAATGCCAACTGAAACACTGCACAGATCAATGATACAAATGAAAATAATCGGTCCAGTGTTCCAATTGGAATTTTCAAATGACAGCGTTTTCTGTTGCCAGTGGAATGGGAATGCAACTTCTTCCCAATATAGGACTCTTCGCTCCCTCCAAACTTATCTGTTCCATCCTTCGCGCTGCTAATAGTGCCCCTTCTGGTATTCCATATCAAGCAATATTCATTAATAGTACACAATGCTTTGGGAAAATGGTATTACAATGCAAGTTTTATTTACAACTTCTCTTACATTTACTGTGTTCACGAAATCAACACAAATATTTTCAACAATGTTTCGTTTCAAAAAATTTTATTGTATTGTGCAGTATGTGCATTAGAGAAGCTCAGTCACATTTTTCATATTTGCATGCATTATTTTGTGATGATAAACCATTGTACTGTGACTCAATTCTAGAACTCAAAAAGTGTCTTTGAGCAAGGGCTAACATATAAATATGCTTTCTTGAATGTAAACTTTGAAATTGTTATGGCACCCTTGAAAATCCTCTATCCATCCATAGTGGTATAAGGTAGCAATCACTGTTACAATTATCATGTAAATATGTTTATTCTATCATATTTATCCCCACACTTTTTGTAAGTCTTTTTTTTTCCTTCAAAAATATGTAGATGGATGTCTGTCTGATAAAATGCTCTTAGTTTAAAGCTAAAAACTACCTATAAAAATCACATAGGTATAATTGTGAAGTATGTCAGAGGTCACTGTGTTACAGTCATGATGTTACAGTGCAAAAAAAACACATATTTTTGATGTCATAAGAATCTTGAAATTAGTTTTAGTTTTCTTTTTCTACTTGATTAATGTACCCAACGATTAACTCTAACTCACTAGTACGAAACGTACCATATGTCCTTGGAGTTCACAGAGTTTTGAACGTTCGTGCAGGGAGAAAAAAAGGGATGTCCTTTTAGTGTCACGGTGTTACAGTAGACATTTATGTTCATAAATCATAAATATGAATTATTTTATGCTCCAATTTTCTTTTCATATGTATATTGTGAAGAAAGTAATAGAACCACAATAAAAATTTATTCTGGGGAGCGTTTCATGAAGAGTTTTGTCGGTGATTTTCACCGACTAATTTGCTTTCAGCCAATCAGGTGCAAGGATTTTCAGTAGCTTATAACATTTGTCGGTGATTTTCACCAACAAAACTCTTCATGAAACGCTCCCCTGAAGTTTTCTGCCATTTTTTTGTTGTTATTCTTGTAATGTGAAAATTTCTTCTAAGTGCCACGGTGTTATTACGGAATTGCCCCATAGTATTAAAATAGGACAGGAAATGTTATATAGCATATTAAACGAGGTTGGTGTAACATTAAACTGGACGGAAATCCTATATTATGTCCTATATCAAACGAGGTTAGTTTAACATTAACATGGTCGGGAAGTCTTATACATTCTATTAAACAAGGGGGGTTTAACCAGGGAATTTTCCTGGTTTAGGATTAAAGTGGACGGGGCATTCATATTAAACAAGGTTGGTTTACATTACCTAATTTCTACATTTTCATAGAGATTAAATATCTGGTTAAAGGGAAACATGTACTCTTATGGGTTTCAAGAGTTTCGAGAATTTCAAGATTTTATTTTTTTCATTTCCGAAAAAAAATAACAAAAAATTTCAAAAAAATTAAACATACATAAGTATTTATAATTTTTTTTTTACAATGACAGGATAAGTTTACATAACTTGAAATATGAAATAAAGTAAATCTACAAAAGAATAAATACAGTATAAGCTCTAATATGTCTGATGGAAATGGAGGGATCCACTAAAAAGTAATGCTTGTAGAGTGTGGATCCCTTAGATAATAATAATATTGCAAACATAACTTGTCTTCAATTTATTATGAATATATATATATATGTATATATATATATATATATATATAAGAATCAGAGTTGGTAGTAAATGCCATAAAAAATAAAATCATAGATTTTAAAAGAAAACGGAGCATAGCTCTCAAAAATGAAAGGCGAACTCATACTTTTATATATATATATATAAATTTATACTTGGTGAATGCTATCCTTGTAATTAAGAGTGCTCGATGTCCGTGATGAGGCAGAGCATAAAATAAATAATAAGTTTAAGTTAGTTGCCTGAATATCGCATCTCATGGTGCGTGAAACTCCGAGTAGCGATACAATAAAATACTGATGAACCACACGTCAACTGTGTAACTTAAACTTATTATTTATATATAAATTTATATATATAAACACAAAAAAACTACCCCCCCTAATTCAAAGTAGCATAACTTTTTAACGAAAAAGTTTTGAGCAAAATAATTTGGCAGGAGTGTTTCTTCACTTATTGACTTACTTCTGTGTGCAAATGAGATTGTTCCGTCAACTCATGCATGGGCGAGCAAACACTGAAGGCAAAAATGTCACTTTTCAAAAGTCACAAGAGTCATTTACGGGCTCTGTGAAACAATCCTGTGGCGAATTTGAATTCTTCCATTGTTTGATCCAGTCATGCCTATCCCTGACACTTTTCATGTTTATCACTGTTTGGGTGAATACAGTTTTTTGAGAAAAATGATGTTCAGCCCTCCTAAATCTGCAAAATCCATTCAGTTTGTGGAAAAACTGGCATCAACCAACATGAGTCAGCACATTATGTGAAAATATCAGGTATTCGTTTTTTCCGGCATTAAACAGTAAGTTTTCAGTATTTATTGCTTCATCGTTCGCAATTTTGTCACTCAACCACGGCACAACCTCGAAAAACATCAACAACACTTAAAAAAACGCCAGAAAAATCTTGTTTCACAAATCCCCCAAAATGACCCTTGTGACTTTTGAAAAGTGACATTTTTGCCTTTAATGTCTGCTCACTCATGCATGACTTGACAGATCAATCTCATTTTCAAACAGAAGTTAGTCAATAAGTGTAGGAACATTCCTGCCAAATTATTTTCCTAAAAACGTCTTCGTTAAAAAGTTATGCTATTTTGAATTAGGGGGAGTAACTTTTTTTTGTTGTGTTTATATATAAGGTAAAAGGAGAAGACAACACCTTAAATGCAAATTTAATATTGGCATTTCTATTTCATCTCGTTGTTTTTTTTCAAAACATAAATTAATGTGAACCCATGCAATTTATAGGCCTATACTTTCTACGACTCTTATGTCAGTTGCGAAAGTATAAAGATACATCGAAGAATAACAAAGATAAAAACAAATAAAATGTGGTAAAAGACATAATAAGAAAAACCAAAAAAGGTGAAAAAACAAGAATAAAACTTGCTGCACGAAATTTGTAACCTGAGAAAGAAAAGAAGAGGGTGAGAGTAAGGGAGGGGGGGGGGGAGGAGAGAGAGAGAGAGAGAGAGAGAGAGAACACGATATTAAAGTAAGCATGTTGCAACGGGAGTGGCCATATGAGAGCTACAGAGAGGGCAGGATAATACCATGGATCTTGCGAGAACCATGGTTGAACACAGTAATTACGCAATCCCCTTCTTTGATAGAACACACATCAGACTTAATAACTGGGCCCTAGAACCAAACAACATAAGCTCAGACGTAGTACTGTTGACTTTAAGAGAGTGTGAACACAACCATACTATAACGTCCTCAATACATGCTTCAAGAAATGATAGAATTTTCAATAGAATGTCATGATGAACCAGAGGACAAGTCTAACCAAGCCACATCTGTTACCCGCCCGACGTCCATCTCCGACAATGTGTAGGGATCCTGTACTACGACGGACGGGTGCAATCTGCATTTGAGATGATGTCATTTAAAATCTACTTAGGGATTTTGCCGGGCATAGAATCAATATTTAATGTGACTTTTTTGTTGTTGCAGAGGTCACATTTAGTTATTAAAGGTCAAGTGAAATAGTTAAAGAGAGTGAGAACACAGAAAGAGAGGGTATGATTTAGAGAGGGGAAAAGGGGGGAAAAGAAGCTGAGGGAGAGAGAGAGAGATTGAGAGAGAGAGAGAAGAAAGAAAAGAGAAAGAGAAAGAGAACGAGATAAAAATAGAGATGGGAAAGAATGATATATAATGGGGGAGGGGGGGAGTCAGGGGTAAACGCAAACAGGCTTCACACACACACACACAAAAAACATACACGTACGTAAACGAGCGCGTACACATTGCTACGTGAACACCCTGCTTCTCCCCTGCCTTCTCTTCTCTCTCCATATCTGCCTTCCTCATATCGCCAGGGTATTTTGATGGGGGGGATTTTTTTTTGGCCCACAGGCGAGATTATTTACATTTTATATGAACATATAGGGCTATTATCATGATTATATTTGCATGACCCTGCCCTCTCTTCCCGCATACTATTCTTTCTTCTTCTTCTTCTCCTACTTTCTTGGATCACTTAAAAAAATCATGGGAGGGGAGGGGGGGGGAAGGGAAAGGGGTGGCCTCCCCTTGCCCTCTGCATACCGCTATCTCAATCCTTTCTGCAACGCACCCAAATACACCAGCATCCACCATCACAGAGATGGAAAACAAAACAAAGTCATGAAAATTGAGACGGAAGATTCGACAGTTTGGTCATCAGTTAAACATCCATTTCGATGAGCAAGGCGTTAACCCATTTCTGCCATGAATAATATGAAGCGTTATTTTTATGAGCTCTTTTTTTCAAACTGGCAACACCACTACTTAAAAAAAATATTGCTATATTTTTCTTATAAATTGTCATGTAATGGTCATTAATGGACCCCATGGAAGAACAGAGTAACTTATGTTAATGACTCTGAAATGGGCTATCCTTTCGATTATTTTATCTATTCAACATATTTGCATTTCATTTTATTGATTTCAATTGATGTCATCTATGTTATTTATTTATGCTATATATTTATGTATTGTGTTTTTAATAATCGGAAAATAAATAAACAAACAAACAATGTATTTGAAATGAATATAAACTGCCAGAAAGCATGTTGAGAAGTTAAAAAGTTGCCAATTCGCATGGAAAACAGTAATTTTCAACTTTCTATTCCTTGCCATATTTTAAGGGTTTTTAGTTTTCCTTTCAAAAAGTTTCAGCATCAAAGAACAAATACTGACGCTACCAAAGTGGGCACAGTACTTGCGGATTTTTTCCCTCTTTTGCTCATGTATTTGGTATGTTTTGAGACACCGGCGTAAATCCACTTTGGTGGGGGGATAATTGAATTTTTCCCGATTTTTTTTCTGTCGAACTCACACCTGACACTCAAGTATAAACACGCACTCTCACCCACTCATACCTGCCAACCCTCACAGCCAAGAAAGAGAAACGAATTACTTATAAAAAATCAAAAATACGAACATTCCTAATTTTCCTATTCAATACTACAGACAAATTTTTACAGAAAAATGGACATAAGGGTTGAAATGGCAATTTTCTTTTCCCCCAAATAGGAATATTATCATTTAATAGGAACAGTTGGGAGGTATGCCCAATCCACAGACCCCCTTACACACATTCTATTTTTTATTTTGTGTTTTAAGGCCTCTGCATCAAAAGTGACTGGGCCTTTGAAGAAAATAGAATTCTTAGATACTACCGTTCTTATCATTGGAGTATGGAAGTTAATCGAGTTTCGGGTGGAGTAGCTATGCATTGTACATTCTAAATTTCGTAGATTAGAAATTAATCAAAGTCGATTGTGATTATCGAAACTCCAAAATGAGATTAGGAATTCATAATCAATAAGATTGATTTCTAAATCTATTCGATAAAGACTTTTAATCGAATTTTGTAGTTGGCCTTGATTCAGAAGTCTAAAAATTAAGAGTGTAGAATTCAAATCAAATTCCGCAGAAATGCTTTGTGGGATTCGCTCTTGGAGCACAGGTATGTAAAAATTGCAGTATTAAAGATGCTTACTTTGTAAAGGTTCAGAATATTTCAAATCAATAGATAAGTTATAAGCGTGTGCATAAAACATCTTGCTTACAACTCGCAAAGCTTTTTTTTTATAGTTTTGATAAGCATATATTAGGTAATAATTTTTAGAATTAGCCCATGCAATTTTAAAGTAATTGAGATATGGATATTTTAAAAATTGAACAGTATAGCATTTTCAAAATACTGGTTGGGAGAATCTTAATGTGAGTAACTATACCTATATTTTTGATAACTTATTGCAGACATCACCAATGTGGTTATATCAAGATTATCAATATTTACACCCAAGAATTTCAATGTCAAAACCTGAGGAACACTCGTAATGTTCATAGTTAGAGTCACACTTAGAAATTACATTTTTATTAGAGAAAATCATAAAACATTTTTATATAATCATAAAAGCAGTTTCTTCTGTTTATTTACTAGGTCAATTAATGTTCAGTGCATCTAAGAAAGGTTGTAAAGGTTGACCAAGAGGTCATACAACACCAACAACACTGTTTTTTTTTATATAAACATACTGTATTTTAATAAAAAATACTCTTAAAAAAATCTGTACATACATCCAAATCCTCTCTATATATCACTGCAATATGTTAATGGATAAAATTCTTACTCCAACAGCACTTTTTCCTTCATGGAAGTTTCCTTTGAATGTATATAATCTAGACTACACAACGGATCATTCTGTTCAACCATGTGTCGGTTAAACTACGTAGAAATGTGGTCATGTTATCAATTTTTAAATGAAAACTATATTTAAAAAAACCCAACTAGATTTTATCTGATCTATGTCATAATCATCTAAGTGATTACTAAATTCCGAGGCAGAATAGAAATGTTGGGTTCCATGTAGGGCCTACAAAATTATGATTATCACTGGAAGACAAAATATCTGAGTAATGGTTCATGTCAAAAGTTCTGAACTGTTGATAATAGTGATTGACAGGCATGGACAAATTAAAAAATAAAGACACAAAGAAATTGATATTAAGTAACAACAAAATCACAGTAATTAGGTCTGTTCTCCGTTAAGATTTTGCATAGGTACTCACACTTGAACTGAAAAACGCTACAATGACATCTACCTTTCTGCAGTAACAGAAGCAGTGATATAAGTGTCCGTGACATTCTTTCATAAGTCCACTAAAATTCATGAAATATCATCGGGGAGATATTCTTCATGTTCTTGGTATTTCGTTTGCAGAAATTGAATAGGTATGCTGATATGATTTGATTGGATTTCGACAAGTAGACATGATTACACTGAAAATGAAAAGAATTTGTTCCCTACCCCTAAAATTCTGGTTCCTAGTCCTAATCCAAATCTGTATCCTATATAATTCAAAGGCAAGTACCCTAAATTTAATCTGATTGGATTTCAGATTACAGACGTTTACGGCAGAAGAAGGAACGAGGGTGCTCGCATCTTATGTCATTCCATTGCATTCTATCGTCATCGTTTACGCCTTTGTTGAAGATCTCAACACAATCTTCTCCAGAGTAGTCATTGGGCTCTCCAGGATACCAGTTAGTGTAAGCGGTGCTTGTGCCATCAGTCCACCAAAATAGACCTTCCCAAAGAGTGTCACGCAGACCAATCCAGTATGCCTGTTGGTGCAAATGATGGCAGACTCATGAAATCTATGAACAAAATCAACAGGTCTTGAGTGATTACAGTTATAGACGGCAGAACGATGTTGGTCTCCCGTTTGTTCTATGTTTTTATTTAAGGAAAGCATCGTCAGCTACAGCTTGTGACAAAAGACACTTTACATGCAGTTTAAGCTCTCCTTTTCCCTTGCGTATCAAGTAATTTTTAAACTTGTATCCTCCCCACCCAGCAACGTACAAACATGACTTAATAGGAAAGTCTTCCTTTTAGGTTAAAATATAATAGTATGTCATAATACTCACATCATGCATTATAGTAGGATCTTTAGAGCGCTCCTTCCAGTGTCGGTAGAGAGTAGCTTCCTCTGTTCTGCTGTGGATGCTAGGTAGGTGTGCTCCAAGCATTCTGCAATGGTTGTGTGCATCGTGCCATCTCCTTCGGCCGCCGAAGTAACGGTAGCAGTATTCTCCCACCTGTGTCCAATGCTGGGGGCATTTTCTGCACTGCCCTTCAGAAAGCTGAGTGACGCATGCCAGGAGGAGAATCAGACAAGAGATCTTCAACACCAGGGACGTCATTTTGAGAGGACTGCCTGTTTAAAGTGGTAATTGAATAAAGATGCACCATTGGAACTGTTGGATGACTGAAATATTTTCTATACTGAGAAGTGATGTGTAACACGAACGGAGAAAGAGGGCTGTATTCTATTTAAAATTTGGATATAAATATTCTTCTAACAAAGTAGATAATTATAATATTCGGATGTTTGGAAAACGAAGGCCGAGGACCGCGGGGACCCATGAATGATCGACGTGCCTGCTCGTGTACGTGCGCCCAGGAGACAATCCCCCGTCTTCGGACTTAGTTTAAAAAAAGAAAAAGAAAGAAAGAAAGAAAGAAAAAAGAACGTTTGAATTATTCACTGTGAACGAATTGGGTGGCCTGTGAAAGTTTGATTAAAAATCAATGTCACCCTATCAGCAAGAACATATTCGATGCTCTACGAAAGTCGAGGAGAAATAGCGGATGTATCGCTCAATGAAGACTGGAATGTAGAATAAAGATGTGAGAAAGAGTGCCGTCCCATAGAGAATACACCTAAAATGGGATAAATTTACATGCAAAGTTGCAAAGTTGGACCATGATGCCGTTGCTAAAATAAAAAAATAAACGTTAATGTCTTGTAGGGAATTTTCTCAGCTACAATATATCAAAATCATGATCCTGGAAAACTCGACCAACCATAAGCGAAAATTCGTCAATGGAATACAGGAAATATGGCGTCATGAATTTAAAATCAAATTTTTGACTTGAGATGAGAATATCATGACTTTCTAATCATGAAAAGACCACCTTTCCTTTATGTATTCAAATCTCGAAGTCATATATGAAGAAATTGGGGCGCTTCCACCCATTCTACGGAGATATACATGTGTGTCGATTGTGTTCGTGGTTGGAGGGGGGGGGGGGGGGGGAGGTGATTGATGCCGAATATCCCCGATGAGGGAGCAAAGCTACCAAGCGGGAAAGGGTGTGGGGTTCAAACGTGATGGATCGACTAAGCAAAGTCTCTTTTTCTCAGTCTAATCTACCGTCCCTCCATTTAATCACACGAGAAATTGTTTTCAAACTATATCGCAAGGTAGATCCTCATTACTTAGAATGGAATGTTAAAAGGACCTCGTTTTCTTTCTTCTTTTTTTTTAAGTTGACACTTTTTTAGTTTATGAGCCACCCGTTTCTTATTTTGGGAGCGAGCGAAGCGACAGAGCCAAAATTCCAAGTTCTTGCTAAAGAAATGTTATTTTGTCATCATAATACAGGCCTATGAGATTATTTGAATGGTATGTTTGGCAACCTTGCTGCCAAATATGACTATTTTACACCTCGCTGTTGCAACTGTTTACTGTGAAAATCACACTGTTTCTGCATATAATACGAGCGAGCGAAGCGAGCGAGAAAAAAAACATACTCTTTTGGTGTTAAAATATTATTTCTTCATCAAAATACGCTAAAGGCATGATAGGTCTCTCAGATAATTCACGTCGCAGCCAAATATGACTCTCTTCTAGCACCTCGCTGGTCCAATCTTTTGCTGTTCAAAAACCACCATATTTAAAAATATTACGAGCGAAGCGAGAGAGGAAAACACACTCTTTTGGAGATAAAATATTATTGCGTCGTCAAAATACACTATAGGCCTACAAGATATGTTAATTACGTAATAGGCCAATTCGCTTGCATGCCCAATTCGTTTTCTTACGTTGATACTTTGACACCTAGCTGCAAAAATATTGTGATATTCGGGCATGTTGCTGAGGGAATAAGAGTGCTTGCTGCTCAAAAATATCATGCTTTCAGATTTTATGAGTGAGCGTAGCGAGCGAGAAAAAAAATGGATATTTAAAATGATGAGAACAGATTCTAGTGTATTGTTACTCCATTCTCATGATTTTAGTAATATAAATTTTATCGACATCTTCCTTTCTCATGTTTGGTATGGAAGGAAAAGATTGTTGGTAACAGTCCAATATATCCTAGGTTTTGTTTTTTCTATTCTAGGTCTTCTTGCTGTTCGACTCCTTGCAGTTATTACTAACATTTGTGACTAGAAGAATTGTATAACATTAGATATATGTAGGAAGAATATTCGTAAGAATATTATAACCAACATTGGTTAAGACACTTAAAATGCATGTGAGTATAACAAAAGTAAAACATTAGACAGAGAGACAAGATGCATACCTATTTCCTGTTATAAAGATGGTACTATAACTTGCATTCGTTGAGATACTTAAGGCGAGCGAGCGAAGCGAGCGAGAGATATGGCGGAATATAAAAGTATCAGGAGTGCAAATCAAGTGGAAAAACGGAGTTTTTAAAGTTACATACGACCTGCGCACGCGCAAAACGCGCGGAAAAAGTTTGAAATGCTTAAAATGGCCTAAAATGGATTTTTGAGCATTCTGAAATTTTGCGTGCGTCTAAGTAGATGGAATTTTTTTGGACTTACGTGGACATTGTCATGCCAAATATGAATGAGTAATGACCTTCCGTTACGAAGATATATGGTCATTTTTACAAAATGGCGCCTTGATGACATCACGATGATCTGATGACTCTGAAAACCATGCTCTCACGTGTCCTTAATAAGCCTGATAATTGACGAAAATTTTCATGAAAATTTGATGTACCGAGTTTGAGTTATGATTCACAAAAAACAGAGGGTGGAATAAAAATAACGAAATTCTGACGAAATTAAAAGGTGATTTGTCAAAGATGACAGACCACTAAAAAAAGGTGTTTTGGAAACCAAAGACCGAAGACCGGGGACCCACTATGAATGATCGGCGTTCACATTAGTGAGAATAGCACTGAAATTCTATCCTAATAATAACAATAGTAGGCCCTAACATCAACAATTATGATAACTGTACTGGATGATGATGATGATGATGACGATAATGATGATGATGATGATGATGATGATAATGATAATGATAATAATGATAATACAGGATTTCCCGGCTTAATTCGCAAGTTTGTCATTCAAATCAATTTATTTTCCATTCAAATACGACGATTTTAGTGCTGTCCGGTTTATCTCGGGTTCATATCCATACTTCTAGTTTTCGAATCTATATTTCTTTTCTTTCGTATAGTTCCTACATGGTATTTTTAAACTTCAATTCACACATTTATTAGGCAAAAGATAAAGATATAATTTACATAATTATTTCTCATTCAAATGCATGAAAAATGTGCTTCTTTCACTCTAGACATTCAATTTAGCGCAACCCCCATGTGCTGACTTCACGACCTTGCAATTCCAGCATTCATCCAAGTACTAAAAAGATTTTATAAGAACTTACCCTTCGAACACTTTCAAACTGCAAACTTTTCGCACTGAATTCACGTTGGCTAGCGCTAGCTGGTCTAGCTACACAATATGAAAAGTCTAGCTATATACATGTACACTCGGACCAGATCAGGGGATGCGTTTCATGAAGTGTCTTGTCAGTGATTTTTACTGACAAAATGTATAAAGCTACTAAAATTCCTTACATCTGATTGGCTGAGAGCAAATTTGCCAGTATAAATCACTTACAAAACACTTCATGAAACGCTCCCCTGGAATAAACCAATTCGGGTAGCCAACGATAAACTAGCGGTCGATGGGCGTGGTTTAAAAGTTCGCGCGACATCATCATATAGGGCTTCTAGTGCATTGAGACACCGGGGCTCTCCCCGGGAATATCCTGCAAATGAATGTGAACTTATTCCCGCGAACTAGATGTTTGTTCACTGCAACCTTAGCTATAACATGTATAAGGAGCTCAGGAGGGCGAAAGCGTAATACATACCGATAAAGAGAGCTGAACTAGGTGATGGAGGAGCTGAACTAGAGGTCGAAAGTACATATACGGTGAAAAGAGCCGAACTAGAGGTTCGAGGAATTAATCTAGAGGGCGAAAGTGTAATGAAAATTATACAGTGATAAAAAGAGCTGAACTAGAGGTTCGAGGAGCTAAACCATATAGAGGCCGAAAGATGATATCAAATGTACAGTGGTGAGCTGAACTATAGAGGGTGAAAGTGTAATAAAAAGAGCTGAAATAGAGGTTCGAGGAGCTAAACTTGAGAGCTAAATTGTAATATCAAATATCAGCTGATCTACATGTAGTGCAGTTAAATTTAATGTACCACTTTTACACTCTAGTTCAGCTCATCCTCTACTTCAGCTCCTCCAATATTTAGTTTAGCTCTTTTTATAACTCTCCATCAATTATTTAATCTGTAGTGTAGTAAGGTTCAGTAGGTTCACCTTTGATAATGAAGAGTGAATATTTACTTGACTGGTAAAGGAATAGTTATACTTTTCATATTGCGAAATGATTTCTTTCACAATCGATACCCAAAGGCCTGTTGTAAGTTTTAGGGACATACTGCAGTGAACACCTGTGGACTTTCTGACATGTTCAGCGTAAGGAGCTGAATTGCGAAGCAGGAGGGTGTGGCCACCTAGCCTATAAAGGATCAATAAAGTGTTCTGAATGGGTCTTTAGAATCATTTTTATTTTTTGTACAAGAAACCTTTTGGAATTCTTGAAAATATGAAGAACCCTTCATAGAACCACTTTTTCTGGAGATTCGAAATACGGGAACAAAAAAAGGTACTCACTGGCACATTCTTAGAGTATAGTTTTTCTTTTTTTTATATGTTAAAAGGATACTTGCTATTTTTGTTCGGACAATGGATAATGGAGGGGGAGGGGGGGGGGGGGCTTGATAGATTTTATTTGTCTACAGTGCTATATGACTGAGTAGGTCTAGATTTTTTTGCAGGTAGCTGGAGGGGGGGGGGTTATAGGGAAGGAGTATTTGTCAGGTTGTGAAAGGGTTGAGCTCAACAAAAACATAGACAGTAACTTAAATTTCTTTGATTAAAGTGTTATGGTGGGTTTACACGATCTCAACGGTTCAAAGAAGTGTGGAGCTCCGGAATTCATTTTGCTGGGGGGGGGGCACCAAGGTTGAAAATAATAGTTAAAAATATTCCCGCTTTTAGTTTCGGGACGGCCATGCACCTATCCGATTACACAGGACATTTAATGTTAAGTTCTTGTTAAGTTCTTGGATGGTCCACGATCTGCAAGATTTGAAGAAAATACTGATGAGCGTGGAGGTCGTGGGGTCGAATCGTGATGAGCGTGACGAAATTTTACAGTTAAAAACTTTGCCACGAACATGACAATTATTCCGATTTATATTCCACATACTACACATCCACATCCTCCGCGATCTGGATGTACACGCTATCTTTCCTCAGCTTCGCTTCGGAAAGATAGCTACATCCATGACAACTGACAAAAATGAATGGACCACTATTGTCATTGTTTGAATAATGAGTGAACTTGAATGGGAAATGACTAAACCGACTTTGACATTTGCTCATTCCTGTTTCCTTGAACAAGAAGAAGAAGAAGAAGAAAAAACAAGGTTGGTGTAACATTAAAATGGACAGGAAATCCTATATGTCCTATATCAAACAAGGTTGGTTTATTATAGGATAACCAAACCTATTAAAGAAGGTTGGTTTAACTTTGAAGTGGACGGGGAATTCCCATTAAATAAGGTTGGTTTGATATTACCTCATCTCTATATTATTTTTTATAGAAATTTAATATTCAATTATAAGGCCAACATGTACTATTGTGTGTAAAATCCTTTATCCGATAGTGACAAAATCTTACCTCATTGGATATAATTTCTTCAATATTGAATACATTCTAGCCAGTGTACATAGAATTTATTCCACATAGGGAAAAATTTACCAACTGCTTTTAGCGTGTATAAACAATTATTTCCCCCTCCAACATGTCCAACCATGCCAACAGGCCTACGGGATCGGCCTCAATGACCAGGCGCAAGAATCGAGGTGGACGTGGACGGACGGGACGGATTATGACCTCTGGCAGTCTGACATCAAGTGCTAGGACACCTTCCACTTATTCTGCCGTATATCTTTCAATTAAATCACTTTCCTTTCTAATGGAAGGGAGACAAGAGAACGATCGAAAATGGATTACTAAAAATGACTATTAAAAAGGACTAATTAATTTTAATTTTATCTGAATAAAATTTATGGAACTCCACCCTTGCATAAGTTACAACAGAATTTCACTTTGACAGTTTATAAACCTAGTAGAGTTCTTTCCATTATCATTACTTTTATTCGTGATCGTAAATGGTCAAAGATCAAATTCAGCTTTGCTGCCTAAAGGGGAAACTTGAGCATGTTGAGCATTGTGCATAATTTGCATAAAATATAAAAGTGACCGATCAAGGCCGTACTCAGCAATTTTTTTTCCTGGGGGGGGGGCAAGAATGTGTTCAATATTCAAAGGCACGCAAGTGGGGTGTCAAGCAACAGAGCTGGAGCTTTTGCACATTCATAATTGAAATGGAACGATCTGGTGCACACTTTAGGAGTAATTTTTCTAAATATTCAATAAAAAGTAAGAAAAAAATAATAAAAAAGGGGGTTTGAAAATTTCTTGGGGGCAACTGCCCCCCGCCACCCTATGTGCCTATACACATTATAGGGCCAAAAAGACAGCTTACAAAAAATGTAAGCGGATCCACTTGCTGCAGTATAATACACAACTCTACAGCGTTGCCTATCTTATCTTGTGTAGGGATCCTGTACTACGACGGACGGGTGCAATTTACATTTTAGATTATGGCATTTTAGATCTACTTAGGGATTTTGCCGGGCATAGAATCCATTTTATTGTCAGTTTTTGCTGAGATCACATTTACTTGGTCAAGTGAAAGAAAAAATAGTTATAGTTAACAACAGTTTGAAAGTAAATTGGGTAATCAAAGGCTAAAAAAGAAAATCACAGCAAGAAAAGATCACGGATGGGTTTATCTTTAACTTTATCCTATTCTTTATGTCCTTACACGCTTTTACAAATACTGGGTGAAAATGTGCCAGGACCGTGATGAGGGTATTTTTGCGTCCAACCAACTTTGGGCATTTCTTTGGGCATTTAAAAAAAATCCAATTTGATGGAAATGTGCCCTTTCTAACATGTCTAAAGTAATTACTGCCATTAGCGTAGACAGGTCCTCAAACGAGGGGAGGGGGGGGGGGGGTGATTTCTTTTTTTTACCCATTCATACATATTTTTGTTCACATATAATGAGTCCACCTTAAAATGTCAGTGTGTGTGTGTGTGGGGGGGGGGGGGTGCATCCCCCTGTGTGCCTATCTACGCCCCTGATTAGGCTATGATCAGTAAAGAGAGCGACCGACCGATTTGCAGCCTGCTCGGGCGCCGCTTGAATTTAGGTATCGCCCAACAAGTTTTGAAGAAGTCTAAAACCCCAACGATGCCTGGGCGATGTCCTGTCGATTTACCGTCCTGGCGACTCCTGGCGACTCACAGGCGGCAACCGCTCGGCAGGGTTTTCATCTAGCGCCTTCAATTTTTAACCTAAATCGCTCGATGGCGACCGCTCGATTGGGTCTGTCTCCGGGTGGTGACCGCCCGGGCACCGCCGAGCGTATTTTGGGCGGCGAGTGAAAAGTGATAAGACGTCGCCGAAATTTTAACTCCGCCTTAAAACTTCAGCGGCGACCGAGCGATGCTCTAAATAACAGCAGTGCCCGTGCGAAATTGGCTAAAAACTCACCGCCCGGCCACCGAGCAGGCTGATTTTGGGCTTTGTGACCATAGCCTTACTGCTTATTTTTACCCTAACCATGCTAACTGGACAATGTGGTACCAACATTGGGTAAAAATATCGTCCAAAGTTGGTTTGGACATAGTTTATAATCACCCTCGTGTTGGTTAAAATTTTACTCAATATTTTTTACAGTGCACACTAAAAACAAAAGGTTCAATTTTGCCGGTCTATTTTGAACTAGCCAACCGGTGACCGACCGATCTCCTGGCGACTCACAGGCGGCAACCGCTCGGCAGGGTTTTCATCTAGCGCCTTCAATTTTTAACCTAAATCGCTCGATGGCGACCGCTCGATTGGGTCTGTCTCTGGGTGGTGACCGCCCGGGCACCGCCGAGCGTATTTTGGGCGGCGAGTGAAAAGTGATCAGACGTCGCCGAAATTTTAACTCCGCCTTAAAACTTCAGCGGCGACCGAGCGATGCTCTAAATAACAGCAGTGCCCGTGCGAAATTGGCTAAAAACTCACCGCCCGGCCACCGAGCAGGCTGATTTTGGGCTTTGTGACCATAGCCTTACTGCTTATTTTTACCCTAACCATGCTAACTGGACAATGTGGTACCAACATTGGGTAAAAATATCGTCCAAAGTTGGTTTGGACATAATTTATAATCACCCTCGTGTTGGTTAAAATTTTACTCAATATTTTTTACAGTGCACACTAAAAACAAAAGGTTCAATTTTGCACCCTTCAAATGCAACACTGAGAGCTCCTTTGTGGGTACAACTTTGCACCCAAAGAAGAATTATGCACCATATAGGGTGCAGTAAGCTTCATTTGCACCCTTAAGGGTGCAGAGTTGTACCCTTTGGGGAAGGTGCATACATCGCACCCTTTTGAATGCAAACATTTTCTGCACCCTTAAAGTTGCATAGTTGCACCTTTAAGGTGCAGACAGGCATTTCCATGTGCAAACAAGTCGAAAGGGTGCATCTTTGCACCTTTTTCATTTAGGGTGCAAGACTGTACTCCAAAAGGTGATGTCAGTGTTGCATTTAGGGTGCAAAATTGAACCTTTCATTCTAAGTGTGTAGAATGTAGCTTTATCACTCATGATTATCAACTTTGACCTGACTTTCAATTTGTGACCATGGTGACTTCAGTACAGTTTTCATTGAAAGTCAGTGACGGTGATAGAGGTAGAGAGAGAGAGGAGAGCAGGAGAGAATTAGTTTGAAAGAAAGAGGGAAAGACAGTGAGAACACGGAAAGAGAGGGGAAGAAAGGGGAAAAGAAGATGAGAGAGAGAGAGAGAGAGAGAGAGAGAAAAGAGACAATAAAGAGAAAAAGAGCGAGATAAATAGAGAGATGGGAAAGAGCTACTCTAGGACAGGCTGTAACAGGATTCCTGATTGGTTGACTCAACACAAATCAACTAATGGACTGCGCATACGTATGCTAGTTAGGCCAACGGTGCCATAATTCGCATCGACATACGTATGTCCAAGTTAAGGATACGTATGTCCAAGTTAAGGGTACGTATGTCCGAGTTAAGGGTACGTATGCCCAAGTTAAGGATACGTATCTCCAAGGGTACGTATCGTTGTCACGCATACGTATCCTTAACTTGGACATACGTACCCTTAACTTGGAAATACGTATACCCTTAACTTGGACATACGACCCTTAACTTTGACATTCGCACCCTTTACTTGAACATATCCTTAATTTGGGCATACGTATGTCGATACGAATTATGGCACCGTTGGCCTTCCATAACATTGTTATGTGAACACCCTCCTTATCCCCTGCCTTCTCTTCTCTCTCTATATCTGCTACCTCATATCGCCAGAGTATTTTGATGGGGAGGGGGTATTTTTCTGTTTTTTAACCTTGGATCACAGGTGAGATTATTTACATTTTAAATGAACAAATATGGCTATTATATAGCTGCATGACACTGTCCCCCTCTTCCCAGACACTCTTCGTTCTTTCTTTCTTTCTTCTTCTTCTTCTTCTTTATTTCTTCTTTTTCTTCTTCTTCTTTCTTGGATCACTTAAAAACTCATGGGGGGGGGGCTCTCTTTGCCCTCTGCATATCGCTATCTCCCTCCTTTCTGCCACTCACGCAACGCACGCAAATATAGCATCCACCATGATGCATGTTACATTATCAGCGAGTTTGCTGCGAGAGAACGGACAAAGCACTCAATATATCATGAAGCTTCGAATGATTTTTATCATTTCTGTATCCACCTTTTAAACATTCTTGTTCATTGATTGTCAAGAGTTAAAAGTACTTCACTTGATCGAAAATTGCTCTGCTGGAAGACCACTGCCCTTGAGAAGAAGTGATATGTGTGGGCGTGTGTGTGTGAGGGTGTGTGTGTGTGTTTTAAGGTTAAAACGTTTCTCCCTCTGTCATATCGGGTCATGTCTAAGTCCCCCTCGCAATCGAGCAATTATCATTATACAAATGATGCACAGGTCTGAGTGTGCATGTCGGTAGGAATTGTGTGCATAAGGTAACTAGGCTACTGTTTATGATTATTTTCCATAGTTACCGCAAGAGGAAAAGTTTGCACACAACATTTTATTTTCTTTCCCCCCTCTTTTTGCTCATGTATCTGGTATGTTTTGAGGGCTCTACATCAAAACTTATTGGATCAAACCACAAAATGTGTACTCTCTGTCACGAATGGGTTACTTTTTCCGACATGAAAGTAGAAATACTGTAGGTTCAATGATATCAGTGCAAGCTTCTTGTAGACGAGTAGGGTACCCAGGGTATTCTAAAAGAAAAGAAAAGAAAAGAAAAAATCCTGGACAGGGCTCAATTCGTCGTATTATCATCAATTTGAAACAACTGGGTTATTTCTTTGTTCGTAACAGTATACCAAATCGCGAACCTCGATAAGCAGAACATTTTGCATCAGAACATAAATTCCAAACACACAATAAAAACACAGGTCAAACACATTATTGCAATATTCCAAGAATGAAATAAAAGATTAAAATTAAACAATAACACGAAACTACACAATACATTTATATATATATATATATATATATATATATATATATATATATATATATATTATCTATAAACATGTAGAGAAAACAAGCACTGTAAGGACAAACTCATCATGTGGATGAGGACAGTTGGGAAGAATTAAGTCTTATACATAAAAAGAGAAGAGTTACAAATGAGATTTACTATGACATAGTATGTCAAAAAAACAAGCAAAGGGGACAGCCAAGAAATGAGAACAATTAGTGGCATGAAAGGAAAAAGGAAAAAGAAGGAGAAATAAGAAGGAGAAAATTGCAAAGGAGAAGGAGGGGGAGGAAGGAATTAGTATGATTCAACTATTCATAATCTGATAATCTGGATTTCGAATGAAAACAATTTACTTCTCCTATTAAAACATTGTAGTGATGGACTTTTCAAATATCAAGAGGAATGGATTTCCATGTAGACCACTGGGCCTTTAAAGAAAATAGAATTCTTAGATACTAGCTTTCTTATCATTGGAGTATGGAAGTTAATCGAGTTTCGGGTGGAGTATAGCTTAGACCAGCTGCTGGTCGTTTTAAACTGTCACCACTTCCCGAACATGCGTGCGCGCGCGCTGATGTAGTATCTCCCCACGAATTCACTTACCCCACGAATTCACCTTCCCCGAAAAAAACGACCAGCAAACCTCGGCAGCGAGGTCCGAATTTAATGAGCAGTGACCCCATGACCCCGCTTCCCAAATAAGGATCCTCTCATGAATGATGCATGAATTGATTTGATCAGCTGTGCCAAGGCCAGTGTTTGTGCCGTGTGTGTGTGTGTGTGTGTGTGTCTGTGTGTGTATTGGTGAATGTGAAAGTGTTCGGTGAATGCATGCAGCTAGCTATGTTTAACTTTTCACAATACGTTCAACACGTGCGCTATTGTCCCAATGTATACAAGCATGCAACATAACACGCATCGTATCGTAAGCGTATTGGAGAAAAGTTTTCCAGCAGTTGAAACTGAGCTGAGCCTGAGTAACTAATCACTGTACTTCGCCAATTTCACTAAAAGTCTGCTTAAATAATGGATAAAGCGAGATGGTGTATGATTTGTGACACTGCCTTAGTTACCTGCAAACATTACATCAATCTGAATTCCACGAAAACTTCAAGGAGTGCCTTACAGAAGAGCTTTGAAGACGTATTTGGTGATTTTTCCACCAGCAAATCGCAGTATGTATGCGACAAGTGTGTCAAGAAAATTACCAATGTAAACTCCTTGAGAAGTCAACAAGTGGAACTGAAATTGTTATATGAGCGGACATTACAAAATCACACGGAAACTGCCTCTTCTACTTCAGTAAACTCTTCTAATCCGAAAAAGACAGCAACGCCATCGACCCCCAAAGGCAAGAAATTGTCACATTCGGAGAATAAAAGAGGTGCTTGTTTTTCACCTGGTACACCATCAACAAAGGTAAATAATCAGGCAGACTTAAATTTCAACCCTAACTTAACTAGACCTATTAACTTAAAGTTAAACTGTTAAATCTAACCTAATTTTGGTGAATCTTGTCCCTCCCTTTCTATAAAGTTTGTACTTTAATGTTAGTTTTCTTCCCCCTTTTTTCTTTTGTTTTTATTCATCTTAACAGTTACAATAGGTCTATCCTCCCTTTTGATTTAGAATTAAAGATGTCTAAGTAGGTCTAGATCTAGATCTGTCATCTAGGATAGATGACAATTCACAGCCCCCCCCCCCCCCACCCACACACACATACATAAAAAGAAATGAAATGAAAATATTTGAAAATATTGTTTGAAGGCCTCAAGTTAGATCTAGATCTAGACTCTAGGCCTAGATATTTTCTTTAATTATTTCAGTATGTGGACCTAACTACATCTATTCCAGAATGTATGATTACTTAAGGGCTAGATTTAACAATGATACTTTACATGTAAATCATATTGCATTCTTGTTAACAAACAATACTGATCATATGTTTTGTTATCCCTACAGCATGTTACTAAAAAGCTACATGTTACTTCTGGAACACCTAAGTCCAAGACGAGGATCAACTTCCAGCCACTGACTGAAAATGCCTCTTCAGTTGATGCCATGTCACAACAAGGAAAACAAGTTCAGGTATGGTTTGTGAATTTCTTTGTTTTGATTGATTCCCCAGCAATTTGAAGAAATAAAAAATAAAAAAATTAAAAATCCATGTAGAGGTTTATCCATCTGACATTTGGTGTTAGACTGCAGATTCATGTAGATCTAATGGGTAAACATGACATGTAGGCAAAGTGAAGACCAAGAATTACTTGGTAGTAATAAGAGCAGAAAAGTAGGTGAATAAAAAAAAAAAATATTGAGATAAATCAGAATGATATTATGGAAATGTAGGGCTTAGTAGGTAAAGCTGATTGCATAGTTATATCAATAGGAGAAAATAGAAATTATGTTCTTTCTCCCTTGGGTCTGCCTATAAGCCACACTTAAATATTACAGTTATTTATTAAGCAGGAGAATTTCCATTTTCTTTTATTTTATTACCCTCAAAGTACCTTTTGGAAATAGTTTCATATGGTAATCATACATTGTATCATTATGATATGAGCATGATTTGGTTGATTTTCCAAAAACTGTGGTTGTGTATTTTGACATTACCTGTGTATATTATGTATTGAAATATATTTTGCTATAAGCTATCCAGTATGTCATACTAGTTCCTATTTTCATAATAACTGACCTAATTCTTTCTTTATTAAATGTTTGATTTGTTTTTGCTTATTTTTTTTTTGTTAAACCTTACAGGTAAACAACCAGTATGATTGTTTCAAAGATGCATACCTACAACAAATTCGGGATGAGGTAGATGTCATGTGCAAGCCTGCGAATAAATCAGCTTTCCGTGAATCCTCTTTGAGTGATATGAAAAACTTTAACATCAAAGAGCAAGCTACCGAACTGAAAAACAGAGCTCCAACATTACTTTCGGTACTTGAAGCTGCAACCGAGACTCCCAGAAGAGACAGAAATGTTGAGAAAACGGAGGAGAGTGTGCTGCCAAGGGTAGTAACAGCTGCAAGTGTATTGCTGAACACAAGATCGCAAAATATGAATGCTCACCAAGTTCTTAATTCACTAACTTTGAAGGAGGGTTGTGCCAAGAAGAGCACTTTTTCAAGGATGCATTCCAAAGGACTTTGTACATCCTACACGACAACCCTGAAAAAACAAATCGAATGTGGCAGCAATTTTGATGAAGAGGTGAAGAGATGGGCAGAAGAAGTACATCAAAATAATCAGAAAGAGAGGGAACTTGCAAATGAAGGCACAGAGATGGTTGAAATATACAACAAAAGTAGATCCGACAAGGGTTACACCCTTGTAATGGATAATGTGGATATAGTTGTCCAGGCACGCCACCCAACCAGAGATAATTATGGCAAGGACTACCACATGGTACAAATGATTGCGTATCAACATCGAGTCAATGCATACCACCTATCTAATGAGCCACCAACACGATCAGTGGATTCAATGGACTCCTTGGAGTTTCTGCCGACAACACAGGAGAACTTGATGCTGAGAAGAGACTGGATGATCATTGCAGCAAGGATGATTTCGCAGCATATTCCTGCTCTAAAACCGATGATGGATGTCTTCCCAACTGAGATTACACATGAACATATGGCAGAGATGGCAAAAAGATCAAAAGTGGTAGGTATTAAAAATTTGTGCATTATTGTGCAGATGGAAATTTGTTGGCATGGGTGGTTTTGGAATGAGTATATTTTGCTTTGAAAGACTGAAAAAAAAATTATTGTGAAACCATTGATTGTATAGAAATAACTAATCAAAAGGGGAATGAGAAAATTCTGCATTGAATAGTTTTTAAATAACTGTACATTAAAGTTGAGATTAATTGTTTCTTTTGACTGAGTGTATTTACATTACCGCAAAAATTACACATGTATGCCCTCCATTTTGTTTGATAATTTTGAGTGCTTGATGTTATTGCTTATTCAAATTGTAAGCAAAAATGTAAAAACTATTATTTTATGCTTTATACAGTACTGCATTAGTATGAAAATGGGCAGAAAGATTGCATTATATATATAAATTTCTGAAAATTGTCTTGCAAAAGATATATTCTGAAATTAGCTATTAATGATAGTTTTTCTTCCTTTTTTTCCTATCATCTGGGGATGAACACATGCAGGTCAACCTAGGAGTGCTGAATGAAAATGAAAACACTACGGATGGGATACTAAAAATAATGCATCATTTACATCAGTATGCTCCTGGCCATTCCTCGCAACAACCGACAACCATCATCAGTGCAGGAGACCTGCTCACTTGTGAGAGGGAATCGAACTGCATTGAGGAGCAGAGGAACTCATCAACGCCAAGTCAGAGGCTCGAGGGATTGATGCCAGTAATTGCTGATTTCCACGCTTTAGCGAACTTCTACCAGGTATTGAAGTTTATTCCTACAGTAGCTATTAGGCTGTGTACATGTATTCTTAATGCTGGTGAATATGAAATCAATCAATTTTATTCGAATTAAAAAACTTTTTCATTTCAGCTTCAAGTGAAATCCATTTTCATTGAAATTAAAGATAGTTCTAGGGTGAAAGAAAATCAATTCTTGGTTTTTAAAACATTTTTTAACTATTGTGGTTGGTATGTCCTTCATGGTTTATTATCTTTTTTGTTTCATTGACTAGGTGTCCTCAGATTCTCCTGTTCCAATGAAATTTCAAATCAAGATAGGGAAAATTGCAGTGGAATAGGATGGCTAATGGTGAAAATAGTGTAAATATGATAAAATTGCCTGCACTTTGGAAAGACGTGGACTCCTTGTCATGCAGTTTTTTGTTGCGGTTCGTTTTGTAAACTATACCTGATTTTACCCGAATAGACTTGTTGATGTTTACATGTAGTATAGTTTTGTAAGACAGTTGATTATCTCTTATTGATATTTTCCCATGTTTTATCTTTTCGTCACTGAAAGGTTATTTGGAAATCCCTCTATGACGCATCCTCAGCTGCTGACAAGGGTACATTATACTCAGCAAGGAACTATCTTGAGGCTCGAGGTGTCACAACAAATCCCATGAAAAACATCAACGCAGCAGCTGACCTGGTTGAAAAGTACACATCTGCTTTAGTTGTTGCTGCAGCTATGGACTACTTCGGACTTGACAGTTTGGATGCTGAGCCTACAAAGCACACCTTCAAGCTGGAAGAGCATCAGAACTTCAAACATTATGCAGAGACGGAAATGGCATCGTTCATATGTCACTACATGATCCCATCAAGTGAGGAAATAAAGCTGGATGAGCAGTCCTGGGTTTGTAACAAGTGCAGCAAGAAGTATTCTACCAGAAAAGGTCTAGTCAAGCATGAAAGGAATGCTCATTCTGGAACAAGGGTGGCATCTGAATCAGCTTCTGGGCCTCAGCAACAAGAAAAGCATGATGGAGTGCTGAACTATTCGAGGTGTGCTTTGGGCATGGGTATGCTGGCACTGGATTTTAATGATGCTCGTCAGATGGGAGATGGTGCGAGAATCATGCGTCTCTACAAGATCCTTATGCTCCATTGCAAAGCAGCTCAAAAACCCAAGTACAGCTTTCACATCTTGAGATTGTTAGCTCAAGTGCAGTGTTTCCTTTCACCAAGATTGTCATATGAGCTTGTGTGGAACAGATTCATCAATACCAAGGGAAAAGCAAAGTGCAATGTTGAGCCTGACCGAGTCCTCGAGCATCATAACAGGGTCTTCAAGGGACATTATCAAGGATTTCGTGGCAAGATTACCCAGAAGAGTGTTGACAGGGTGAGCCGATCAGCACAAGCTGTTAATGATGTACTGACAAATGTTGATCGTCAGTTGGAAGTCAAGAGGCCATCGGCTAAACGACAATCAACAGGGAAAAATGATGTTGCTTCACTAGCAGTAGAGTTACACCAGGAACAGCTCTTCAGAGAATGTCCCGGTCGTAGTCATTCAGCATTCCCGAACTTCCCAGTCACTCTCCTTGGAAGGCTTGAAGTTCCTGAACTTCATAGATGGATAAGTGCCACTTTGAAAACTCTGTCAAGACAAAATCAATTTTCTTCACATTGAAGAATTATTGATCGATGCACAGGGAGTACATTTATTGATATAAAGAATAATGAACTTTGTTTTTTTCTCAGATGATACCCCAAAGTTCTTGCTTACAACATTAGTATAAAAAATGCTGTTTCTGCTTGATTCTATTTTTTTCCCCAAATGTTGTCATAATTTCAAGCATTGCCTACAGAAGCAAGGTGTTTTTTGATTTCTGGTTATTAGAATTGCAGAAGTTGGTATCCATTACTGAAGGTTGAATGTGAATTTGGCAGTGAAGAAGAGATAAGTATGAACAGGATACCATAAGAACATTCATATCAACTGTAATATTTATCTCATTACTAAAAAAAGCAATGATCTTTCAATAGAAAAAATGGTGCTATATGCATTGATAAGAAAATTATTTTTGTTTTGTTTTGGTTCAAGCTAATCTACAGTTTATAGTAGTGAAATGAATATTGATCTTAAACTGATTAAATATAGTAAGAAATTCTCTGCCTTGAGTATAAAGATACATGTGCAAGATCATCTGGTATTCCACATGTACTCATGATTTCAGAAGAATTTCAGTATGTTTTTGTAATCAGCGCAATATGTAGGGTCAGTTTAGCCCTATGTTACATTTAGTGCAATTAACCCTGACCTTTCCCCGTACAAAGTCTCACATGTTATAGACCCTATTTCACCTCTCGTTTGTTATTATTCATCTCGATGAGGAGAAAACTTCACAGCATCTTAGTTTTGCCATTGTCTTGCTACTGACTAGCTGGAAAAAACAAACTAACTATTCACTTTTTTGAGGTCCTACCAAAACTGGAATTCACCTTTAAATGAACTATACTGTATACAGCAGTATTTCTCTTTTGTTTGTGAGAACAGAGGTATCTACCAAAGATTTAAAAAGAGACAGCAACATATTTCTATGTTCTTTCTAGTTCTTTCATTTGAAGAGAGTGTTTGGCTTTTGTACATTCATATGCATACCACAATGTAGATATATTTTGTTAACCCATTAAATCTAACAATTAACAGTTTGGCTCAGTCTATACATGAACATTTTTCTTGAGTTTTGGGGAAGGCAGGTAAAATGCATGTACCAAAGAATTGTTTGATAATATTCATATGTGTATCATGTTCTTTCATTATAAGTATGGTGATGTGTGTATTCTTAGGACTAGATTTGGCAAAGTTCTTGTATGAGAAGATAGGAAGTTGTATACTGTTTAAAGTTTTCGTGAATTTTATGAGAAGACAATTCAATTGCATGTACCAAAGTTATACATGTAATATTTGTTTATAATTCCCATTTCATTGTATCTCATGTTCTTTCATTTGTATTGCATTGCTGCGAGTATTTATAAGATTAGATGACATATTTTGTTTATTCTTGGAAGTTATCAGATTGGCAAAGGACCTACAAAGTGAGAGGACATTTCAAATACATGTACCAAAATGTCTCCAAATATTTTTCTTTTTAAAAACGTGATATCATGGTAGACTTAGTATAATCATGGGTATGATGTTACTCTAAATCTTGATTTTTGGTAACTATGTATGCAAGCCATATATGGAAGTAAATAGATTCTCCTTTGATTTTGCACCTGAAGCTTACCTTATTTATGTTACAAAAGTTAACTTGCTTTTGTGCATAACTTGTTTTGCAGGTGGTGATGTGCTTTAAACTTGAACTTTTTTTTTCTCTTTGCCATTCTTTTCATTTGATAACCAGTACTGACTATTCAACCTACATTGATGCACTTTTTATGCAAGTAAACTTTAGCTGAGCACTGTTCTTGCCTTGCGCCTTGTCAGTTCTTTTGGCTAACAGGTGTGCTCTCAGCCATTCCTATGCAAAGATTTCAGTAAAAAAAGTAAGTTTGTAAGTAAAAATCATTGATCAGTGATTGGACAATCGATGATATGTAACCATTTTGAAATATGTCATCTGTTACTAGCATATTTACAGGTATATGTGTATTCCCTTATAAATGAGGGCATTGAATGATTCTCAGGTACACTTTGAAGCTGAAGTAAACTGGAATAAAAATATCCTATTAAAATGATTACATACATGTAGACCACTTTCTTTGATGTCCTGTGTAGTGTTAAGAGTGTATGTGTGATTGTTTTGGTAAAGGGCAATAACTCTGCACTAGGTGCTATGGTTTAGACCACAGTTCATTTAAATTAAATAAATTTATTGAAATAAATTTCAATAAACTGTTGTTTAAACTGTAGCAACATGCATGAGTTTAGTGCTCTTTGCCAAATATGCACATCCATTACTGGATCCTTTTAAATGTATCCCATAAATTTATGTACCTTCCAATCTGCATGAACACAATTTACAGATAAATTCAACCTTACTAATAAGTTGATTCGTGTGAAAATGAGAAAAGTGGGATGATGAATGTTTGAAAGAAATCAAAGAATTAAAAAAATGGATGGATGAATAATGGGATCATGAAAGTACTATGTGAATGATGCAAATCTCCAATCTGCAATTTTGTTGATTGATTGTTACAAATGGAAGGAACAATTTATTTGGGGTTATCTTCTTTTGCTCTCTTGGGTGCAGTAATCAAAATATGTCATAGATAGCATGTGGTTATACCATGTAGGAAAACATCGTTCTGAATAAAACACTGGCAAAAGATGACATTTCATTCATTAAGTCTAATGGAGTAAATGTTGTAGTTGTCCCTATACTATAATCACAGTGACATTACCTATTCAGCCAATTTTTAATTGCCACAGAATGTATGTTGATGAAAAATTTAAGACATTTACGACTTTGTCCGATTTTGTTCTTCACCAATATGCTTCTCTAATTGTCATCTTTCAGAACAACTTGTCTATATGGTTAGTAATGGCACAGAGGATACTCACTATATCAAGGACCTCTGGACAACAAAATCTACCCTTTTAGGCTTTTTCATTATGAGTCTCCTCATATTCCAGATGAAAAAAAAAAAAAAAAATCTCCTTATATCAGGCTGGAAAAGACAGAAGCATTGGAACCAGCAAAGTGACCTTCTCATATCATAAATCTTGCCATTCCAGAGATCTTTGTAATGGGTATCCATTGCATAAGATATCAAACTATATACAATGTAAAGTACTTTTTAATTATTATTATTCATGCATCAAAACTTAAGGGCAAGAACAAATAAAAACCAATGCCACACCATTTATTTGTTGTTTTTTTTCCAAATTCTTGCACTTAAGAGCAAAATTTTATTCTTGAATAGGCAATCACACAGTTCAAAATGTCCAGCACCACATAAAAGCTTGGAATGTGGTGCAAATTTCAGGATATAATCTGTGTGAATAGCTTTCAACATAATACATGAAATAATATCTATAAGTCTTCCAGGGGCTTAAACATTATGAGAAATAACACAACTGAGGGAGGGCACAAAATCTGAGCTAACAGTCAAATGCAACTTCACTATATACACCTCAAATCAGTGCGACTAAGATTTGAGATCAAGGAGACATTCAATTTGAAACAATTTATCCAATCTACACTGATACACGCATCAACTTTCACTGTTCGTGTAGCTAATACTGCATACACACATCCCAATGCTAAACATGTTTTACTTACATTGTAAATATGCATTTCTCTGTTGTAAATATGCATTATAACGTAAATATGCACTGTACACTAAAATCAAATAAAATTAATAACTATGTAATGATCATGTTGTTACCTGGACTGTTCCACACGTTATACTTTGAAAATCAAAATTTTCCAGGCTAAAGTTTTCTTTGATGATTTATTTGAAACACATTCATGACCAAAAACATGTACATTGACATGTAGAACACTTTAAAATGAAGCAATTTTTACAAAGAAAACGAATAGTACACGTACATGTATGTTCAAGCTCATTAACACATGAAATTGACAATTATGGATTTTTTTCATTCATCAAGATATCCAGCTACCAGATAAATACACAACCAAATCCACCTTACTATCGTAACGAAAATGTGCATGCACTCTGAATAAGAATACCTAAATGCAATACCGGTTTTACAAAAATTCTCAAAGGAGAAACATATTTTCAGCGGACCCTGCACATGTTTGGTCACCATGAATGTTACATTAGTAGAGACTGGTAGAAAGTCTGTTTTGTTTTCTGAAGTTTTGATACTGTACTTGCTGTAACTAAATATTGTTTATTCAACACATCATGTAATAAGAGATAAAGAGCTCAAGATGTAACTTAGATCCTATCCAAACATAATGTGATTAACCATGAAATATCCCCCACAGATCCACAGATAGATTACCAATGAAATTCAACAAAAGCTACCAGTCATCTTCACTATCGGATCCAATCACTGCTTCCTGAAATTCAGAGTCAGACCACATGTCAAAGTCTTCAGAGTCAGTGTCAGGACAATGACTTTGTCCACTTAGTGATGTTGCATCTCTTCCTAGAGTTGTACACAAGATTGACCACACATCAGATGCCATCTGACGACTTGGAAAGTCATATCTTGCAACAAATCCACTGAATGAAAACGCCACATTGCAATCTTGTACAATTTTCTTGAGCACTGCATCAGAAAATCCAGTGATCAAGTCCTCTCCACAATACATGTACATGTGTTCTTCAGTTGAAAGGCTTTTCTTGTAGTCTTGTAATGCCCTTTCAAGGTCATCTACTTTAGCAGGCGAAGGGATATTGAGTGGCAGCTCTTCTGGTGACCCTTGCGATTCTAATACATGCTGCAAGCCCCTTTCAAGACTTGTTGCCTTAGCACTACAAGTATCACCGCTGCATTTGCAGGCACTGGTACAAACATCACAGCAGTTGTGTGCATCAATAGGGGTATCAGATCCAGGTGGAGTTCCAAACACCTCCCTTACAATCTCTCTTCGACAACGATCTCCCTCCAAGAAGTCGCTCATGCTCTGTGCAGTCCTTCTTCCAACACAGTCTCCAGGATACAACAAAGATACTGCGATACTAGGCTTGTTGTCCCTACCGATTCTTCCACTCATTTGCATGTAGTCCTCCATGTTGACAGTACGCCCAAAAATAATAGCTTGACAAAGTCCTTTGCAATCGACACCCATGCCATAAGCGATCGTTGCGATCAAAACTCTTATATCCCCTTCTGGATCTGCGAAGCTCTCGACAATAGTCTCCTGCACGTCTCTCTCGGTGTTCGTATGAAACATATTGACATGTTTGTGATGAGTTTTGGGAAGGAAGTGCAAAAATGTAGAGTACAATTCACTCACAATCTTGCGTGAACAGCAATAAATTATTGTGCGATCTGTAGCTCCTCCAAATCTTACAATGTCATCTGCCATCCACTTGAAAAGATGATCAAGATTCTTTGTCTTGGATCTCATTACTGCATGTTTAATATTCTGCCTCTCTGGTGATCTGTCTATTAGCACAAAGTTTCTCAGTCCCAAATTATCAGAGACATCTCGTCGAATCTCTTTGGTCGCTGTCGCAGTCAAAGCAACAGTAGGAATTGCTGAATGGAATCTGGCCCTTACTTCTCCTAGTTTTCCATATGCAGCTCGAAATGCCTTTGTGTCCTTTGATGAGCATCCCCTATATATACAATAAAACAGAGTTCAAAAAGATTAATTATGCAATACAGCACTGTTGGAAGTTGAAACAAATTTAGGGCTGCCTGAAAAGAAGTCATTCAAAGGGCCACATAACCTTTTCTTAAAAAAAAAAAATCGCTTTGTAAAAAAAAAAAAACAGAATTAAATACAGCAAACCTCTTTGTGTCTCAAATATCCATTGATAATAAAATAATATTTTGAATTCTGTTAAAGTACTACACATACATTATGGTAAAATTTGAATGACCAATGAACACAAAGAATAAAAAAAAAGTTTACAAGTATCTACATGTGTGTATTCATAAATGGAGAAAAGAAATTACCATTTGGAGACACAGTGGCTTTCATCAATGAATAGTCCGCAAAGCTGCTCTCTGAAGGCTGCTATGCTGAAGAGCTCGTGACCATCTTCTCCCAACAATCCCTCAGGGCTTGCAAAAAGCAGTGAGTACTTGGAAGAAGAAAGGCCCTCACGAATAGAGTCAGTGATTCCTCCAGTTAGGTCTGCAGCATCAATATTCAATTGTCCCGCTCTGCTCATTTGATCTGATATTAATGATCTCAAAGGCATGACAGTCAGAGCAATGGCCTTCTTATTGACATCTTGTTGTGGCAGGTGACGTCTACGAAGAAAGTCAACACAGAGCGGTGCAGCCTGAAATATCACACTTTTACCAAACCCTGTCGGGAGACTCACAAACAAATCATGACCACGTAAGTAAGATTTCAGCGCAGAAGACTGTTCAGTCCTAAAGCCATCTGGAAATCCAAGTTTGTCAGCAGCATATGCAAGGGCTCTTTGAATATCGTCATCCGAGAATCGATGTCGTGTATCCAAGAAAGCCATGATGGAACACAGCAGCAGGGAAGAGCTGGCAGCAATAAGCTTTTCAAGCTTGAAAGTGACATCCGATCTGAAATAAATAAATTGAAAATTGATAAGTGGACATTATTCATTAATACATCAAACTTCTAATTACAATATCATACTTACGAGATTGCAATTATCATACACCAAAATATTAAGCAGTTAATTGAGGTAAATACATAGTGCAACGGTTCCGATGAATGATGTGTGTAATACATAATAATTGAGAGTTTTATTTTAGACTGTTGCCTAGTAAATTTCTTATCATGAAGTGTATATTTATCCATTTAACTACTGCGAGAAATTTGAGAATCTTACTATAAGTCTATATATCTACATAGATTGCTATTTTTTTACCTCAGTGTTTGCTATATATATATATTTATAACTGACACATACCAATGATACACTGTGCTAAATACATGTAGAATTTTTGTTTGTTTGTTTTTGTTCTATAGATACTTGTACATCAATAGACAATAACTGCAGAAGGAAGTCTTGAATAATTATAGAATGGAGTCTAACACTAACATTTAGACTTAGAGCTGTGGCCGCTTTTTGTTTGTGACCAATCAATTTACATGGCAAGATTCGATGGCTGTGTGCACAACCAATGACAATGTTGTATAATTATCAAATAATATGATCACATGATTTCACGATCATTAATAGCAGCCGTAGTATCGTAACGTCACCGCAGCCGAGGCGCTCCGTGCCCATGCCCTGGGGTTCCCATGGCCGTAGCCGTGGGTATGCCGCACTTGCAGAGCAGAGAATGAATGAAGTCTCGGTGGATCAAGCGGGAAAGAAATCACTTGCACACTCATTTTTTCAACAATGTTTGCAAGTTAAAATGAAAATTACGAATAGCATACTCACGTTTCTTTTCATCCACTAACATTTACGAAAGCGTTGGGTATATGTAGCAGAAAATTGAAGTAAAATATATCTCTATCTCTTCTGTGAAAATAAGACCTCAAATCAGCACTGCATGCCTTGCATAGTCCAGAATAGTCTTCCGGCAAGTCATCTTTACTAAGTCTTTGCAGTTAACATCATATCGAATTCAAAACTTTACAAACTGTTTAAATTAATTTTTGAAATCTATAATTTAAGATTAAATATGATTTCTTTTAAATGTAAAATATATATTTTCGTGGTTATTTGTGTTAGATTGTAAAAATATTACATGATATTTAATAGTAATGGCTTTGCAGGGAGACTATACGTGTACGAGCGGTGCACGGTTACATAATAACCGAATCTTTTGATGGGCATGAGTGGGAACCAATCACGAACTTGCAATCTCTGGCCATCAGAAGTGGGCGGAATAAAAGTTCCCCCTGAATTTAGGGGGAAAGCAATAAAATCTGCCAAGGTGTACTGGACTGTTCTCAGGCCCTGTGTCCGTACGTGCACTTTATTTGTGTACATATAGCCATGGTGTGCGCTGATATGTGTGCGTACGGATCATAGAGAACAGTCCAGGCAGTGGACTAAGTATAGCTATGCATTGTACATTCTAAATTTCGTAGATTAGAAATAAATCGAAGTCATTTGTGATAATGGAAAACTAAAAAATGAGATTAGAAAATCATAATCAATAAGATTAATTTATAAATCTATTCGATTAAATCTTTTGATGAAATTTTGAAGTTGTCCTAAATTTAGAGAGTAGAATTCAAATCAAATTCCACAGAAATGCTTTTGGGGATTTGCTATTAAAAATTGCAGTATTAAAGATGCTTACTTTGTAAAGGTTCAGAATTTTTCAAATCAACAGATAAGTTCGTGTGCATAAAAAACATCTTGCTTTCAACTCGTCATAGGCGGCGATCGGGGGGGGGGGGGGGGGAAGGATCGTCCCCCCTCGATTTTTAAAGGTAAATATATGATTTTTCTTTTTTGAGTCAAGTGATCAATAATTTAGTCCAACCACTTAAATATTTTATAGGCCTAGAATGCATTTTGATGGCAAAATCAGGCTTTTTCATTATTTTTTTTTTTGCGGTCAGCTCGCTTGCTTTACTCGCTCTCACAATAACGATCATCCCTTCTCACTTCTCGAAACAGATTTTCGGCGGAGGCCCTCCGTGATTCCGACCCCCCCCCCCATCACTCGTTACATGAAATCGCCGCCACTGCAACTCGTATAGCTTGTTTTTGCAGTTTGAATAAGCATATCATCATGATCATGTAATAATCTTTAGAATTAGCCCAATCAATTTTACAGTAATTGAGATATGGACATTTTGAAAATGAATAGTATAGCATTTTCAAAATACTGGTTGGGAAAATCTTTAAGTTAGTAACTATACCTATATTTTTGATAACTTATTGCAGATATCACCAATGTGGTTACATCAAAATTATCAGTGGTTACACCCAAGAATTTTGATGGGAAAACCTGAAGAAACTGGTATTGTTCATCATGTTCATAGTTAGAGTCACACTTCGAAATTACATTTTGATTAGAGAAAATCGAAAAAACAGTTTTATAGAATCATAAAAGCAGTTTCTTCTCTTCATTCACAATGTCAATTATAATTTTCAGTGCATCTAAGAAAGGTTGCACAGGTTGACCAAGTGGTCATACAACACCAACAATAATGTTTTTTTTTATAAGCATGCTGTATTTCAATAAAAAATATTCTCAATAAAATTTGAATATACATCCAAATCCTCTTTATATATCACTGTAATGGATAAAATGCTTACTCCGCCACCACTTTTTCCTTGATGGAAGGTTCCTTTGAATGTATATAATGTAGACTGCACAACGGATCATTCTGTTCAACCACGTGTCGGTTAAACCAATGACGGAAAATACTACTAAGAACATGAAGAAATGTCATGTTTTCAACATTTCTTATGAAAACTATATAAACAACAAAAACTGTATTTCATTTGTATCTATATCATAATCATCTAAGTGATTATTAAATTCCGAGGCAGAATAAAGATATTGGGCTCCATGTAGGGCCTACAAAATTATCATTGTCACTGGGAAACAAAAAAACTGAGTAATGGTTCATGTCAAAAGTTCTGCACTGTTGATAATAGCGATTGACAGGCATGGACAAATTAAAATATAAAACACAAAGATATTACTATTAAGTAACAACAAAATCACAGTTATTAGGGCTGTTCTCCGCTAAGATTTTGCATAGGTACACACACTTGAACTGAAAAAAGCTACAATGACCTTTACCTGACTACAGCAACAGCAGCAGTAATATAGTGTCCATGACATTCTTGTATGAGTCCAATAAAATTCATGAAATATCATCGGAGAGATATTCTTCATGTTCTTATTACTTCATTTGCAGAAATGGAATAGGAATGTTGATACAAATTGACTAGATTTTCGACAAGTAGACATGATTACACTGAAAATGAAAAGAATTTGTTCCCTACCCCTACCCCTTCTGGTTCCTAGTCCTAATCCGAATCCGTATCTTATATAATTCAAAGGCAAGTACTCTACATTTAATCGGATTGGATTTCAGATTACAGACTTTTGCGGCAGAAGAAGGAGCGAGCGGCCTCGCATCCTATGTCATTCCACTGCATTCTCTCGTCATCGTTTACGCCTTTGTTGAAGATCTCAACACAGTCTTCTCCAGCGGAGTCATTGGGCTCTCCAGAATGCCAGTTAGTGTAAGCGGTGCTTGTGCCATCAGTCCACCTAAATAGACCTTCCCAATGAGTGTCACGCAGACCAATCCAGTATGCCTGTTGGTGCAAAGGATGGCAGACTCATGAAATCTATGAACAAAATCGAGAGGTCTCAAGTGATTCCACTTCACATATAGGCCGCAGAACGATGTTAAATAAATTTATGTTGGTCTCCTGTTTGTTCTATGATTTTGTTTAAGGAAAGCATCAACAGCTACAGCTTGTGACAAAAGACACTTTACATGCAGTTTAAGCTCTTTAAGCTCCTTTTCGTTTGCGTATCAAGTAATTTTCAAACTTGTCTCCTCCCCACCCAGCAACGTACAAACATGACTTAATAGGAAAGTCTTCCTTTTAGGTTGAAATATGATAGTATGTCATATACTCACATCATGCTTTCTATTAGGATCTGTAGAGCGCTCCTTCCAGAGTCGGTAGAGAGTAGCTTCCTCTGTTCTACTGTGAATGCTAGGGAGGTGCGCTCGAAGCATTCTGCAATGACTATGTGCATCGTGCCATCTCCTTCGGCCGCCGAAGTAACGGTAGCAGTATTCTCCCACTTGTATCCAATGCTCGGGGCATTTCCTGCACTGCCCTTCAGAAAGCTGAGTGACGCAGGTTAGGAGGAGAATCAGACAAGATATCTTCAACACCAGGGACGCCATTTTGGAACGTTTCTCTGAGAGAATTGCCTGTTTAAAGAGGTAATTGAATAAAGATGCACCATTGGAACTATCAGATGACTGAAAGATATTTCTGTACTGAGAGGTAATGTGAAACACGAACGGAGAATGAGGGCTGTATTTTTTTTTAAAGATGTCGATGTAAATATTCTTCTAACTTCGTTAAAAAAAAGAGGGCGTTTTGGAAAATAAAGACTGAAGACCGGGGACCCATGTAATAATTTACGAATGATCGGTGTTTACATTAGTGACAATGACACTAAAATTCTATCCTAATAATAACAACAGTAGGCCATAACAGTAATAATAATGATTACTGTACTCGATGATGATGGTAATAATAAGAGATGATAATAGTGGTTTTTTGTATAGCGCTCATGTCCATCAGGATTGACGCTCCTGGCGCTCCACTGTTATTACCCTGGCTTTAGCAAGGCAGCCATTAAGGCGCTCTAGCATTTCAAGGAAATTAATCCTGCCGGATACCCAATTTCCTACACCTGGGTCGAAAATGGCAGGTGCATATTAATGTCTTGCTAAAAGACATTGGTGCCATGGCGGGACTCGAACCGCCAATCTTGTGATCTACAGTCCGGTGAGGCGGTGACGTATCCACTAGACCACGACACCTCTATAATGATAATGATAATGATAATATAGGATTTCCCGGCCAAATGCCCAAGTTTGTCATTCAAATTGATTTATTTTGCATTCAAATTCGACGATTTTAGTACTGTCAGGTATATCTCGGGTTCATATCCATATTTCTAGTTTTAAAAATCTATAAATTGTTCTTTCGTACAGATCTACATGTTTCTCATTCAAATTCATGAAAAAATGTAATTCTTTCACTATCCAGACATTCAATTTTAGCGCAACACGATTTGCTGACTTCGCGACGTTGCAATTCCAGCATTCATCCACTTACTCAAAAAGATTTCATTCCGAAAATATAAGAACTTACCTTTCGAACACTTTAAAACTGCAAACTTATCTCTCTGAATTCACGTCGGCTAGTGCTACCTGGTCTAGCTACACAATATGAAAAGTCTCGCTTCACCCTACTCCGGATCATGAAGTGTCTTGTCAGTGACTTTTACTGACAAATATTATCAACTACAGAAATCCTTGCATCTTATTGGCTCAGCGATAAAGACACTTCATGAAACTCTCCCCTGGAAAAACTCACTTCGGGTAGCAAATGATGAGCTCACCTGGCGGTCAATGGGCGTGGCTTAAAAAGTTCGCGCGACATCATCATCTATGGGTTCTAATGTATTCAGGCACCCGGGGCTCTCCCCGGGAATATCCTGGGCACCGTTTCATGAAAGTTGTCAGCGGCTCAGCGCTCACAAGTTATAATTCTCTGACAGTTACCATAGTAACAGTCAGTGACCAGTGCTTCTCAGCCAATCAAACCAATGATTTTAATGGAAAATTGTCAGAGAATGAAAACTTGCCAGTGCTGACAACTTTCATGAAACGGTGCCCTGGAACGAATGTCAACTTGTTCCTGCGCCCTAAATGTTTGGTCACTGCCTCTTTCGCTTTTAGAAGGAGCTGGGGGGGGGGGATGGGTGGATGATCCCCCAAATTTTGAGGTGGACTCATATTAATGTGTGTATGTACTACTAATGGGCTAATCATCCCCCCCCCCCATGAGGACCTGAAAGCGTAATACATACTGATAAAAAGAGCTGAACTAGAGGTTCGAGGAGCTACACTGAAAGCATAATGAAAAATATACAGTGATAAAAAGAGCTAAAAAAACTAGAGGATGGAGGAGTTGAACTATATAGAGGTCGAAAGTGCATATGCAGTGATAAAAAGAGCAGAACTAGAGTTCGAGGAGCTACACTGGAGGGCGACAGTATGGTGGCCCTGAAGTACGCTCGACAACAGGTCATGTGCGACGTGAATTTCGCATCCCAATTAAGATTAATGAAACATATACAGCGATAAAAAGAGCTGAACGGTTGGTTGGTTGGTTGGTTGGTTGGTTGGTTGGTTCTTGGTATGATGGCGCTCTTCAATCTCTTCAGATTATTTGCGCCAGTCACTTTCGTAGTTTGGCGGCGGCTTCGGATCAAAGCCAGCGAGCAGCTTTTCTTGGTGAAAATGAAGTTAGTAGTGATATGGTTACGATATTAGTAATATTCCTAAGTTGTTGGTCATGATCATTTGTATTTATTCGCGATAAAATGCGCATGCAATCAATAGGAGAAAGAAAAGGGAAGGGGTGGGAGAGAATTGCATTTGTTCATGGACTAGAGGACTGAACTAGAGGTTGGAGGAGCTGAACTGTAGAGGGCGAAAGTGTAATAAAAAGAGCTGAACTAGAGGTTCGAGGAGCTAAACTAGAAGGTGAAAGTGTAAATCAAATATATAGTATATATGGTACCAGGTGGATTTTAAAGGGACTTTATTGGTGTGGCAAAAAGCATTACAACTACTGGAGCTTTGACCAAGTTTTTGTTAGTCTGAGATTCAGCCCCTCTACCGAGAAAAAATGCTGAAAAACACCCCTTCATATTTTCAGCAATTGAAGAATAATGTATGAACTCTTAAAGACAAAAGTTTCAATGGTGTCATGATAAACACTTTTTAACATGAATTTATCAAATTCCATTTTTAACACAGGGGCCTATGGGGAAATATTTACAGGCGTGCGACCATAGAGGTAGACCAGCTGCTGGTCGTTTTAAACTGTCACCACTTCCCGAACATGCGTGCGCGCGCGCTGATGTAGTATCTCCCCACGAATTCACTTACCCCACGAATTCACCTTCCCCGAAAAAAACGACCAGCAAACCTCGGCAGCGAGGTCCGAATTTAATGAGCAGTGACCCCATGACCCCGCTTCCCAAATAAGGATCCTCTCATGAATGATGCATGAATTGATTTGATCAGCTGTGCCAAGGCCAGTGTTTGTGCCGTGTGTGTGTGTGTGTGTGTGTGTCTGTGTGTGTATTGGTGAATGTGAAAGTGTTCGGTGAATGCATGCAGCTAGCTATGTTTAACTTTTCACAATACGTTCAACACGTGCGCTATTGTCCCAATGTATACAAGCATGCAACATAACACGCATCGTATCGTAAGCGTATTGGAGAAAAGTTTTCCAGCAGTTGAAACTGAGCTGAGCCTGAGTAACTAATCACTGTACTTCGCCAATTTCACTAAAAGTCTGCTTAAATAATGGATAAAGCGAGATGGTGTATGATTTGTGACACTGCCTTAGTTACCTGCAAACATTACATCAATCTGAATTCCACGAAAACTTCAAGGAGTGCCTTACAGAAGAGCTTTGAAGACGTATTTGGTGATTTTTCCACCAGCAAATCGCAGTATGTATGCGACAAGTGTGTCAAGAAAATTACCAATGTAAACTCCTTGAGAAGTCAACAAGTGGAACTGAAATTGTTATATGAGCGGACATTACAAAATCACACGGAAACTGCCTCTTCTACTTCAGTAAACTCTTCTAATCCGAAAAAGACAGCAACGCCATCGACCCCCAAAGGCAAGAAATTGTCACATTCGGAGAATAAAAGAGGTGCTTGTTTTTCACCTGGTACACCATCAACAAAGGTAAATAATCAGGCAGACTTAAATTTCAACCCTAACTTAACTAGACCTATTAACTTAAAGTTAAACTGTTAAATCTAACCTAATTTTGGTGAATCTTGTCCCTCCCTTTCTATAAAGTTTGTACTTTAATGTTAGTTTTCTTCCCCCTTTTTTCTTTTGTTTTTATTCATCTTAACAGTTACAATAGGTCTATCCTCCCTTTTGATTTAGAATTAAAGATGTCTAAGTAGGTCTAGATCTAGATCTGTCATCTAGGATAGATGACAATTCACAGCCCCCCCCCCCCCCACCCACACACACATACATAAAAAGAAATGAAATGAAAATATTTGAAAATATTGTTTGAAGGCCTCAAGTTAGATCTAGATCTAGACTCTAGGCCTAGATATTTTCTTTAATTATTTCAGTATGTGGACCTAACTACATCTATTCCAGAATGTATGATTACTTAAGGGCTAGATTTAACAATGATACTTTACATGTAAATCATATTGCATTCTTGTTAACAAACAATACTGATCATATGTTTTGTTATCCCTACAGCATGTTACTAAAAAGCTACATGTTACTTCTGGAACACCTAAGTCCAAGACGAGGATCAACTTCCAGCCACTGACTGAAAATGCCTCTTCAGTTGATGCCATGTCACAACAAGGAAAACAAGTTCAGGTATGGTTTGTGAATTTCTTTGTTTTGATTGATTCCCCAGCAATTTGAAGAAATAAAAAATAAAAAAATTAAAAATCCATGTAGAGGTTTATCCATCTGACATTTGGTGTTAGACTGCAGATTCATGTAGATCTAATGGGTAAACATGACATGTAGGCAAAGTGAAGACCAAGAATTACTTGGTAGTAATAAGAGCAGAAAAGTAGGTGAATAAAAAAAAAAAATATTGAGATAAATCAGAATGATATTATGGAAATGTAGGGCTTAGTAGGTAAAGCTGATTGCATAGTTATATCAATAGGAGAAAATAGAAATTATGTTCTTTCTCCCTTGGGTCTGCCTATAAGCCACACTTAAATATTACAGTTATTTATTAAGCAGGAGAATTTCCATTTTCTTTTATTTTATTACCCTCAAAGTACCTTTTGGAAATAGTTTCATATGGTAATCATACATTGTATCATTATGATATGAGCATGATTTGGTTGATTTTCCAAAAACTGTGGTTGTGTATTTTGACATTACCTGTGTATATTATGTATTGAAATATATTTTGCTATAAGCTATCCAGTATGTCATACTAGTTCCTATTTTCATAATAACTGACCTAATTCTTTCTTTATTAAATGTTTGATTTGTTTTTGCTTATTTTTTTTTTGTTAAACCTTACAGGTAAACAACCAGTATGATTGTTTCAAAGATGCATACCTACAACAAATTCGGGATGAGGTAGATGTCATGTGCAAGCCTGCGAATAAATCAGCTTTCCGTGAATCCTCTTTGAGTGATATGAAAAACTTTAACATCAAAGAGCAAGCTACCGAACTGAAAAACAGAGCTCCAACATTACTTTCGGTACTTGAAGCTGCAACCGAGACTCCCAGAAGAGACAGAAATGTTGAGAAAACGGAGGAGAGTGTGCTGCCAAGGGTAGTAACAGCTGCAAGTGTATTGCTGAACACAAGATCGCAAAATATGAATGCTCACCAAGTTCTTAATTCACTAACTTTGAAGGAGGGTTGTGCCAAGAAGAGCACTTTTTCAAGGATGCATTCCAAAGGACTTTGTACATCCTACACGACAACCCTGAAAAAACAAATCGAATGTGGCAGCAATTTTGATGAAGAGGTGAAGAGATGGGCAGAAGAAGTACATCAAAATAATCAGAAAGAGAGGGAACTTGCAAATGAAGGCACAGAGATGGTTGAAATATACAACAAAAGTAGATCCGACAAGGGTTACACCCTTGTAATGGATAATGTGGATATAGTTGTCCAGGCACGCCACCCAACCAGAGATAATTATGGCAAGGACTACCACATGGTACAAATGATTGCGTATCAACATCGAGTCAATGCATACCACCTATCTAATGAGCCACCAACACGATCAGTGGATTCAATGGACTCCTTGGAGTTTCTGCCGACAACACAGGAGAACTTGATGCTGAGAAGAGACTGGATGATCATTGCAGCAAGGATGATTTCGCAGCATATTCCTGCTCTAAAACCGATGATGGATGTCTTCCCAACTGAGATTACACATGAACATATGGCAGAGATGGCAAAAAGATCAAAAGTGGTAGGTATTAAAAATTTGTGCATTATTGTGCAGATGGAAATTTGTTGGCATGGGTGGTTTTGGAATGAGTATATTTTGCTTTGAAAGACTGAAAAAAAAAATTATTGTGAAACCATTGATTGTATAGAAATAACTAATCAAAAGGGGAATGAGAAAATTCTGCATTGAATAGTTTTTAAATAACTGTACATTAAAGTTGAGATTAATTGTTTCTTTTGACTGAGTGTATTTACATTACCGCAAAAATTACACATGTATGCCCTCCATTTTGTTTGATAATTTTGAGTGCTTGATGTTATTGCTTATTCAAATTGTAAGCAAAAATGTAAAAACTATTATTTTATGCTTTATACAGTACTGCATTAGTATGAAAATGGGCAGAAAGATTGCATTATATATATAAATTTCTGAAAATTGTCTTGCAAAAGATATATTCTGAAATTAGCTATTAATGATAGTTTTTTCTTCCTTTTTTTTCCTATCATCTGGGGATGAACACATGCAGGTCAACCTAGGAGTGCTGAATGAAAATGAAAACACTACGGATGGGATACTAAAAATAATGCATCATTTACATCAGTATGCTCCTGGCCATTCCTCGCAACAACCGACAACCATCATCAGTGCAGGAGACCTGCTCACTTGTGAGAGGGAATCGAACTGCATTGAGGAGCAGAGGAACTCATCAACGCCAAGTCAGAGGCTCGAGGGATTGATGCCAGTAATTGCTGATTTCCACGCTTTAGCGAACTTCTACCAGGTATTGAAGTTTATTCCTACAGTAGCTATTAGGCTGTGTACATGTATTCTTAATGCTGGTGAATATGAAATCAATCAATTTTATTCGAATTAAAAAAACTTTTTCATTTCAGCTTCAAGTGAAATCCATTTTCATTGAATTAAAGATAGTTCTAGGGTGAAAGAAAATCAATTCTTGGTTTTTAAAACATTTTTTAACTATTGTGGTTGGTATGTCTTCATGGTTTATTATCTTTTTTGTTTCATTGACTAGGTGTCCTCAGATTCTCCTGTTCCAATGAAATTTCAAATCAAGATAGGGAAAATTGCAGTGGAATAGGATGGCTAATGGTGAAAATAGTGTAAATATGATAAAATTGCCTGCACTTTGGAAAGACGTGGACTCCTTGTCATGCAGTTTTTGTTGCGGTTCGTTTTGTAAACTATACCTGATTTTACCCGAATAGACTTGTTGATGTTTACATGTAGTATAGTTTTGTAAGACAGTTGATTATCTCTTATTGATATTTTCCCATGTTTTATCTTTTCGTCACTGAAAGGTTATTTGGAAATCCCTCTATGACGCATCCTCAGCTGCTGACAAGGGTACATTATACTCAGCAAGGAACTATCTTGAGGCTCGAGGTGTCACAACAAATCCCATGAAAAACATCAACGCAGCAGCTGACCTGGTTGAAAAGTACACATCTGCTTTAGTTGTTGCTGCAGCTATGGACTACTTCGGACTTGACAGTTTGGATGCTGAGCCTACAAAGCACACCTTCAAGCTGGAAGAGCATCAGAACTTCAAACATTATGCAGAGACGGAAATGGCATCGTTCATATGTCACTACATGATCCCATCAAGTGAGGAAATAAAGCTGGATGAGCAGTCCTGGGTTTGTAACAAGTGCAGCAAGAAGTATTCTACCAGAAAAGGTCTAGTCAAGCATGAAAGGAATGCTCATTCTGGAACAAGGGTGGCATCTGAATCAGCTTCTGGGCCTCAGCAACAAGAAAAGCATGATGGAGTGCTGAACTATTCGAGGTGTGCTTTGGGCATGGGTATGCTGGCACTGGATTTTAATGATGCTCGTCAGATGGGAGATGGTGCGAGAATCATGCGTCTCTACAAGATCCTTATGCTCCATTGCAAAGCAGCTCAAAAACCCAAGTACAGCTTTCACATCTTGAGATTGTTAGCTCAAGTGCAGTGTTTCCTTTCACCAAGATTGTCATATGAGCTTGTGTGGAACAGATTCATCAATACCAAGGGAAAAGCAAAGTGCAATGTTGAGCCTGACCGAGTCCTCGAGCATCATAACAGGGTCTTCAAGGGACATTATCAAGGATTTCGTGGCAAGATTACCCAGAAGAGTGTTGACAGGGTGAGCCGATCAGCACAAGCTGTTAATGATGTACTGACAAATGTTGATCGTCAGTTGGAAGTCAAGAGGCCATCGGCTAAACGACAATCAACAGGGAAAATGATGTTGCTTCACTAGCAGTAGAGTTACACCAGGAACAGCTCTTCAGAGAATGTCCCGGTCGTAGTCATTCAGCATTCCCGAACTTCCCAGTCACTCTCCTTGGAAGGCTTGAAGTTCCTGAACTTCATAGATGGATAAGTGCCACTTTGAAAACTCTGTCAAGACAAAATCAATTTTCTTCACATTGAAGAATTATTGATCGATGCACAGGGAGTACATTTATTGATATAAAGAATAATGAACTTTGTTTTTTTCTCAGATGATACCCCAAAGTTCTTGCTTACAACATTAGTATAAAAAATGCTGTTTCTGCTTGATTCTATTTTTTTCCCCAAATGTTGTCATAATTTCAAGCATTGCCTACAGAAGCAAGGTGTTTTTTGATTTCTGGTTATTAGAATTGCAGAAGTTGGTATCCATTACTGAAGGTTGAATGTGAATTTGGCAGTGAAGAAGAGATAAGTATGAACAGGATACCATAAGAACATTCATATCAACTGTAATATTTATCTCATTACTAAAAAAAGCAATGATCTTTCAATAGAAAAAATGGTGCTATATGCATTGATAAGAAAATTATTTTTGTTTTGTTTTGGTTCAAGCTAATCTACAGTTTATAGTAGTGAAATGAATATTGATCTTAAACTGATTAAATATAGTAAGAAATTCTCTGCCTTGAGTATAAAGATACATGTGCAAGATCATCTGGTATTCCACATGTACTCATGATTTCAGAAGAATTTCAGTATGTTTTTGTAATCAGCGCAATATGTAGGGTCAGTTTAGCCCTATGTTACATTTAGTGCAATTAACCCTGACCTTTCCCCGTACAAAGTCTCACATGTTATAGACCCTATTTCACCTCTCGTTTGTTTATTATTCATCTCGATGAGGAGAAAACTTCACAGCATCTTAGTTTTGCCATTGTCTTGCTACTGACTAGCTGGAAAAAACAAACTAACTATTCACTTTTTTGAGGTCCTACCAAAACTGGAATTCACCTTTAAATGAACTATACTGTATACAGCAGTATTTCTCTTTTGTTTGTGAGAACAGAGGTATCTACCAAAGATTTAAAAAGAGACAGCAACATATTTCTATGTTCTTTCTAGTTCTTTCATTTGAAGAGAGTGTTTGGCTTTTGTACATTCATATGCATACCACAATGTAGATATATTTTGTTAACCCATTAAATCTAACAATTAACAGTTTGGCTCAGTCTATACATGAACATTTTTCTTGAGTTTTGGGGAAGGCAGGTAAAATGCATGTACCAAAGAATTGTTTGATAATATTCATATGTGTATCATGTTCTTTCATTATAAGTATGGTGATGTGTGTATTCTTAGGACTAGATTTGGCAAAGTTCTTGTATGAGAAGATAGGAAGTTGTATACTGTTTAAAGTTTTCGTGAATTTTTATGAGAAGACAATTCAATTGCATGTACCAAAGTTATACATGTAATATTTGTTTATAATTCCCATTTCATTGTATCTCATGTTCTTTCATTTGTATTGCATTGCTGCGAGTATTTATAAGATTAGATGACATATTTTGTTTATTCTTGGAAGTTATCAGATTGGCAAAGGACCTACAAAGTGAGAGGACATTTCAAATACATGTACCAAAATGTCTCCAAATATTTTTCTTTTTAAAAACGTGATATCATGGTAGACTTAGTATAATCATGGGTATGATGTTACTCTAAATCTTGATTTTTGGTAACTATGTATGCAAGCCATATATGGAAGTAAATAGATTCTCCTTTGATTTTGCACCTGAAGCTTACCTTATTTATGTTACAAAAGTTAACTTGCTTTTGTGCATAACTTGTTTTGCAGGTGGTGATGTGCTTTAACTTGAACTTTTTTTTTCTCTTTGCCATTCTTTTCATTTGATAACCAGTACTGACTATTCAACCTACATTGATGCACTTTTTATGCAAGTAAACTTTAGCTGAGCACTGTTCTTGCCTTGCGCCTTGTCAGTTCTTTTGGCTAACAGGTGTGCTCTCAGCCATTCCTATGCAAAGATTTCAGTAAAAAAAGTAAGTTTGTAAGTAAAAATCATTGATCAGTGATTGGACAATCGATGATATGTAACCATTTTGAAATATGTCATCTGTTACTAGCATATTTACAGGTATATGTGTATTCCCTTATAAATGAGGGCATTGAATGATTCTCAGGTACACTTTGAAGCTGAAGTAAACTGGAATAAAAATATCCTATTAAAATGATTACATACATGTAGACCACTTTCTTTGATGTCCTGTGTAGTGTTAAGAGTGTATGTGTGATTGTTTTGGTAAAGGGCAATAACTCTGCACTAGGTGCTATGGTTTAGACCACAGTTCATTTAAATTAAATAAATTTATTGAAATAAATTTCAATAAACTGTTGTTTAAACTGTAGCAACATGCATGAGTTTAGTGCTCTTTGCCAAATATGCACATCCATTACTGGATCCTTTTAAATGTATCCCATAAATTTATGTACCTTCCAATCTGCATGAACACAATTTACAGATAAATTCAACCTTACTAATAAGTTGATTCGTGTGAAAATGAGAAAAGTGGGATGATGAATGTTTGAAAGAAATCAAAGAATTAAAAAATGGATGGATGAATAATGGGATCATGAAAGTACTATGTGAATGATGCAAATCTCCAATCTGCAATTTTGTTGATTGATTGTTACAAATGGAAGGAACAATTTATTTGGGGTTATCTTCTTTTGCTCTCTTGGGTGCAGTAATCAAAATATGTCATAGATAGCATGTGGTTATACCATGTAGGAAAACATCGTTCTGAATAAAACACTGGCAAAAGATGACATTTCATTCATTAAGTCTAATGGAGTAAATGTTGTAGTTGTCCCTATACTATAATCACAGTGACATTACCTATTCAGCCAATTTTTAATTGCCACAGAATGTATGTTGATGAAAAATTTAAGACATTTACGACTTTGTCCGATTTTGTTCTTCACCAATATGCTTCTCTAATTGTCATCTTTCAGAACAACTTGTCTATATGGTTAGTAATGGCACAGAGGATACTCACTATATCAAGGACCTCTGGACAACAAAATCTACCCTTTTAGGCTTTTTCATTATGAGTCTCCTCATATTCCAGATGAAAAAAAAAAAAAAAAAATCTCCTTATATCAGGCTGGAAAAGACAGAAGCATTGGAACCAGCAAAGTGACCTTCTCATATCATAAATCTTGCCATTCCAGAGATCTTTGTAATGGGTATCCATTGCATAAGATATCAAACTATATACAATGTAAAGTACTTTTTAATTATTATTATTCATGCATCAAAACTTAAGGGCAAGAACAAATAAAAACCAATGCCACACCATTTATTTGTTGTTTTTTTTCCAAATTCTTGCACTTAAGAGCAAAATTTTATTCTTGAATAGGCAATCACACAGTTCAAAATGTCCAGCACCACATAAAAAGCTTGGAATGTGGTGCAAATTTCAGGATATAATCTGTGTGAATAGCTTTCAACATAATACATGAAATAATATCTATAAGTCTTCCAGGGGCTTAAACATTATGAGAAATAACACAACTGAGGGAGGGCACAAAATCTGAGCTAACAGTCAAATGCAACTTCACTATATACACCTCAAATCAGTGCGACTAAGATTTGAGATCAAGGAGACATTCAATTTGAAACAATTTATCCAATCTACACTGATACACGCATCAACTTTCACTGTTCGTGTAGCTAATACTGCATACACACATCCCAATGCTAAACATGTTTTACTTACATTGTAAATATGCATTTCTCTGTTGTAAATATGCATTATAACGTAAATATGCACTGTACACTAAAATCAAATAAAATTAATAACTATGTAATGATCATGTTGTTACCTGGACTGTTCCACACGTTATACTTTGAAAATCAAAATTTTCCAGGCTAAAGTTTTCTTTGATGATTTATTTGAAACACATTCATGACCAAAAACATGTACATTGACATGTAGAACACTTTAAAATGAAGCAATTTTTACAAAGAAAACGAATAGTACACGTACATGTATGTTCAAGCTCATTAACACATGAAATTGACAATTATGGATTTTTTCATTCATCAAGATATCCAGCTACCAGATAAATACACAACCAAATCCACCTTACTATCGTAACGAAAATGTGCATGCACTCTGAATAAGAATACCTAAATGCAATACCGGTTTTACAAAAATTCTCAAAGGAGAAACATATTTTCAGCGGACCCTGCACATGTTTGGTCACCATGAATGTTACATTAGTAGAGACTGGTAGAAAGTCTGTTTTGTTTTCTGAAGTTTTGATACTGTACTTGCTGTAACTAAATATTGTTTATTCAACACATCATGTAATAAGAGATAAAGAGCTCAAGATGTAACTTAGATCCTATCCAAACATAATGTGATTAACCATGAAATATCCCCCACAGATCCACAGATAGATTACCAATGAAATTCAACAAAAGCTACCAGTCATCTTCACTATCGGATCCAATCACTGCTTCCTGAAATTCAGAGTCAGACCACATGTCAAAGTCTTCAGAGTCAGTGTCAGGACAATGACTTTGTCCACTTAGTGATGTTGCATCTCTTCCTAGAGTTGTACACAAGATTGACCACACATCAGATGCCATCTGACGACTTGGAAAGTCATATCTTGCAACAAATCCACTGAATGAAAACGCCACATTGCAATCTTGTACAATTTTCTTGAGCACTGCATCAGAAAATCCAGTGATCAAGTCCTCTCCACAATACATGTACATGTGTTCTTCAGTTGAAAGGCTTTTCTTGTAGTCTTGTAATGCCCTTTCAAGGTCATCTACTTTAGCAGGCGAAGGGATATTGAGTGGCAGCTCTTCTGGTGACCCTTGCGATTCTAATACATGCTGCAAGCCCCTTTCAAGACTTGTTGCCTTAGCACTACAAGTATCACCGCTGCATTTGCAGGCACTGGTACAAACATCACAGCAGTTGTGTGCATCAATAGGGGTATCAGATCCAGGTGGAGTTCCAAACACCTCCCTTACAATCTCTCTTCGACAACGATCTCCCTCCAAGAAGTCGCTCATGCTCTGTGCAGTCCTTCTTCCAACACAGTCTCCAGGATACAACAAAGATACTGCGATACTAGGCTTGTTGTCCCTACCGATTCTTCCACTCATTTGCATGTAGTCCTCCATGTTGACAGTACGCCCAAAAATAATAGCTTGACAAAGTCCTTTGCAATCGACACCCATGCCATAAGCGATCGTTGCGATCAAAACTCTTATATCCCCTTCTGGATCTGCGAAGCTCTCGACAATAGTCTCCTGCACGTCTCTCTCGGTGTTCGTATGAAACATATTGACATGTTTGTGATGAGTTTTGGGAAGGAAGTGCAAAAATGTAGAGTACAATTCACTCACAATCTTGCGTGAACAGCAATAAATTATTGTGCGATCTGTAGCTCCTCCAAATCTTACAATGTCATCTGCCATCCACTTGAAAAGATGATCAAGATTCTTTGTCTTGGATCTCATTACTGCATGTTTAATATTCTGCCTCTCTGGTGATCTGTCTATTAGCACAAAGTTTCTCAGTCCCAAATTATCAGAGACATCTCGTCGAATCTCTTTGGTCGCTGTCGCAGTCAAAGCAACAGTAGGAATTGCTGAATGGAATCTGGCCCTTACTTCTCCTAGTTTTCCATATGCAGCTCGAAATGCCTTTGTGTCCTTTGATGAGCATCCCCTATATATACAATAAAACAGAGTTCAAAAAGATTAATTATGCAATACAGCACTGTTGGAAGTTGAAACAAATTTAGGGCTGCCTGAAAAGAAGTCATTCAAAGGGCCACATAACCTTTTCTTAAAAAAAAAAAATCGCTTTGTAAAAAAAAAAAAACAGAATTAAATACAGCAAACCTCTTTGTGTCTCAAATATCCATTGATAATAAAATAATATTTTGAATTCTGTTAAAGTACTACACATACATTATGGTAAAATTTGAATGACCAATGAACACAAAGAATAAAAAAAAAGTTTACAAGTATCTACATGTGTGTATTCATAAATGGAGAAAAGAAATTACCATTTGGAGACACAGTGGCTTTCATCAATGAATAGTCCGCAAAGCTGCTCTCTGAAGGCTGCTATGCTGAAGAGCTCGTGACCATCTTCTCCCAACAATCCCTCAGGGCTTGCAAAAAGCAGTGAGTACTTGGAAGAAGAAAGGCCCTCACGAATAGAGTCAGTGATTCCTCCAGTTAGGTCTGCAGCATCAATATTCAATTGTCCCGCTCTGCTCATTTGATCTGATATTAATGATCTCAAAGGCATGACAGTCAGAGCAATGGCCTTCTTATTGACATCTTGTTGTGGCAGGTGACGTCTACGAAGAAAGTCAACACAGAGCGGTGCAGCCTGAAATATCACACTTTTACCAAACCCTGTCGGGAGACTCACAAACAAATCATGACCACGTAAGTAAGATTTCAGCGCAGAAGACTGTTCAGTCCTAAAGCCATCTGGAAATCCAAGTTTGTCAGCAGCATATGCAAGGGCTCTTTGAATATCGTCATCCGAGAATCGATGTCGTGTATCCAAGAAAGCCATGATGGAACACAGCAGCAGGGAAGAGCTGGCAGCAATAAGCTTTTCAAGCTTGAAAGTGACATCCGATCTGAAATAAATAAATTGAAAATTGATAAGTGGACATTATTCATTAATACATCAAACTTCTAATTACAATATCATACTTACGAGATTGCAATTATCATACACCAAAATATTAAGCAGTTAATTGAGGTAAATACATAGTGCAACGGTTCCGATGAATGATGTGTGTAATACATAATAATTGAGAGTTTTATTTTAGACTGTTGCCTAGTAAATTTCTTATCATGAAGTGTATATTTATCCATTTAACTACTGCGAGAAATTTGAGAATCTTACTATAAGTCTATATATCTACATAGATTGCTATTTTTTTACCTCAGTGTTTGCTATATATATATATTTATAACTGACACATACCAATGATACACTGTGCTAAATACATGTAGAATTTTTGTTTGTTTGTTTTTGTTCTATAGATACTTGTACATCAATAGACAATAACTGCAGAAGGAAGTCTTGAATAATTATAGAATGGAGTCTAACACTAACATTTAGACTTAGAGCTGTGGCCGCTTTTTGTTTGTGACCAATCAATTTACATGGCAAGATTCGATGGCTGTGTGCACAACCAATGACAATGTTGTATAATTATCAAATAATATGATCACATGATTTCACGATCATTAATAGCAGCCGTAGTATCGTAACGTCACCGCAGCCGAGGCGCTCCGTGCCCATGCCCTGGGGTTCCCATGGCCGTAGCCGTGGGTATGCCGCACTTGCAGAGCAGAGAATGAATGAAGTCTCGGTGGATCAAGCGGGAAAGAAATCACTTGCACACTCATTTTTTCAACAATGTTTGCAAGTTAAAATGAAAATTACGAATAGCATACTCACGTTTCTTTTCATCCACTAACATTTACGAAAGCGTTGGGTATATGTAGCAGAAAATTGAAGTAAAATATATCTCTATCTCTTCTGTGAAAATAAGACCTCAAATCAGCACTGCATGCCTTGCATAGTCCAGAATAGTCTTCCGGCAAGTCATCTTTACTAAGTCTTTGCAGTTAACATCATATCGAATTCAAAACTTTACAAACTGTTTAAATTAATTTTTGAAATCTATAATTTAAGATTAAATATGATTTCTTTTAAATGTAAAATATATATTTTCGTGGTTATTTGTGTTAGATTGTAAAAATATTACATGATATTTAATAGTAATGGCTTTGCAGGGAGACTATACGTGTACGAGCGGTGCACGGTTACATAATAACCGAATCTTTTGATGGGCATGAGTGGGAACCAATCACGAACTTGCAATCTCTGGCCATCAGAAGTGGGCGGAATAAAAGTTCCCCCTGAATTTAGGGGGAAAGCAATAAAATCTGCCAAGGTGTACTGGACTGTTCTCAGGCCCTGTGTCCGTACGTGCACTTTATTTGTGTACATATAGCCATGGTGTGCGCTGATATGTGTGCGTACGGATCATAGAGAACAGTCCAGGCAGTGGACTAGATTTTTAGCGGCTGTTACCACGTTAGTTATCATTGATGGCAAAGTTATTCTAATAGCAAGTTTTTATGCAACGTTACCCTGGAATAAATCTCGTTTTGAACTTTTCACCAAAAATTATATTTTTCGGAAGGGCCGGAAGGACGGAA
>CM057164.1:12118071-12143071 GCA_029962745.1 Echinometra lucunter
AATAACTTTTCATAACATGGGGGATCGATGATCCTCTTGTGCATTAATCAGATACAAAAGTTTTCTTGTTTTTCTGTACTCCTTTTAAAAATGTTTTCCATCGGTTCAGTTGAACATAGACCTTTTTTCAAACCGTGGACCCTATGTAAGGGAATCCTGGCTTCGTGAATAGCTCTTGCATATGCCGTTATTGGGTGCATATATACGCTTCGTTTCGAATACGAATTCTTATATCGACATCATGATGATGCGTATTCTGAAAAATGCAATTTTGTCGAAAAAGTAGATTTAAAAGACATTTATAACCGTATAGATATGTAGACAAATTTACACAACGCTGGCACATACACCATGCGTACCCGCAGCCTAGCAATTGGTCTATAATGAATTACCATATCAAACTGCACTTCTTATAGGTTCAATCGACTACGCCAGATGTACTACGAGAAGGCATAACCTTCGTCTCTCGGAGATCCACAGTCGATGACCAGCTGACCGAAAACGATATCGGCGTTTACGATCACGTCGACGACGCTCCTATCGACGCCAATGACCTCAGAGCTTCGGTAAACGTTAAGACGCAATTTGACGAAGTCACCGATGCGTCAGTAAAGTCATACATCCGGATAGCGTTTGCGGTGGTCCGTGACCCATCGCTGTTCATTTCTAAGGGACTGGATGGTAAACATGGTAAACGAACGGGAAGACGACGCCCTAACACGCCCGTGATTTCTGTCACCATTAAAGGTGCTGGACGGAGAAAGGTTCAAACAGAAGTAACCAGCATTTTCCATCCTATTCAGGTAAATACCATACTTGTAAAAAGAGAAATGGATGGGCACGAGGATTCGGGCTTGTATTTTGGAAATCTTTGTCGAGTATAATGCGAACAATGCTTATATTTTTCTACTAAGGATATGTAGTATTTTGTCTGGGATCAAACTGAATCGATGATCAAATTAAAACTGACCTCATCGATAGGTTATATAATCCATATGTCACTCATCTCCTTTCTCCAACTTTGAAAATCATTTTCTCTATTATAGGTTTGACTTTTCAGTATAGGTTCGGTTCCGTGCTTTTCAGCTCATTAAAGAAATGCAATAGATCATCTTCGTGACAGGCTGCAAAACCCTATTGATGACTAGGAGAAGAAGAAGTAATTCACATTAGCTTGTTTTTTTTTAAATCTACGTCTGTATTGTTCCATTGATAACAGACAAGCAACAGTACTGTCATCATAGACGATCCGGTGTGTGTCTTCTGGGACTTTGAGGCTAACAATGGTAATGGTGACTGGTCAGACTATGGATGTTCCTTGGTACAGAACGAGACAGTCATCATTAACTCAACAGCCATCACGTGTACATGCAATCACACCACCAACTTTGCTGTTATCATGGTAAGTTACTCTTCTGTTTGAGAGGGGGAGGGGGGGGGGGAGAGAGAATCATTCTTGACTTATGAGGATCTATGTATTACTGGATTTAGAGGTTAATTTGATGGTACTTACGGCTGGTCTGACAATGGATATTCCTTGATCCAGAACGATATAAGCATCGCGAACTGAACAGCTGTCATGTGTACACATAGAAAATGCAATCACACAACATTACACCAACAAATTTGCTGTAATCGTGGTTTTAGAATCCTTTAGCGTTCAATAAAGAAGGAGGCGGATGGGCGGGGGGGGGGGGGGATGTCACAAAAATATACTCGTGTACAAAGAGAGTTTCTCCCATAAGGCATATTAGCTACTGGGTACTTAATGCCCAAAGATACACCTAACAGGAAAGGGTAAAACTAAAAGAAAAGAACTCTGTTATTTCCAATTCATTAACATTTCGGAAAATAGCATTGAACACGGACATACTGAAGTTTTTCGATATGCACTCATTAGTATGTCCGTGTTCAGTGCTATTTTCCGATTATGCAGTGCCAGACACCTAGAAGGCCGTAGGGATATTTTGAAAGGCTGTGACAGTCTTTTCTTTTTTAACATCAACATGAAAATATATTTCCTGTCTACTGAAGGACTTATGATGAATGTTATTACTTAAAGCTATTTATTACGAATACTGTCGTTTCGACTGATTCTTCAGCATGTTCAAGTAGCTACTGGGGAGGATTAATGGCTCGTCTACGTGAAACTGAAAGTTGACATGGCCCATTTCAGAACATTGAATGTAGGTAAATTTGGGATTTATGTTTGGTCACGGATGACGCCTTTTTAAAAATGATCCATTGCTCGGTTTCCTTTGTGTTCCATTAACTTTTTTTCTTCTTGTTTTCACCTTGTTGTTCGCTCTTCCTTTCTTCTTATTTCTATTTTCAACATTTCTTTTTCATTCCTTTCACGTGCTACCAGCTTTCCCCTCAATACCGCGGGTTTTCCTCCGTTGCATTCAATTATTTCGCATGCTTATCGTGATTTTTCCTTTTTTTCAGAACTTCCATAGTCCCGAGCCATCCGTAATGTTCCGCAAAGTCTCAAAGTTGCTGAGCTCCATTGGTTGCGGATTATCTATAGGAAGTCTGGTTATAACATTAGCAGTCTATTTACTTTCACCGTGAGTATCAATCGCTGTCATTCTTTGAAGGTTAATATTTTATTGCACTCGAACTACCTCTTAACCTGCTTTATGGATAGCAAAACACTCGAACTCTAATTAACAGTATACCATTGACAGACTTTGTTTCGATTCTGATGAAATGCACGTATGTGGGCATGATAGGGTTATAAACTTTTGAAGACACAGTTATTATACTCTGAAAAAAGCCGAAAAAGTGGACGCTCTTTATTGCTTATTTTCATATTTACCGTCGATAAAGATATATATAAATTATGATTTACCAACATCAATTAAAATCAGGTTATTAATTTTTACTCTTCGTTGTATATAATGAAATTGAACACAAGTTATGTTTACAGTATTATTGTTATTATTATTATTATTATTATTATTATTATTATTATTATTATTATTATTATTATTATTTGAGGGATCCACTCTCTACAAGCATTGCTTTTTAGTGGATCCCTCCATTTGCATAAGAGCTTATACTGTATATATTCTTTTATATATTTACTTTGTTTCATATTTCAAATTATGTAAACATATCCTGACATTGTTAAAAAAAAAATTTGAATAGTTATGTATGTTTGATCTTTCAAAATTTGTTATTTGTTTTTTGGAAATGAAAAATAAACTCTTGAATCTTGAATCTTTTGAACCTTATTCATTAAACTGTTAGGAGGTCTGATTAAGAAAAATGAAAAATGGAGCAATTAGCCATGTAGATATTATTAAACATGAGCATTCAAACTTGAGTTTTTTAGTGAAATAGAGTTGCACTGAAGATGGATTTTTCTTAATTGCCGTTAACATTGAAAAAGTGCAACACATACTAAGAAAAAAGGGTTAAATTTTGCATCCTTCAAACATGTTAAATGATACACTAGGAGTTCCTTTAAGGGCGCAACTTTGCACCCAGAGAAGCATCATGCACCATAAACTGATTTAGGGTGCAGTGAGTGAGCTATATTTTGCACCCTTCAAGGTGCACCTACCCCTTTAGGGGAGGTGCAAATTTGTACCCTTTTGGATGCAAAGCTTTATGCACCCTTTAAGGTGCATGATTGCACCTTTTAGGGTGCAGATGGGCATTTCGGGTGCAAACAAGTACAAAAGGGTGCATATTTGCACCTCTGTCATGTAGGGTGCAAGATTGCACCCCAAAAGGAGCTGCTATCGTAGCATTTGGGGATGACAAATTGCACCTTTTTTCTTAGAGTTTACCTATTACAGTATATTCACTTTAATTCGTCCATTCAAGTATATTTTTTTTCGAGTATGACCTATCAAAAGTCTGGAGAAAAGTTTTCATATGTAATTCCGAACTTTCAACCAGTAATATTAAGAGGATCTAGGAAAATTTTGCAGCTTGGAATCTAAAGGAAAAACGAACTGCTTTATATATTTTTTTCCTACAAGCTGATGTCATTTGCTTTACCTTTTTGTTGTGATAGGGACAGGCGAGCGTTTGTAAACATAACGTGTTCCAGGGTTGCCATTCAACACCGGAACTCTTGTGAAAATGTTTTTCCACAATTCAGCAATTTAATCCAGTCGACTATTTTATGATTATGCCACTTCCGAGTGAAAAGGAAATACGAGATTCACTACAAAAAGTATCAGATTAGTCTTGTATAGTTGACACATGTTTATCTTGCTTTTACGATACTTCCTGTCGTAGTAAATTTCACCATGATTCTGATGATACTGTAATACAATACAAAAACATTAAACATGTACATTACACGAACTTAAACAATGAAACAAATACGCGTAGACTATTTTCAGTTTTGTTCCAAATGTGTTTTAAAGAAAACCTCATGGAAATCTTTCATGCTCTTGAACATTGAAGCACCTCCTACTTTTGTGATCTCACATTTCACTGTTAATCATTTAAGTCTGTCAAAGCGTGAAATTTCACTTCAAATATCTCATTAAGAGAGAAATCACTTATCCTTAAAAAAGGAAGGTGAAACAACCATTACCCTATTGAAGAATGAATCATAAATGTATTTGTTGATATTCCCTATCATTTGATGAAGGAAATAGATAGTTGAGTATACTGATGACTTGGATTTCAGACTGATTTACTTATTGAATAACCATCACACTATTGTTCAAATTCATACCATCTACAACTGCTGGAGGTAGGATGGGGACTGATTGGTTTGTCCCTTGGAAAATTTGAATAAAATTGTAAAGAATTTGATACTTAATCTCAAGGAATCTTATGCGTTTAAAAATGGTGGAGCGCTTCCAACTTTTAGGATCTCATATTACATTTTTTTCATTTGTCTTGTTGATGTCTGTCGATGTGGCTCCTTTCAATAAGATGTAAGTCAGTTATCAAAGAAAATTGAATAAAAAAAGGGGAAGGGATGACATCGTTGATATAAACACTAACACGATAAACCTCTTCATGAGCCAATCAAAATTTAAAAGTTATATTTTCTCCTTTTTTTCCACCCACATGTTTCAAAAGAAATAAATGGTAGGGCCGGGCTTAACTAGTCACTGAGATTTCAAACCGATTAACTTAAGCCCGTCGCACACTATACGATCCGACTGCGACCCGATTTTCGAATAAATGGCATTTTGCATTAAAAATGAAAGTTTAAACAGGTAAAATTATCTTTTTTTGAAGTTCGGGATGATGATAGGAATACTAAAATCGAATTTTTTGCTAACTGCAAGCCTTTTGGTAGGAGTAAAGGCCAAATCGGCTTCAAATAGTTGCCGATCGCAAGACTGATGTGACATCACTACGATTTGGAATTGAATTCGCTTGGCTTTTTCGATTTCAGTATTCATACCACTAATCGGAACTTTGATCGTTAAGATTTTACAGGTTGGAATGTTCATATCAAATGCTATAACAAATTTTTCCATAATCGGATCGCAGACGTATTGTATAGTGTGCGGCGGGCTTTATTCAATAACCAGCACCATTTACTTGAGATGAACACGACTGCAGGAACGGGTTGAGGCGGGGGAGGGGGTGCTGTTCAATGGAAAATTTGAACAAACTGATTGAGTGAGGAATGCATCACACCTTGAAAAGACCATAACAAGACTTATAAAGACTTCTTCAATCATAGATCTTCCTAATACAAGATATGAAGTGTTTTTTATTTAACCTGTCACTGCCGATGATTTGTCAGCGAAGAGTTATGATCGGACTGGGCATTTAACATAGGCTTTAGTGCCATGATAATAATTAATGACAATGCAATCTGGTACAAGTGCTTGACATAAACAGTTGGATTGTGGTAAACAGAGGGGCCTTTGCTTTTAAAGTATTCAAGGGGAAGATAACATTTAACACCCTCTACCGAACCAGTTTTAAGTCGTGTTCATCTCTGTTTCCTTAATATCAATTCAATTGCATTTTATTTTTCCACAAGAAAATGACATACTATTCTTTTCATTATCAGGAAACTTCGACAGAAGCAACCCAACCAAATCTTCATGAACATTTGCCTTTCTCTCCTCTGTCTGTACATCGCTTATATCATGGTCGTCATCTTGAACCGACGAAACGACGTCGAATCTCATGACGACAACGCACACGAGAAGGAGGTTGAGATTTGGTGTCTGTGTGTTGCTGCCTTGATACAGTATTTCACTCTGACGTCGTTGCTATGGATGGGCGTAGAGGGCGTGAACATGTATTTGCTTTTCGTGAAGGTGATCAATGCAACGATTCAAGGATTCATGATCAAAGCTTCCTTGGTAGCTTGGGGTAAATATTTCTTATAAGAAAATTCCTGTTTCTTCTTTGATATTATGCTATTGCAATATACATTTGACATATTTTTTTTAAATACATTTTTCAATCCATTTTAAAAATCTCCCTTTTTCTCATAAATCTTTCATTCATTAGAAGAATTTTTTTTTACCATCATTACCATTGAGTGCATATTATATTTGCTGATAATATTTTACTGTGCTTAACTAGAAACCCTAACCATATACATTTTTTGTTTTGTGTTTGATACCGGTTTTACTGCATGTCACTTTCTTCTAAATAATTTCATTAGTTTTATATTCCCTTTTATTTTTATCTCTACCTCAATTTTTTTGATTTCTTTGTTTTATGTCTTAGTCTTTCCTCTTATCTCATTTGTGAACAGGCTTACCAATGATTGCTGTAGCTATTACCGGAGGAATTGCCCGCCGCGATTATGTTGACCCAAATCTGTAAGTTCACATTTATTGTTTTTTAGATAATTTATTTATTTTTATTTATTTGTTTATTTATATTCTTTTCTTTTCTTTTCTTTTCTTTGGGGGGGGGGGGGGGATTCTGCAAACGCTTGCTGCAGAAGAATATTCGCTCTATAAATTAACATGTTATTATCATTATCATTATTTTCATTCGCCCTTTTTTTTTGGGGGGGGGGGGGGTCTTTTTACTTCTCTTTCTGTCTCTTTCATGTTTTCTCGTCTGCCTCCTTTTTTTCTTCCTGGGCCCAATGATTCTTATGCTTTTTTCACTCGTTCACAACCCACTCCAATTTACAGACTAAGTGTTATTTTCTCCAAAATTTGATAACTTTGTGGCAATTTTTCAAATCGTTCCTAGTGGTCGGTCTTAAATCTGGTATGAATAAACAAGTTGACTAATGAATTCCCTCTCTATCCCACAGAATTGATACATGGGTCATCAGGTTCCCGTAGACGATCCTTGGTGGAAAGAACACAGTGTGAAACACAGTATGAGCCACACTGTGTTTCACCTAGTTCAGATTCTGCACGATTTTATTATAAGAGCAATCTCCCCCAAGCGCGATATCCCCCAACCGCTGCCAGGCCGAGAGATGGCGTGATCCCGAATCTGAATAAAGTTGTAAAGAATTTGATACTTAATCTCAAGGAATCTTATGCGTTTAAAAATGATGAAGCGCTTCCAACTTTTAGGATCTTATATTCCATTTTTTTTTCATTTGTCTTGTTGATGTCTGTCGACGGCTTTTTATCAATCTCGACTATTTACTGGTAGCTTGATTCCTGTAGTCTCGCTCGACAGCAGAGATAAATGATACTGATGATGCTGGTAGTAGTCATGAAAGACCCAAGAATCCAGAAGGTAAAGATGAAAGACCCTGTCCTGTCGAACATCAGTCCTAAATTTTAGAAAGACAACCAGAAAAAAGGAAATCAACGCTTCATGTTATTATTACAAATTTGGACATTAATCTTCCAAGAAGACACTCCACACCAATACATGTTGCAGACCATTATTATGATGATTATTATTGTTATTATTATTATTGTTATTATCATTATTATTATTATTATTATTATTATTATCATTATTATTATCATCATTATTATTATCATCATTATTATTATCATCATTATTATTTATTATTATTATATTTTTTTTTACATATTCCATTAAATTTGGTTTAATTCTTCTACATGTATATATTTTTGACATTGTACATCATCATTATTTTTGATACCTGTCAAGAACCCAGAGAGAAGGAAGCCTGCACCAGTACAGAAAAATGACATAGCTTCGATTCCCGGAAAATTGTTCTCAGATACCACTTCGGCAACCATTGCATGATAAATCGAGGCCGCTCCAAATGTGCCGAACCCGCACAGGAAAGAACAAGCTACTAGATTAGTAAGCGAAGAGTGTAAGGTGTAGGCGAAGAGCGACAGTGCAGATAACGCTGCATGCGAAGAGAAAAGTATGGGACTCCATGCCGGTCGCCAGAGGAGTGATGTACCAATGATGAACCGAGAGACGAGTCCACCGAGGGATGCAGCTACTGGAAGATACACAGCCTTGGATGCCTCGACTCCACCTGACATGGCGTAGGATGCCATAAAGACGAGCCATCCACCGAAGGAGATGTCCATGGAAAAACGAGAAGGAAGGATCATAACACTAAAAGGCAGTTCTTCTTTTAAGGAATCATATGCCAAAGCCTCGCGGATAAAAGCGAAGAGCTTTTGGCGGATTTTTTTAAATCGTGAGAATATGCGCAGTGCCTCTCTATCTGTTTCCTCGTGGCTTGTGCGTGAACGTCGTTCATCTTGGTGGTTACGTCTCGACTCATCGTTCCTGGGAAAGTTCCTGTCTCCTTCTTTTTGATCTTCTTCTTCTCCTCCTCGTCCTCGTCCTCGTCCTCGCCCTCCCACTCGCCATCCTCGTCGTCCTTCTCCTTGTCTGTCTTCTTCTTCTTTGTTATCGTCATTTTCTCCACATGAGCAATCTTTCTTAACATGATTAAAGCTTTTGAAAAAACATGTCCCCTTGCCCAAATGGAGATAACGAGCTCTTTTATCATCAACACCCTCGCAGGATGTTTCAGAATGAATAACAATCAAGGGTGATTCTTCAGATAAATGCGCCGACGTCCCACTTTGTTCTTTCAATTGCAGGCTAAACGGCACATGGGTTATCTTTTGTCTGATGGGATCACCCTTCCGACTTGGTGAAGGTGACTTTGGATAGTCCGAAATTGGTGATTCATCAGTTCCCGAACATCCCGCAACCGTATGTGTTCCGTAACGACTCCACATCTCTGAAGCTTGTAGCTTTGAACTTTCTGTTTTTGTTTCCACTGAAATCCCTCTTCCTCTTCGCGGCGGCTTCATTGTTATACTGCAGGGAATCAAATTCGAACTTATTGCTCCTAGGCAAAGCATAGTTCCAAATAGTCCGTAGGCAACGTACAATTTCATCGTCACCAAGGGAATTAGCAGAGTTCCTATAAGCGATCCACTGTAAGCAATGTTGTTTGCGAAACCAAAATGATCTTGGTAGTGTTGTTTGAGAATCACTGCGCTGTATTGTACCACTGCAGAAAAGCAAGAGCCTGCAATAAAATAAATTCTATAAAGTTAAACAAACAAACAAACAGAATGAGAGATTTGTCTCGGCGGTACATAATCAAACCAAACAGCACTAGACCAGTAAGTATATAATGGGATATTGATATTTAGTTTTTTTTCGAAAGTGGAGGTCAGTATATATGTAGGGATGTAAATAAAAGGGTTGGATAAAGCCCGCCACACACTATACGAACCGACTGCGATCCGACCTTTGAACAAATGGCATTTTGCATTAAATATTAAATTTAAAACATTCAAAGAAAACAATTTCATTTGTAGTTCGGGATAATGATAGGAATACTACAGTCGAAATTCTGGTTAACTTCAAGCCTTGTGGTCAGAGTAAAGGCCAAATCGGCTTCAAATCGTAGCCGATCGCAAGATTGTTATGACGTCACTCCGATTCGGATTCGAGTTCGCTTTTATTCCTACGTGGAGGCTCGCAGTAGCCCGGAATTTCGAATTTAGTATTTGTACGACTATTCGGAACTTTGATCATTAAGATTTTACATGTTTGAATGTTCATATCAAATGCTATAGCAATTTTTTCCCCAAAATCGGATCGCAGTCGGATCGTGCAGTGTGCGTCGGGCATAAGTCTAACTAAAATGTTGCTAATACATAATGATGCTTCATCGACGTGAGGTAGTGCCTAGTGAGGTTTTTCAAACGCCAGGATGATGATGAGAGTGACATTGTATACAAAATGGATACGAAATAGAAGCCGCAAATATAATGGCTTAGTCATGACCAAGAATAGTGTCTTCTTAGACTTGATTAGCGCCAATAATAATGCAATGGAAATGACACCAAGTAAGCAACGGGCATAGTTTCCTTTTATCTAGTAGTTGAAAACTTTATAGTGGCGCCCCAGAATTCGTATTTACCACATAAGGGAACTGTTATTAAGTTGCGATCGGGAATAAGCGGCCGGCATTAAGAATCCTTTATTTCATACAGTGTGTTTCTTGAAAAAGGAAACCCAGTAACTCATCAAACAAACATAACTACTCATGTGATGATACTTCTTGTTATTTAGGTTACATTTTGCACCATTCATTGCCCTTCAGGACTGGGAGCTCCTTTATGGGTACAACTTTGGACCCAAAGAAACGTTATGCACCATGTGCACTGAGCTAAAATTTGCACCCTTAAGGGTGAAGAGTTGTATCTGCACATGTTCAGGGAAGGTGCAAACTTGCAGCTTTTTTAATGCAAAAATTTCTGCACCCTTAAAGGTGCACAGTTTCACCTTTTAAGGTGCAGTCCGGCATTTCCGGGTGCAAACAACTACAAAAGGGTGCATCTCTGCACCTTTTTTTCATGTAGGGTGCAAGTTTGCACCCCAAAAGGTGCTGCCATTGTTGCATTTAGGGTGAAAAATTGAACCTTTCATGCTATTGAAGTGTGTGGGTTAAAGGACCACAGGAAAATAACCAAGCTTACCTGAAAGAAGCATGCAAATCCCCAAACTCCATGCCGTTCTAGCCCAGGCTGCAGCCACGAGAGCCAAACTAGAAACACAGCTACTGCCCACCACCACCAGACGGCTGTCCATTTTTGTTAAGAGGAGGTTAGCAATTGGAGCTGACAGAAATAGATAAAGCAATTTCATCTAGATTTAAGATGAACTGGAGTTCTGGCCATGCGTGTGATTACAATATAAAAGAACTGTTTCAAATTAATTGGTAAAGGTTGATTAAGTATAAGTACTACATGAAAATGGGTGTATACTTCGAGTTTTTAAATCATCAAAATAATGCCAAGAAATCAACTTGATCCTGCTGAAAAGCTTATTCACTGCACACATTAATGTATTTATGGGACTGCATACAAGTGTTCGAACTCAAGCTGTTTCTGGTCGTATTTCGAATATAGGGGAGTTTGGAGATAAGTTATTTTCAAGGGCTATTTCTATCCTGATTCTTCCAGAAGGCTGACATCAATATGATTAGAAAGCTAAACAAAATTATTTCAACATTCCTAGAACTCGAGAATTTCTTGCAAACTAGGCGTGAGTCAGTTGCGCCATTCAAGGACTTTCAGGAGATAGATGCACAGCATAGGGTCATGCGCAATCTTCACAGCTGCATAACGCGTAGTGAGGAAGGGCCTTGAAGGGCCCGGTGACAAACAAGTATTTGAGTTGATCATCTTCAGTATAGCTTCAAGGCTGAAGTATTCAGTCGAAAATTAGGAGGAAAAATGTTTTACTTTAAATTTCTTACACGCGGATCAAAAATTCAAGTTTTCATACCTTTTATTAGCTAAAACAAAGTTCACGGCACCTACGACCCACAGGACCACATGTGCACGGGACCGACATTTCGGGACCGCGAATATTCTAACATTTTTTCCCCGATGCCAGCATCTTTTATGCTAGATGTTGTTTCCAATGTAAAGACATGGGCAGAAATCTGTGTTAAAACGTTCCCTAACAAGACCAGTCCACCTCCAGAAACGTCATTCACCTTTCTCTCTGTGTGCTTAACTATTCCCAATATCTCCCTGCTGTGTAAAGCATTACAATTGAAGGAAATTTGATATTGTTTCCCCCGGATAAAAAAAAGGGCGGGGGGGGGGGCAAGTTACGCCTTCACCCATCAGTGCAAAAAGTGAATATTTTAATCATGCGAATCCCTTACCGAACATTAAGGTAAGTGCCATTTGTGTTGTTACAATCAAGCCTGTAGTAGCATAACCGGTCTGCATGTGGGTGACTAAAAAAGGGATGAGCACTCCGTAAGACTTCAACAGACCAATCATCAAGAACCGCACAATGAAGCTTGACACCAGGACGACGTAACGCCATCGGTCTTCCCGTCCCTTTCGACTGCCCTCTTCCCGCGCCATCCCGGTAAAGGACAGTTATCTGGCATTCAACCGTAGATCAACACCAATCCGAGAACAGATGTAACAAAAATTATATTACACCGAATGGCAACGAATCAACCGGTTTCGAGTGCTGCATCGGTCTTACGGTGTGTTTGTGGTATCAACTGGACCATTTACCCTGCTCAAGATCTGATTTATGTTTTATCTCTCGTATAGTTCCATAAATCAAATTTTAAGTAATTAATCAATCGCCTAGATGAAAAGAAGGGGGGAGGTCACTTTTTGTCCGTTCTTTTTAATGTGAAACGGTAGTAGAAGTGATATAGATAATCTGTAAATCACAATATCATGGTAGATCCGGGACAATTTTGGGTTACCTCAAGTCACTTCTCTTCAAAAAGGTCTCACATTGCAGATATGCCCTACATATTAATTACATTAATCTCCGCATCATTGTTATTCAAATCATCTCATATTACCTTGCACCAGGTAAAATGCTTCATTTAATTAGACATCATTGTTCTTCAAAATGTTATTAGGGAAAGACACTTCACTTTTCCTCGAAGTAATGCTCTTCAAAAGTTGCAGATACTGGTATATGAGGGACAATGGCTAATGTTAATGTTAACTCCTCTTCTAATCTAGTAGTATCATTTTACAAACTGATGTACGCATTGAAATGTACCACCTACGAGGGTTCATGAAAGAATCACCTTCAAAATTCTTCTCCTTGTCTACAAAATCAATCGCAGTCTAGCTCCATCAGAAAAAAACCCAACAAATCCTATCTTCTAAATCTTATTTCTTTCCGTTCATCATCGCCTCCGTTTTGCTTCCAATGCTCTTTTCCAGCTTATCTCCTGGGCCCCGTACCATGACCCGTTATATTATGGCGATTTTGCCAGTTTCTTGCCTCAAAACTGTGGGACAACCTTCCCATCTACATTCGTCATGTTCAAGAGGCCTCCACCGTAGATTCAGTCAGAGCACTTCTTATTGGGAAATCTTATCAGTACTTAATGTATGTTTTCTACTTGTTCTTCTATTTCTCTCTCTTTCTCTCTCTTTCTCTCTCTCTCTCTTTCGTTTTCTCTTTGTTCTTTGAATTATTTCCTGCGCTTAGAAACATTGTATCAAGCGCTATATGATTGTTACATATTATTATTATCATTTTTTTCAGTTACTATTATCATCATCATCATCATCATCATCATTATTATCATTATTACTATTATTCTTATTCTTCTTATTATTATTATTATTATTGTTATTATTATTATTATTGTTGTTGTTATTATTATTATTATTATTATTATTATTATTGTTGTTGTTGTTATTATTATTATTATTATTATTGTTATTATTGTTATTATTATTATTATTACTATTATCATCATCATCATCATCATTATTATAATCTATTGTCCTCTCTCGGCGTTCCAGCACGCCTGATTAAAGATCATGATCTGGACATTTTTAATAATTCAGTTCGTCATGTTCGTTGTAGTTTTCTCATACTCACTGGCGCCCTCTTTCCGTTCTGAATTTTGCTTTCGTACCATCCTAAACCTATCACTGATTATATTCTCGACGATGATTGTCATGAGAAATCATTGTGATGCGAACTCATATCAATAGCACCCTCCTCTGTGTCAGAGCATCAGACTTTGAACCTTTTCCCTTAGGACGAGTTGAATTATACAAAAATTTTATCTCGTGTTATTATAGTCAATGCATGTAAATCCAGTGACTGTATTAAACGTTTTCATAAATCCATAAACTCATGCTTATTCATGCATACTACGATAATGCCATCTTCTGCCCATTACCTTTTTTTTAAAAAAAAAATCGTGTTTAATGTATATACAGTACTTACATATACATGTATAATAAATCAAGCAAAGAAACAAATATTTTCAATTTATTTGTATATTTTGGTTCATTTTTGTCAGGTGTTTCCTCGCCAAGATGCCTAAGATCGGTGGATTGCTTTGCCCCATTGGCGTTATCATAGTGGCTAACATCATCATCTTCACCCTGGTGGTCATCAGGCTTGGACGAACCATCCGGACATCATCAAACAAGAAGGACAGTATCATCCTGCGTGTCAAGGAAGGCCAGCAACGCCTACAAAAGGCAGTCTGTATCTTCCTTCTCCTCGGGCTGACGTGGGCTTCGGGGTATCTCCTCCTCATCGGCACGGCCTTCAACCAGGTCTTCCAAATCGTCTTCATTGTCCTCAACTCCTTCCAAGGGTTCTTCATATTCGTCGTCTACTGTCTCCGTCAGCGCGTTGTTCGAGCGGAGCTGAGCAGGCTTTGCGGTTGCGGAGAGTCCAAGAAGCGACGCAGTATCTCGATCGCTAGCACCAGTCAGCGAGAGGATACCGTGAAGACTCGCCAGACAGAAATGACCATTGGCAGTATCCACCAAGACAATGAGCTTGGCATATCCGAAGCAGAAAATGCCGAAGATGTCCGGGAGCATTTGGAAGCAGGTCATTTTTTCCTACCAGAGGAGGCTACGGAATCAATACCAGGAAGCTCCCGTCAGCATGAAAAGAGAAGATTCACGACTTCAAGTAATCAAGTCAAGCATAGGAGCAGTGTGTGGTTAAGCTTCGCGGAGATTCGTCAGCGCTTGGAGGAAGTGCTCTCGAAAAGCAAGGCGAATCGTAAACATGGTAAATACGCAGAGGACCTGTCGTCAAAGTGCTGGGCTGTGAGTCAGCATGATAAGCCTCAATCTCTGCAGACTGGAGACAAGTAGAACCACAAAATACCTGTATATGGTCCAAATCATATCGTACCAAGATTTGGGATTGAGTTGGTAGATTAAACCAAAGCCTTATTGACTGAAACTTTCCATTTCTTACAGGAAAGGAAAAGAGTAAGACAATTTTTTAAGGGGAAGAAAAGAAGAGAGAGAGAGAGAGAGAGAGAGAGAGAGAGAGAGACTGAGTTGATAAAAGATTAAACCAAAGCCTTATTGAATGAAACTTTTCATTGCTTAGGAAAGGTAGCAAGATATTAAAAAACAAAAACAAAAAGAAGAGAGAGAGAGACAAAAATGCCGCCTCAGTACTATCAGTACCGTGGATAATTAACCGTAACATGTATAATCAAAATTAGTTGACGACTTAAATAGTCTCATGATTCATGCAAACTTATTCTGCTTGTAACAGAAATGCTTGAAGGAAACGTTTTAAGTTGTAGCAGGCTACTTTGAATGTAAAGTACTACATTGATTATGTAGAAGTGGTAGTCATGTCTGACTATTTTATAGTTCAATTATCATCAAGAAAAATACAAATTCTGAAAGCTTCCCTCTGACACGCCTACATTTCGGACAAAAAGTGTACTTTTGGTGTTGATTCAGGCGACCAAACTAATTGCCTTGGCTTAATGAATAACATTGGCGAACGTTTTTTCTGAAAGGGCTTCAAAGACATAAGAAAATAGCTGATATTTCAGTTTCCAAACAATAACTTCATTTATCCAGAAAAACTCATTTTGATATACAATCCACAACTTGCATGTACATAGGCATCTTTATTTTTTTTAAATGCTTTGTATAACAGTTAATTACATGATGATATATTAGCTGATCTTTCGAAATAATCTAGGCATGTATATTCATCAGCATATCATTCTAAAAAGAAAATTTTAAAATTTATCTTTCCATAAGGTGGAATTTCCCTATTGGAATGACACACTAGATTAAAGGGATCCGGTAAACTTGTGGAGGCTTGATTAAATAAACTGTTTAATCTTGATGCATGTGTTGTATAAAAAAATGTTCAGAAGATTGAATGAATAGCCAGAAATATAAGATATTATTATCAAGATATCTATCTACTGAATGCATTTGCAAAACCAACCTAGGTATAAGCTTTTGTCTAACACTGCAGTCTATGAGCTAAAAAAAGGTCTGGCATTTCCGGTTATTTGTATATTTTCACTTTTTGTGAAGCACATGATGATGATTTTTTGAAGTGCATTTTTTTCAGGGCTTCATGATATTTACACAATATTACATACACCGATGGCATGTAGGGCCATGCAGCTCAGAATTTAAAAAGTTACTCAAGGGCTCTCTACTTGTGTTTCTGTGATCTACACGGGCACTGTCAAAGGAGGTGCAATTTGGTCTACTTGAGACTTTTTAGCAAATGGATAAAATTGATAACGTTGTTAATGCTAAATGTCCGGTCAATGTTGTCATACCCCTCCCCCCTCCATTCAAAATGATGTGAAGATGCCCTTGTTTATCAGTTAATGTTACTTCAGACTTGATGCTCGTGTAAAGTTTTGGTAGAAAAGGAAATATTGACATGAAACTGATTAAATAGTCTCACATTGTCCACCTTACATTAAAAGATACATGTGTGAGATCATATGATTTTCCATTCATGATTTTTGGTGATCTTTAGTGTAAATATGTTAGAGAAAAAAAAAACCAACGTAATATAGCGGCTACACTAGGACCCCGTACCCCGACCACTTCCCACACTACGATCACAGCGCTTTGTCATGTTTGTCGCGTAAACAGAGCTCTCGTTGGTTTTAAACTGTCCGTGCACTTCGACTTTGTTAGAGTTTTCAGACCCCGAGATTTAAAATATTTTTCGTATATTATTTGTTTGATATTTAACTTGAGGAATAAGAAATTTCACATCATCTTAGTTTTGCTATTACCTTGCCAATGGCCAAAGGGTAAAGAAATCTGAATAGTTTTTGAGGGCCTACTCATATAAAGTTGAATATTTTATCAGAGATACATGTATATGCATTATGTAGGTAAATTAAATGCAGTATGAGGGGGGCATTTAGTTTGAAAAGGTTGCTCCGCGTGAACTCTTCTACTAAAACAAAGAGAATAGATTCTAACCATTTCGTTCCCCTTACAATCCCTTCTCTGACAATGGAGTTACGTCATATTCCGTCACAATATTCAGACATAATTCACTTTAAGAATCCGTGAAATAAAGTGTAGAAACGGTTGTATATCATGTATATATGGTATTGTTTATATAGTTGATCAACGTATTTTTAAAGAAAACAATCTGAAAAGGGGGGGAAAATGATTTGCATACAAATGCATAGGTCATTCTTCATTTTGTAGATCAGCAATTTTCCTCTTGGTGTCTTTGTTTATGCAGATTACTATGTCTTGTCAAAGGCCCCACTCAGTTGTATAACAGTTTTATAAGAAACCACTTTATTTATTTTTTAAATCAATTTTTATTATTTTCTCTCATGAAACAAATTACAATCAAGGTACAAATTACAATCATTGTGTATAACACAAACTGCAGTTATGATAATATTCTAAAACAGTTTATAAATTTTCGTCTAACAAAAAGCTTCAAAAGAAATTGATATTATTTTATCTCATTTTATTACGATAATGGAAAGATGATAGCAATGAAGAATGATCGTCTAATGCTCTGTCTTTTGACGAATTGGGGATCATTCAAAAGGATGTGTAATGGAAAAAGTGTGAAAAGAAAATGGCAGAACTTAAATACTGAATATTGTGTAACACGAACTTCTGTTTGTAACTTTCTGAAATTAATGTATTAGTTATGTTTTGTTTTGACATGTATCTGTATAAAAGTTTGATAATACTAATTTTTAAAAATGCTCTGTACAATTATCATTTAGATCACTTAAAATAAATTTTACATTTTTATCTAGTAAAAATTTGATGTATTCTTATGCAACAATATTTATTATGCTACATATTTTGGTAACAACAATACAATGAAATGACATAATATTCATAACATATTTTGTGTCGATGCCTAATTATGAAAGTATTTTATTCTTGGGGTCTTAAGCTTCCAGATGGTATAAACCTCATGATTAAGAATTTTAGATGAATATCTTCTTTAAGGGTACGAATCCACAAATAAACTTTAACTATCGCTTTAAGCACTGTTAAGGAATGATTTATGAAGAGTCTTCATGTTGGTCAGAGGAAAGTATAAAGAGATAAACGAGAAACAGAGTCTGATTCACGATAAAAGGAAAATTCTATTGGAGAAGGATTAAAAAGGGGTAAAGGGAGTAACAACAAGTGATATGAAGAGGGGAAATGCAGAAGAAAGAGAATGTGGAAGAAAGAAATGAGAGAGAGAGAGAGAGAGAGGAGAGAGAGAGAGAGAGGGAGAGAGAGGGAGAGGGAGAGAAGAGGGAGAGTGAGAGAGAGAGAGAGGAGGGAGAGTGAGAGAGCGAGCGAGAGAGAGAGATAGATAGATAGAGAGAGAGAGAGAGAGAGAGAAGGGTCTCGGTTTTTCATCCAAGAATGGGGAAGTCTCTAGGCAATTAATGTTCCAGCGACCACAGAACAGTGAATGAAAGCTAGGAAAACCCAATAATGACTGAAATAAAAAGCCGCGTAAGAGTGTATAACGAAACAGAGAGAGGGAGAGAGAGAGAGAGAGAGAGGGGGGGGGGATCAAAGAGTAAGAGAGAGGTGAAGAAAAGGTTCCCATTCTCAATTCACAGATTTTAGGCCTCCAAGCAATAACCTGGGACCACATGACAATGAATGTAAATGGCGGTGACGAAGATCACACGTGGGTAAATCCACTGAGCTTTTTTTTAACTACTCCGGATGGAACAGGTTTCCCATCTGACAACTCCATCCCTCCAAACCTTAGAATAAATGCATGATTCGACACTCTGCTCTTCATGCCTTAAAAACAAAATATGCTTTCTATAGACTGACATTTTAAAAACAGGGTCTAAACAGGATTCATTATTATTCATTGCACCACTTAAAATACCCAAGTCTCTTTCCCCTCTTTCCACTTCGGTAAGGAATAAATCATGATTAGACTACTAGTACTTTATTTAGCTTCAAGAAGAGCTCCCCGACAGAGAGATGCACTAATTCAGTTTTGAACCTTTTTCTTTTCTGTAAATTGAAATCAAATTCAGTCCTGAGAAAGGTTAGGGATCATGAAAAATCGACCAATGTATTCTTTCCCCAAGAAATAGATTTAAATTCATGGAAAATGTAATAAAATTATATCAAGTACAAATGACATAACCTAATAAACTTTTCACATCTACTGTGTAGCTGTTTTAAGGTTTTGGGGAATTTTTCATCGATACTTTCTTCATTTTGTCTTCACCCCCACTTTCTCCGATTCTTCTGAATTTACTTCTTCATTTTTTATTTTATTTTATTTATTTATTTATTTATTTATTTTTTTTTTTTTGGGGGGGGGAGGGGGGGTCAGTTACGTCTCACGGAGGATCGTTATATTAAAGGTAATTACTGAGAATCATCGACCTAGCTGCAAGGGCACAGGAGCACGTGCCCCCGTCAAACAGAGGGGTAAAAAAAGAAGAAAAAAATAAACACAAAATGCACATGGAGAGGGAGAAATTACAATAGAAGACAACAACAACAACAACAGCAACAACAACAAGAACAACAACAACAACAACTTGATCAGCCCCGCATCCTTCCCCTCATTAATGGATGTTTACATTGGCATCTCATCAACCGAGAAAGACGATCCCACATGATAACTTTATATAATGACGGTGCCCCTCTAATACGTTGACCAATGCTACACCATAGGACGTTTCTGAAAATAATTTTTCTTGGTGTTAAAATGTATAGGGTGAAACGAAAAAAATGCACCTAATGACAGCCTTTGTATTCTCCGAATTTCACGAGGAAGTGAACATGCTTTTAGCAATATCCCAGTCACACGGTCGAAACCGATACCAAAGTTACATTGGAGTGAATAAAACATCATGCACATTGACTTGAATGGCAATAACTCCATTATCCATCACTTAGTTTGGAGTCGATTTGGCGATGTGACTGGGACAAGACTTACCAACCCCTCTTCCATACATCGCGTTAGGCATCGAACACATCTTACCGTTACCATAATGATAACGCGCTCTCCAGGTGCACCATACTATCGATGTTGATCTGTGATCGTGCCCATGTCCATCAACATGGTCAATAGTGGAGGTGCCGTGGTCCAGTGGTATAGTGCGCTTGACGGGAGACGCGAGAATAGGGGGTTCGATTCCTGGCACGCCACTTATGCCCTTGAGCAAGGCATGTTGTCTACATGGCTCTTATATCTTACGTCAAATAAATGAAGTGCTATAGGTATATTGATACCAACGTGTGCACGTGTGTTTATTTTTTAAAAAAAAAGAGAAGGCAGCTCAAGGGTTTTCTTTCTTTTCTTTTTTTTAAACACACATGCACACGTTGGTAACAGAATGCCTATAATATGTTATTCTATTTGATGTACGATAAACGAGCAATGTAGATAAGATGCCGTGCCGGGGATCGAACCCCCGATTCTCGATTCTCCATTCAAGCGCCTAAAACCACTGGACCATTTCTTTCTTTCTTTTTCTTTTTTTTTTACAGAAACACATACATACTCACGTTGGTTTCAATGTGCATATAGCACAATAATATATTTAAATGTACGATAAAAGAGCAATGAAGATAAAATGCCCTGCTGCCGTACCGCGGATCGAACCCCCGATTCTCGCGTCTCCAGTCAAGCACCTTAAACCACTCGACTACGACATCATGGTACCTCTACTTTGATATATATATATATGTATATATTTTAACAACACATGCACACGCTGGCATCAATATACATACAGCAAATCACTTTATTTGATAGACAGTAAAACAGCAGTGAAGATAAAATGCCTTGCTCAATGGGGCATAAGTGCCGTGTCGATGATCGAACCCCGGACCTTCGCGTCTCCAGTCAAGCGCCTTAGACCACTCGACTACGGCACCTCTACTGAATTGAAAAAAATAATGAAACATTATCCTTATCGTTATCGGTGAGGTGTGACCCGCACTTTAGCCCCTTGTGTATCTATCGCTCAAGCCTTTCACACCTAATAGGTTTGACCATGAAAAGGGCCTTTTTTGTCCCTTCTTTATGGGAATCCCCAGTGTGAGTGGCGGACGTAATGGCGATTCTGAACTCAGGTTCCTGGAAGTGTCCTCGAGTGCAAACCAGGTAAGCTAGACGCAAAGAGTGAAAGAAAGTCAACCATGCATTATTTATTTATGATGCCAAGAGATGCGAAAATGAACACAAGTAGAACTGAATAAAGAATTCAAGAAACGAAAAGGCAAATCAAAAAGATAGTGAAGAGAAAGAAAGAGAGAGAAGAAATTGACAGAAAGACTGATGATTTCAAGGCGAAGGGTGTGTATCCTGGCTAAGTAGCCACAAAACCTTGTAGGCCTAATTTTTATAGGGATGAAATGCCAGGTAATGATAAGATTCAGAAATTCAGAATGATAAGAAATTATTGGAATTTAAATCTTTTTCGTCTATTGGACAAATTCAAACAGGCAATCAAGCTGCCTAACATCAACAGTGCAAAGACAAATCGGTACCATTAACGAGGATCAACGTCAAGGAATTTCGACAAGGCCAACGAGCCTGATTTATATATATTTATTAGTTCATTCAGTGTAGCCTTACGTTGGATTTCGAATACTGAATAAAGGTTTTAAAAATACAAAGCATTGTATTTCAGCGGTTGACAAGATAAGTTATACGTCAGCATATACTGTAAAATGTTTTTGCGATATAATGAGAGGTAGCCAAGTTTGAATCAATACACAACTATTAGATACACAGACCTGTCCTTTAATGAAAATATTCTACAACAAGAAACAACCTTGAAGTCAAACTTTTCTTTCGATATCTATCAAATATATTGTTGGGATTTGAAACTTTTTTGTAAAACTTTTTTTTTCGATCAGGATATTTGAAAAATATCAAAAGTTCGTACAAGTAAATAATACGTCATGGTGAGGGGAAATAAGGAAACGCCATTTAACATGATCTCTGGTATGATGGAAATCGTGTTGAATATTGAGGAATCGGTGATAAATCAATCATGATAAATGAATGAATTGTTATCTATGAGATAACGCTTGGCCATAGTACGGCATAGTTATACTATGGTGACTCTTGTGGATCCTAATCAAACGATTGGCTGAGATCTATCACGTGACCAGTCTTTTATTTTGCCAACAGCGAAATTTCCTAATGACTATTACTAATGACCGGTACTGATGATCGCTGAAAGGTAATGGCATCAACACCATATTCGACGAAGGAAAAGTATTTTGCTTTCGAGTTTTAAATTATTAGTCTAGAATAAAGTAAATTACAAGAGTATAGTGATCTCATTCTAAAATTAATCCATTTGTGACCTATAGAGTTGGGTAAGAAACTTCACAGAAATGGATAGCCTTGATAGAAGCAGTAAGTAGAACTATGGACTGAAATTTTCTCGAGTTTCTCACTTGCATCAGAAATATGCGGCGGCTGCTCCTGTAGCTAGACGCCGGGTAACATGGCGCAGCGCCTATACATGACATAATGGCCGAAATTCGCTCATTGGCTCAGATTAGACGTGAAGCTTCATAACTTCTGTATTACGCCTCGTGTGTTTCAGACTATTCCAAATCGGGTGGATAATTCTCACTAACGCCCTCTGTCATGTGCATAATTATTTGTTATTATTTCCCTGTGAACATGTTTTCTTCGAAGGAAAAAACAAAACAAAACACAACTATATGCCCGTACCTTTGACCAAACGTAAGCTTTGTTACTAAGTTTCATTTATTTATTTATTTGTTTGTTTATTTATTTAATTATCTTTTTATTTGTTTATGTATTTTTATTTATTTATTCATTCATTTATTTACTCATATATTTATATGTGTTTTTGATATTCATACAGGGTGGCCAATCCCCGATAATGGTAGTCTTCCATGAGGATAGCCTTGATAGAAGCAGTAAGTAACAGAGCTACTCAATAACAATCATCAGTGAAAACAGGGATGAAAACAAGATAAAAGCAACAAAATATAATAGAGAAATAAATACACACATACACATGATTTTGTGTATCCCATTCCACATTCCATTCACTGATTCCGTGTGTAACCGCGGATGCATCACACACAAGTTATTGCTCGCACGCTCGTTCTTACTGAGCTTATAAACGATGAATGTACGTTTGCACATCCGATTCCATGACCTCTGTTCTGTTCAGAATGATTTAATTATGACGTCAAGTGCAAGTGTGCATTGGAGGAAGGACAAAGGAATACTGGCGTTGCTCAATAGACATCCGCTCCATTGGACGACGGCCTACGCAGTATATGAATATGCATGATTAGTGTGTTTCGACGGCAGTGGGTTATAATATCTGAATATTAGCGCATGAATTCGCGAAAAAAGAAGAAAAATGACAAATTATATCGACCGTGTCTCACTTCATTTAATGAATCATGGGACTACATATAGGGGACGTGGTCTTTATTTTGTAAACAGTCTTGTAGATTTAGGATATTAGTCAAAGAGTAACGTAAGTTTCGGGTTACCCAGTATTTTGTTCACTGTCATGTGAAGTAAATACTAAACGTATAGATACTGAAAAATTTCTTTCATCAGTATCGCTTCTCGGCCTTTTGGCTAAGATCATGTGTAGTATCTGTTCTTTTCAGCTTAATATCTGAAACGCGACTCACCGAGTCGCTTGTATATTAAACTGATTTTTGAACCTAGGCCATGGAATAGGGGCTTGCTCCATCCTGGCCACGGGTTGGCCCGGTATTGCAGTACCTCCGGGATCGGCCCACCCCTCAGGGGGTAATAATCGAATCAAAGTCAGAATCTTTCTCCTCTCTAATACCTCCACTTCCAGCGCCCCTTCACCCCTCCTAGCCAAGTCAGGGGGCCGCATTAAATGAGCATTCGATTAAAATGGGGGAAATTATTATGATTTTAATTATTTTGCTGTCTATCACTTCTCCTGAACGTTGCAAGATATCAAAGTATAGTCCAAAAACGTCTACTTTTGTTCTCAATGCGTGTTTTTTGTTTCGTGTTTGTTATTATTGGCCATACAATAACAATGTAGAAAAGGGGTGCCTTTATTTCAATCACAGTTTTAGCTTTTACTTCTCGAGTCAGTAAATAAGAGGGAAATGGTTTTAAAAATCGAATACCTGTCTATACTTATGAAACTATCTTAGGCAAATCTTTTATTGCGAAAAATAATTCTATACGTTGATGAGAGAGAGAGAGAGAGAGAGAGAGAGGGGGGGGGGAGGGGAAGGGGGAGCGCCCAATGTTCCCTTTATCATGTTTATCATTGCTTGTTCATCCGATTTGTTTTGTTAAAGAATAAGCAAAACAAAATTCTTGAAAAATGAAGTAAGGTAATTATAGCAAACTTATTTTCTTTTCTAATTACTTACCCATACGTATACGGCTTACTTAATGTCAATTACTCTAATCATTGATTTTCATAATGCTTGAAAATATATCTGGTTATTCGGTAATTATCGCACAGCAACTGATACAATACTAAATATTTTTTACAAAGTTTCTACCAATAACGCGATGCGCGCACCATGTTAAGGAAATTGATGAAAGCGAACTTTAAGAATTACGAATTCACGAAAGGGATGCAGATCCATTTACCTTCCAGTTAATAAGAGCCTTCATGAATTTGTAAACCAGTTTAACGTTAGCAACTCTATTGAATAATCAAACTGGATGTGAAAAGTGATAGAAGGAAATTGATAAAATGCACAAAATGAACCATATACTGCCAATTGCAAAAATAGGAAAATCTCAAAATTATTTCATGTTAACATCACAGCATTTTTTCCAGTTGAATTAG
>CM057164.1:12154071-12186037 GCA_029962745.1 Echinometra lucunter
TGATTATCAACAATTCAGAACTTTTGACATAAACCTTTACTCAGATAATTTGTCTCCCAGTGACAATGATAATTTTGTGCATAGAACCCAACAATCATTTTATTCTTCTTCGGAATTTAACGAAAAATTACATGATTATGATATATATATTGTTTTATAAGAAAATAATAACATGGCATAAAAAGACGTATTTACTCCAGAGGCATTTTTGGACTTCGCTTAAATCATTTAGCATGATATTAAAAGTGTAAGTTTTAGCTTCAGTATAGATTTAGCTCCAGAGTTGATGTCAAGATTCAGCTATAGTATAACCAGTTAGCATCTCTGTCGCCGAAGTATGTATCGTATATCCACTTTGATCATCAGAGAAACGTCAGATAAAAAAAAATATCCATGAAAACAAATCACAAAATGGCTATTCATTAATTCACTAACGCACTGTAGAAGCCGATAATCTTTATGACACTTTTGGGAAGACAAGAAAACTCTATGTTTGAGCATGTTTTAAGTGTTTTATGTAAACTGGTCATCTGATTACAGGGTCTGATGCTTCAACATTGTGGACATGTACTGGATAGCTCACACATAGATTACTCACGACATGATGATTTAACAAATACGTGATTGGCATAGTTATTGTTCACCATGAACGGATGGTTAACTGTAATGAATTTTGATAGGTCTAAATGTGGGAAATTATATGCCTTAAATCCAGTGGTTTTGAGGACGGTATTTTCCATTTTTTAATGTAAATTGCCAGTGTCACAAGAGTGTTCAATGTAGTTCATTGTAATCTTACTTTATACTAAAATGTATTTTCAACATATACTTCATAATTGTTCATAAAGGGTTTGTGATGCTTATACTGTTTTATTTTCATTTTGAACTCACCATGGTCACAAATTGAAAGTCAGGTCAAATTATGGGTTATAAAGCTAAATTATAACATACTGGTAAGTAGTTCCGCTTATTTGCATAAGCTGCATTTTTGGCCATATAATGTGTATACTATCGGTCACTTTTATATTTTTGCAAATTACTCAAGGTTCCCCTTTGACGCAACAAAGCTGAATTTGATCTTTGACCATTTACGATCACGAATAAACAAAAAAATACTGATAACTGAAAGAACTTTAGTGGTTTTATAAATGCCAATGAGGTGACATTCTGGTGTAACTTTTGCAAAAGGTGGAGTTCCATAATTTTTGTTCCGATAAAATTGAAATGAATTAGTCCTTTATGCCTTTTTCGTAAATCCATTTTCAATAAGTAATCTTGTCATCCTTCCATTAGAAAGGATATGCGGCAGAATAGCTAGGGGAAGGTGTCCTCGCAATTGATGTCAGACTGCCGGAGGTCATAATCTGTCCCGTCCGTCCACGTCCACTCGATTCTTGCGCCTGGTCATCATGGTCATGATGACCGATCCATTAGACCCGTGGGCATGGTTGTGGGGGGAAAATAATTGTTTATATACTGGCTAAAAGCAGTTGGGTCAATTTTTCCCCATATCGCTTAAATTCTATGTAGGCCTAATACTGTGTGGAATGTATTCATTTTGGAAAGAAAGCTCTGTGGACTCGTGATTGCCATTGCTTGTTGTTTAATTTTGCTCGAAGGCAGCAATATAAATGTGATGCCATTTGAATACAATTCATAATATAACCAACAAATATTACAGCATACCAGAACAATCTGCCTTATTTGCTCGAATGCATTGATACCAACTCCGTGCCATTTGAATACAATATTAAGCACACTCAGACACTAAACAATGATATGTCTCACAGTTTTTAACACTTCTATTAACATAAGGCAGTATTCAAACTCGACACGTTGTCTTGTGTCAAACTCATGAGAACACGGTCAGTCATGTAAGTTAGTGTGAAAATACCGTTTTCACAACATAGTAACTGGACTAATTTCAAGTATGCAAAAATATGCGGTTACCATTACTTATTACAGAGCAAGTACAAAGTAAACACTTTATGCCTTTAAAGTGGCAGAAGGACTGGTATAAATATTTATCAAGTGATTGCTGGGCGGTGGTAACTCGACCCAGCAAGCAGTTTACCTGCCAACAAGATGGTACCTAGAGTGGCAATTCGCATCTTTCTTGTGATGCTAATGCCCTCAAAACGCACTCTACACGATGTATATCAAACTACTGAGCATGACTCATCAAGATGATGAACGAGCTGGGAAATGATAACTTTGCCCAGTAAGCGGTTTACCTGCTAATGGGATGGTAACTGGAGTAGCAGGCGAGCTGCCCCATCCTACCCAACCTCCCACCACTACATGATTTAGAGCAATCTAGATCAATCTACTGAGCATGACCCGTCAAAATGATGAACGAGCTAGGCGATGGTAACCTGGCCCAGCAAGCGGTTCACCTGCCAGAGGGATGGTAACTACGGTGGCAGGCAAGCTGCCCCATCCTACCCAACCTCCCGCCATTACGTGAACTGGTATCATCTGGGGCAAACTAGATAAATATACGAAGCATGGCTCATCGGGATGATGAGCCAGCTGGACAATAGTAACTTGACCTGCAAACGGTTTACGTGCCAGTGGGATAGTAACTACAGTGCAAGCAAACTGCCCCATCCTACCCAACCTCCCGCTATTATGTGATTTGGAGCAATGTAGAAGAATGTACCAAGCATGGCTCATCAGAATGAAGAGCGAGCTGGGCAATGGTAACTTGACGTAGCAAACGATTCACCTGCCAACGGGATGGTAACTAGATTGGCAAGTGAGCGGGGCGATGATAACTCGACCCGCAAATGGTTTACCTGCCAACGGGATGGTAACTACCGTGGCAGGCAAGCTGCCCTATCCTACCCAACCTCCCACCATTACATGAACTGGTATCATCTGGGGCAACTATATAAAATATCCTAAACGTGGCTCATCGGGATGATGAGCAAGCTGGGCAATGGTAACTTGACCTGCAAACGGTTTACCTGCCTACATGCAACTATAGTGACAAGCAAACTGCCCCATCCTACCCGACCTCCCGCCATTACACGATTTGGAGCAATCCAGATAAATGTACTGAACATGGGTCATCAGGATAACGAACGAGCTGAGCGAGGCAGTTTACCCGTCAACCGGATGGTAACTGGATTGATAGGCAAGCTGCCTCATCCTAAACAAAATCCCGCCATTATGCGATTCGGAATGATACATAAACCAAACTTGGCTCATTGTAATGATGAACAGGCTTCTTCATGTTGCCCAATCTGTGACCATGCAGCTGCATGTGTATTCATATATCCATCATATCCCACAGCAAAAATTGTATAACATACCCATCACTTGCATATGACATTCAATGTATACATGTATAAACACAACAAAAAAAGTAACTCCCACTAATTCAAAGTAGCATAACTTTTTAACGAAAAAGTTTTAGCAAAATGATTTGGCAGGACTTACTTCTGTGTGAAAATGAGATCGATCCGTCAACTCATGCATGAGCGAGCAACCATTAAAGGCAAAAATGTCACTTTTCAAAAGTCACAAGAGTCATTTTGGGGCTCTGTAAAACAAACCTGTGGCGACTTTGATTTCTTCAATTGTTTATTCCAGTCATGCCTATCCCTGACACTTTTCATGTTTATCACAGTTGGGTGAAAACAGTTTTATGAGAAAAATGATGTTCAGCCCTCCTAAATCTACAAAATCCATTCAGTTTGTGGAAAAAACTGGCATCAACCAACATGAGTCAGCACATTATGTGAAAATACCAGGTATTCGTTCTTTCTGGCATTAAACAGTATGTTTTCAGTATTTATTGCTTCATTGTTCGCAATTTTGTCACTCAACCATGGCACAACCTCGAAAAACATCAACAACACTTTAAAAAAATCTTGTTTCACAAACCCCCCAAAATGACTCTTGTGACTTTTGAAAAGTGACATTTTTGCCTTTAATGTCTGCTCACTCATGCATGACTCAACAGATAAATCACATTTTCAAACAGAAGTTAGTCAATAAGTGTAGGAACACTCCTGCCAAATTATTTTCCTAAAACGTCTTCGTTAATAAGTTATGCTATTTTGAATTAGGGGGAGTTACTTTTTTTGTTGTTGTGTTTATTATAATTTGGGCTGGGTGGGAGGGAATAAAATTTGTTGCCTTCGGGCAGAAAAACGTGTGAAGCAATTACGTCTTGAGCGAAAGCGCGTTTTCACCACAATTGATTTGGTAACCTCTTGTTGACCTCACTGTTTACCTTTTGTGACTTTGTTCGTTATTTGAATATTGATGGTTCCTATTTCCGACTGCGTCCAGATAAGCTTCTCCCAAAATATTCAAGATCAGCTTATTGTGATCATGTTAATAATGGGTAAATTGTATAATACAGGATTTCCCGGACAAACTCGCAAGTTTGTCATTCAAATTCATTTATTTTGCGTTCAAATTCGACGATATTGCTGCTGTCAGGTGTATCTCGGATTCAATTCCGTATTACTAGTTATTAAAATCTGTAAAAATTCTCTATCTACACATTTTTCATTCAAATTCATGAAAAAGCTGCTTTTTTCACTATCTTGTCTTTCAACGCAACACGAATTGCTGCCCTCGCGACGTTGTCATTCCAGCATTCTAATTCGTTTTTAGCATTCAATTTAGCACTTTGAGCAGTTAAATTCGAGGGTTGATATAGAATGATTGTTTACAGATTTTTATCGCTCATTCCAATTTTTCTTTTGAATTTCATAAGTTTTTCTCTTGTATTTTATGAGAAATATAGATGCTTTCATTTAGTTAACAATTAGAATGGGAGTTATGTCATCAATTAACGTATTTTCCATAAACTAATTATGCTTATGATTTATGAGACTCGTATTCGGGTCATTAGTGTCTTGTTCTTTTTCATTTCATAACCATAGACATTCAGATCTAATTGTAAATAAACAAAGAAAAAATGAAGATCATCTCATGATATGATTGATGGTCTCAAGAGGTATCTCTTGTTTCCTCGTAACAAAGGAAAAGTTATTGAAAACGAAGAATAATGTATATGTAATTGTGATTGGGGTGGGAGCTCATGTCTAAAATTCTGACCATAATTCCTTATATAACTTGTAGTCAGAGGGGCAATTAGGGCTCCCTTCCTCCTTGTCCCAGGTACGTGCCAATAAAGTGCCGGCCCCTAGCTCCGGTTTTCACCCTTCTTTACTGAATTTTTGACAGCGCCCCAAATGTACTGTCCTGAAAATACCGTTGTTTCATTAAAAGAAATAGCAGAACGGACCATACTGACAAAAAGCATATTTATATTCTCATTATCTATGATTGCAAATGCCAAATATTTATATGACTAACAAACAAGCAAATATACAAAACTAACAAACTAGAACACATGTGATGTATTACTTTTCCTTAACTTGAATGAAGATATTGCGAATATGAATGCTCGGTGTTGAATGTGAATGCTGGAAATGACGCCTCGACAGGTGTCGGCGAATTTGAATGCCAATTAAGCAGTTTTTAAATTGAATGACAAATTTACTAAATCCTTCGATAAAAATTTTAAATCCAAAAATAAAACAGGGGAATTGAATGATAGTTTGCATGGCAAAATCAATTTGGGCGAATTTGAATGCAAAGAAAATGAATTCGAATCACAAACTTGCGAATTTGGACGGGAAATCCCATACAAGGTAAGATTTTCTGAATATTTGATATAGGATTATCTTAATTAGATATCAAATCGCTATGAAAATATAGAGATTATGTAATGTTCAACCAACCTTGTATAGATGATGTTTGAAAGTTTGCATGGTGGTACGGATAATCGTAGAAGGGTTTACGGTTCACCATGTGGTAAGTCCTGAGAGGACTATAGGCAAAGTGGAAAGAGTGGTAAAAATGAACTTGTTAAACCTTGTTTAATGGGTAGTGCCCGTCCACTTTAATGTTAAACCTGGGAAATTCCCTGGTTAAACCACCTTCTTTAATAGGATGTATAGGACTTCCCGTCCATGTTGATGTTAAACCAACTTTGTTTGATATAGGAAATGATATAACCTCGTTTGATCTGTTGATGGACGTATGAAATTTCCTGTCCTTTTTAACCTTTTTTTTTTTCAATTTAATCAAGGAAATAGGAATGTGCAAATGTCAAATTCGGTTTACTCTTTTTCCATTCAAGGTCACTCGATGTTCAAACAATGACAATATTGGTCCATACATTTTTGTCACGTTACATTCATTCACTCATTTCATTCGTCGCTCTTGACGATCCGTTTCAGAATGTGATGACTCAGTTTCGTCTTTGTGCATTCAACTTCAAAAGAGTTTCATTCAAATTCGTAGTTTCATGTAGATACACACAAGCTAAAAAAAAATCATAAGTTTTTCCCGTCAACTTTAGTATTTCTTTTACATTCAACTTCATACTGTTTCATTGAATTTCGTCCGGAAAGTTTATGATCTGGCACATCTCATGGTCAGTTTCGTCTTTGGTCATTCATTTTCAAGTACTATGCTTCCACATTCTACCACGCTCTCTCAAAATTTGGCGTCAAATCGGAATAACCGTCATAATCGTGGAAAAGTTTTTAACTGTCAAAATGTTGTCACGCTCATCACGATGCCACCAAGCTCCCTCAAGATCATTATGATTCGACCCTATGACCCCCAAGCTCATCACGATTTTCTTCGAATCGTGCAGATCATGGACCATCCAAGAACATAACAAAAGATGATTCAATATCTTATGTAATCGTACAGGTGCATGGCCGTCCCTAAACTAAAAGCGGGAATATTTTCAACTATTATTTAGCATACTCGGTGCCCCCAGCAAAATAAATCCTTCTTTGAATCGCGGAGATCGTCGTGTAAACCCACCATAACACTTGAATCAAAGAGATTAAAGATACGTCTATGTATTTGTTGAGTTCATCCCTTTCATAATCTGACAAATACTCCTTCCCTATAACCCCCCCCCCCCCCCCCAGCTATACTTGCAAAAAAAAATTCTAGGCCTACTTAGTCATAGAGCATAGTAGATAAATAAAATCCATCACCCCCCCCCCCCCCCTCCCCTCCCCTTCCATTATCCACTATAGGAACAGCAATAGCAAGAATCCTTTCAACATTTTGTTTTGTTTTGTTTTTTGTTTTGTTATATACTTAAAAGTTGTTTCAATGGAATATATTGTGGCATATTCTAGTATATATCTATCATATTCTGTTACAGTTTGTTATATTCTGTTATGTTTTTGTGAAAATCTTGGTATACTTTGCTATTTATGTTATACTTTGTTCTTTTTATGTTATATTTAATTTTTGTTGATGTTTGTGAAAAAAACTGAGAATAATCCAATTTGTATGGATTACAAATCAATAAAAGTTGAATTGAATTGAATTGAATAAAAAAAAAACCTATACTCTTAGAGTGTACCAGTGAGTACCTTTTTTGTTACCATCTTTCGAACCTCCAGAAAAAGTGGTTCTATGAAGGGTTCTTCATATTTTCAAGAACCCCAAATGGTTTCTTGTACAACCAATAATGATTCTAAAGACCCATTTAGAACCCTTTAGAGAACCTTTATGGGCTAGTAAAAGTTTTTTGAAGAGTATTTTCCAGCTGCCACACCCTCCTGCTTCGCAATTCGGTTCGTTACGCTGAACATGCCAGATAGTCCACAAGTGTTCTCTACAGTATGTCCCTAAAATTAGAACCGGCCTTTGTGTATCGATTGTGAAAGAAATCATTTCACAATATGAAAAGTATAACTATTTCTCTACCAATCAAGTAAAGAGACGTATTCACTGTACCCTATCAAAGGTGAACCTACCTTACTTCACTATAGATCATATTGATGGAGAGTGATAAAAAGAGCTAAACTAAAGTTTGGAGGAGCTGAACTAGAGGGCGAAAGTGTAATATCTTATACATAGTGATAACAAAGTTGAAGGAGAGGATGAGCTGAACGAGAGGATGAGCTGAACTAGAGTGTAAAAGTGAAATATTGCATTTAACTGCACTAGAGGTATAGATCAGCTGATATTGATATTACACTTTGAATTTGTCGCCCTCTAGATTAGCTCCTCGAACTTCTAATTCAGCTCTTTTTATTACACTTTCGCCCTCTATAGTTCAGCTCACCACTGTACATTTGATATCATCTTTCGACCTCTTTTTGGTTTAGCTCCTCGAACCTCTAGTTCTGTAGTTTTTTTAGTACTTGGATGAATGCTGGAATTGCAAGGTCGTGAAGTCAGCACATCGGGTTGCGCTAAATTGAATGTCTAGATAGTGAAAGAAGCACATTTCTCATGCATTTGATTGAGAAATAATTATGTAAATTATATCTTTATCTTTTGCCTACTAAATGTGTGAATTGAATTGAAAAAATACCAATAATTCACAAAAACTTACCCCCCCCCCATCAATTCCCTAAAAAAGAAAGTAAAATAAAGAAGGAACCAAGGAAAAAGGAGTAGAGAAAACATAAACAAGAAAAAGAAGAAAAAATGGAAGCTCTCGCTCGCTTCGCTCTCTCGCCTTAAGTATCTCAACGAATGCAAGTTATAGTACCAACTTTATAACAGGAAATAGGTATGCATCTTGTCTCTCTGTCTAATGTTTTACTATTGTTATACTCACATGCATTTTAAGTATCTTAACCAGTGCTGGTTATAATATTCTTACGAATATTCTTTCTACATGTATCTAATGTTATACAATTCTTCTAGTCACAAAATGTTAGTAATAACTGTAAGGAGTCGAACGGCAAGAAGACCTAAAGTAGAAAAAAAAATCTAGGATATATTGGACTGTTACCAACAGCCTTTTCCTATCATACCAAACATGAGAAAGGAAGATGCCGATAAAATGTATATTACTAAAATCATGAGAATGGAGTAACAATACGCTAAGAACCTGTTCTCAGCATTCGAATATCCATTTTTTTTTCTCGCTCGAAAACGAATTGGGCGTGTAAGCGAATTGGCCTAATATGTAATTTACATATCTTGTAGGCCTATAGTGTATTTTGACCACGCAATAATATTTTATCTTCAAAAGAGTGTGTTTTCCTGTCTAGCTTCGCTCGTAACATTTTTAAACAGGGTGGTTTTTTAACAGCAAAAGATTGGACCAGCGAGGTGCTAGAAGAGAGTCATATTTGGCTGCGACGTGAATTATCTGAGAGACCTATCATCCCTATAGCGTATTTCGATGAAGAAATAATATTTTATCACCAAAAGAGTATTTTCTCTCTCGTTTCGCTCGCTAGTATTATATGCAGAAACAGGGTGGTTTTCACAGTAAACAATTGCAACAGCGAGGTGATAAAATAGTCATATTTGGCAGCAAGTTTGCCAAACATACCATTCAAATAATTTCATAGGCCTGGAGTGTATTATGATGACAAAATAACATTTCTTTAGCAAGAACTTGGCATTTTGGCTCTGTCGCTTCGCTCGCTCCCAAAATAAGAAACGGGTGGCTCATAAACTAAAAAAAATGTGTCAACTTTAAAAAAAAGAAGAAGAAAGAAAACGAGGTCCTTTAACATTCCATTCGAAGTAATGAGGATCTACCTTGCGATATAGTTTGAAAACCATTTCTTGTGTGGTTAAATGGAGGGACGGTAGATTAGACTGAGAAATATAGACTTTGCTTAGTCGATCCATCACGTTTGAACCCCACACCCTTTCCCGCTTGGTCGCTTTGCTCCCTCATCGAGGATATTCGGCATCAATCATTCCTCCCCCCCCCCCCCCCCCCCCACCACGAACACAAATCGACACACATGCATATCTCCGTAGAATGGGTGGAAGCGCCCCAATTTTTTTCATATATGACTTCGAGATTTGAATACATAAAGGAAAGGTGGTCTTCTCAAGGTTAGAAAGTCATGATATTCTCACCTCAAGTCAAATATTTGATTTTGAATTCATGACGTCATATTTCCTGTATTCCACTAACGAATTTTCGCTTATGCATGGTCGGTCGGGTTTTCCAGGATCATGATTTTGATATATTGTAGCTGAGAAAATTCCCTACAAGACATTAACGTTTATTTATTTATTTATTTATATTTTTTTAGCAACGGCATCATGTTCCAACTTTGCAATAAATGGATGCATGTAAATTTATCCCATTTTACGTGTATTCTCTATTGGACAGCACTCTTTCTCAAATCTTGATTCTACATTCCAGTCTTCTTTGAGCGATACATCCGTTATTTCTCCTCGACTTTCGTAGAGCTTCGAATATGTTCTTTCTGATAGGGTGACATTGATTTTTAATCAAACTTTCACAGGCCACCTAATTCGTTCACAGTGAATAAGTCAAACGATCTTTTTTCTTCCTTTTTTTTTTCTTTTTTTTTTTCTTTCTTTCTTTCTTTCTCTTTTTCTTCCTTTTTTTTTCTTTTTTTTTCTTTCTTTCTTTCTTTCTCACCAGGAGGAGGCGCTGTGGCTCAGTGGTAGAGCAGTGGTCTCGTAACCGGGAGTACCTGGGTTCGAAACCAAGCGGATGCGCTAATGCCCTTTGGTAAGGTATTAATCCTCATTACCAAGTCCTTCGGAGGGGACTTAAAGCCGTCGGTCCTCTGGTTGCTTACTAACAAGCATACACATGCTTTCTTAGCAGTCAGGTAAAATAACCCACCATTTAACCATTTAACCATTCTTTTTTAAACGAAGTCCGAAGACCGGGGATTGTCTCCTGGGCGCACGTACACGAGCAGGCACGTCGATCGTTCATGGGTCCCCGCGGTCCTCGGCCTTCATTTTCCAAACATCCGAATATTACATCTACTTTGTTAGAAGAATATTTGCATCCAAATTTTAATTAGAATACAGCCCTCTTTCTCCGTTCGTGTTACACATCACTTCTCAGTATAGAAAAATCGTTCAGTCATTCGCCAGTTCCAATGGTGCATCTTTATTCAATTACCACTTTAAACAGGCAATCCTCTCAGAGAAACGTTTCCAAAATGGCGTCCCTGGTGTTGAAGATCTCTTGTCTGATTCTCCTCCTGACCTGCGTCACTCAGCTTTCTGAAGGGCAGTGCAGAAAATGCCCCCAGCACTGGACACAAGTGGGAGAACACTGCTACCGTTACTTCGGCGGCCGAAGGAGATGGCACGATGCACATAGCCATTGCAGAATGCTTGGAGCACACCTACCTAGCATCCACAGCGGAACAGAGGAAGCTACTCTCTACCGACTCTGGAAGGAGCGCTCTACAGATCCTACTAGAAGGCAGGATGTGAGTACATGGCATATTTTATATTTTAACCTGAAAGGAAGACTTTTATAAGTCAGGTTTGTACGTTGCTGGGTGGGAAGGAGACAAGTTTGAAAATTATTTGATACGAAGGGGGGATAGGAGAGCTTAATCTGCATGTCAATGGATCTTTTGTCACAAGCTGTGGCTGCTTATGCTTTCCTTAAACAAAAGCATAGAACAAACAAAAGACCGACATAAATTTATTTAACCTCGTTCTGCAGCCTATATGTCAAATGTAATAACTTGAGACATGTTGATTCTGTTCATAGATTTCATGAGTCTGCCATCATTTGCACCAACAGGCATACTGGATTGGTCTGCGTGACACTTATTGGGAAGGTCGATTAAGGTGGACTGATGGCACAAGCAACGCTTACACTAACTGGCATTCTGGAGAGCCCAATGACGAGCATGGAGAAGACTGCGTCGAGATCTTCAACTATGGCGTAAACGATGACGAGAGAATGCAATGGAATGACTTGGGATGCGAGCACGCTCGTTCCTTCTTCTGCCGCAAAAGTCTGTAATCTGAAATCCAATCCGATTAATGTAGGGTACTTGCCTTTGAATTATATAGGATACGGATTTGGATTAGGACTAGGAACCAGAATTTTAGGGGTAGGGAACAAATTCTTTTCATTTTCAGTGTAATCCTGTCTACTTGTCGAAAATCTAGTCAGTTTGTATCAACATACTTATTCAAGTTCTGCAAACGAAAAACTAAGAACATGGAGAATATCTCTCCGACAATATTTCATGAATGTAATTGAACTCATGAAAGAATGTTATGGACACTATATCACTGCTGTTGTTGATGTAGTGAGGTAGATGTTATTGTGGCGTTTTTTCAGTTCAAGTGTGAGTACCTATGCAAAGTCTTAACAGAGAACAGACCTAATAACTGTGATTTTGTTGTTACTTAGTAGTAATTTCTTTGTGTTTTTATTTTTTAATTTGTCCATACCTGTCAATCGATATCATCAACGGTTCAGAAGTTTTGACATGGACCATTACTCAGATACCATACCTGTCAGTCGATATCATCAACGGTTCAGAACTTTTGACATGGACCATTACAGTAACTCAGATATTTGTCTCCCTGTGACAATGATAATTTTGTAGATTCTACATGGAACCCCATATTTTTATTCTGCCATGGACTTTAATAATCGCTTAGATCATGTAGATGATTATGATATAGATCAAATCAAATATAGTTTTTGTTGTTTTTATAGATTTTATTAAAAATGTTGATAACACTACCACCTTTTTTAAGCAGTATTTCCCACCATTGGTTTAACCGACACATGGTTGAACAGAATGATCCGTTGTGCAGTCTACATTATATACATTCAAAGGAAACTTCCATTAAAGAAAAAGTGGTCGAGGAGTAGGAATTTTATCCATTAACATATTATATAAAGAGAGAGGATTTGGATGTATGTACATTTTTACTGATATACAGCATGTTTAAAAAAAGGGAGAAACATTATTGTTGCTTGGTCAACCTGTACAACCTTTCTTAGATGCACTGAACATTATAATTGACAGTGTGAATAAAGAGAAGAAACTGCTTTTATGATTCTATAAAAGTGATTTTATGATTTTCTCTAATAAAAATGTAATCTTGATATAACCACATTGGTGATGTCTTCAATAAAGTATCAAAAATACAGGTATAGTTCAAGATTTTTCCAACCAGTATTTTAAAAATGCTGTACTATTCATTTTCAAAATATCGATATCTCAGTTATTATAAAATTGCTTGGGTTTATTCTAAAGATTGTTACATGATATGCTTATTTAAACTGCAGAAAAAAGCTATACGAGTTTTAAGCGAGATGTTCTTTTATGCACGCACTCATAACTTATCTGTTGATTTGAAAAATTCTGAACCTTTACAAAGTAAGCATCTTTAATACTCTAATTCCTATATACATGTGCTCCAAGAGCAAATCCCACAAAGCATTTCTGTGGAATTTGATTTTAATTGTACTCTCTAAATTTCTTTGTGTTTTGAATCAAGAACTACAAACAGATAAAGTTCGATAAAAAGTCTTTATCGAAAAGCTTTAGAAATCAATCTGATTGATTATGATTTTCTAATCTCATTTTGAGTTTCCATAATCACAATCGACTTCGATTAATATCTAATCAACGAAATTTAGAGTGTACAATCCATAGCTACACCACCCTAAACTCGATTAACTTCCATGCTCTAATGATAAGAACGCCAGTATCCAATTCTGTTTTCTTCAAAGGCCCAGTAACTTTTTATGAAGAGCCCTCAAAACATACCAAATACATGAGTAAAAGAGGAAAAAAAATCTGCACGTACTGTGTCCACTTTGGTAGCGCCAGTATTTGTTCTTTGATGTTGAAACTTTTTGAAAACTAAATTCCTTCAAAATATGGCAAGGAATAGAAAGTTGAAAATCACTGTTTTTCATGCGAATTGGCAACTCTTTAACTTCTCACATACTTTCTGTCAATTTCAAATATGATGTATTTTATAAGAAAAATATAGCAATATCTTATTTTTGAATATTGGTGTTGCCAGTTTGAAAAAGAAGAGCTCGTAAAAAATATCGCTTCAAATAATTCATGCCAGAAATGGGTTAACGCCTTGCTCATCGAAATAAATGTTTAACTGATGACCAAACTGTCGAATCATCCTTCTCAGGTTTCATGATTTTGTTTTGTTTTCCATCTATATGATGGTGGATGGTGGATGCTGGTGTATTTAGGTGCGCTGCGTGGGTGGCAGAAAGGAGTGAGATAGTGATATGCAGAGGGCAAGGGGAGGCCGCCCCCCCCCCCATGATTTTTTAAGTGATCCAAGAAAGGAGAAGAAGAAGAAGAAGAAGAGGAAGAAGAAGGAGAAGAAGAAGAAGAAAGAAGAGTATGCGGGAAGAGAGGGCAGGGTCATGCAAATATAATCATGATAATAGAACTATATGTTCATATAAAATGTCAATAATATCAGCTGTAGGCCAAAAAAATCCCCCCCCCCCCATCAAAATACCCTGGCGATATGAGGAAAGCAGATAGGGTGAGAGAAGAGAAGGCAGGGGATAAGGAGGGTGTTCACGTAGCAATGTGTACGCGCTCGTTTACGTACGTGTATGTTTTTCATTGTGAAGCCTATTTGCGTTCATCCCTCACCCCCCCCCCATTATATATCATTCTTTCCCATCTCTATTTTTATTTCGCTCTCTTTCTCTTTCTCTTTTCTTTCTTCTCTCTCTCTCTCTCTCTCTCCCTCTCTCACCCTCAGCTTCTTTTTCCCCTTTTCCCTTCTCTAATTCATACCCTCTCTTTCTGTGTTCTCACTCTCTTTAACTATTTCACTTGACCTTTAATAACTAAATGTGACCTCCGCAAAAAAAAGTCACATTAAATATTGATTCTATGCCCGGCAAAATCCCTAAGTAGATCTAAAATGACATAATCTAAAATGCAGACTGCACCCGTCCGTCGTAGTGCAGGATCCCTACACATTGTCGGAGATGGACGTCGGGCGGGTAACAGATGTGGCTTGGTAAGACTTGTCCTCTGGTTCATCATGACATTCTATTGAAAATTCTATCATGTCTTGGTCCTCGTGGAAAGATCTTTAGCTGGTTCGTGTCTTATCTGAGTGATTGCTATCAACTGGTATGCATCAACGAAGTAAAATCAGATCAAGTCCCCTAAAGAGTGGAGTTCCCCAAGGATCCGTGGGAGGGCCCCCACTGTTTTCTATATACCTCAGTGGACTCATTTTTTTTTACATAAGCACACTGTTAAGTATCACAGTTGTGCCGATGATGTGCAGTTGTAATTTCTAATTATGTCTTTTTCCAGATTTTATTTGTTTTTATCTTCGTTATTCTTCGTTGTATCTTTATACTTTCGCAACTGACATATGAGTCGTAGGAAGTATAGGCCTATAAATTGTATGGGTTCACATTAATTTATGTTTTGAAAAAAAAACCCGAGATGAAATAGAAATGTCAATAGTACAATAGTAAATTTGCATTTAAGGTGCTGTCTTCTCCTTTTACCTTATATATATATATATATATATATATATATATATATATATACCCATATATATATGTATTCATAATAAAATGAACACAAGTTATGTTTGCAATATTAATATTATTTAAGGGATCCACACTCTACAAGTATTACTTTTTAGTGGATACCTCCATTTCCATTAGACATGTTAGAGCTTATACTGTATTTATTCTTTGTAGACTTATTTTATTTCATATTTCAAATTTTGTAAACGTATCCTGTCGTAAAAAATATATATAAATACTTACGTATGTTTGATTTTTTCGAAATTTTTTGTTGTTTTTTTTTCGGAAATTTTCTTGAAACCCATAAGAGTACATGTTTCCTTTTAATCAGATATTAAATCTCTATGAAAATGTAGAAATTAGATAATATAAACCAACCTTGATTAATAGGAATGCGCCGTCCACTTTAATCTTAAACCAGGGAAATTCCCTGGTTACACCCCCCTTGTTTAATAGAATGTATAAGACTTCCCGACCAGGTTAATGTTAAACTAACCTTGTTTGATATAGGACATAATATAGGATTTCCCTCCAGTTTAATGTTACACCAACCTCGACCTAATATGGTCTATAACATTTCCTGTCCTATTTTAACACTATGGGGCAATTCCGTAATAACACCGTGGCACTTAGAAGAGATTTTCACATTTCAAGAATAATAACAAAAAAAAATTGGCAGAAAACTTAAGGGGAGCGTTTCATGAAGAGTTTTGTCGGTGAAAATCACCGACAAATGTTACAAGCTACTGAAAATCCTTGCACCTGATTGGCTGAAAGAAAATTAGTCGGTGAAAATCACCGACAAAACTCTTCATGAAACGCTCCCCAGAACAATTTTTTATTGTGGTTCTATTACTTTCTTCACAATATACATATGAAAAGAAAATTGGAGCATAAAATAATTCATACTTATGATTTATGAACATAAATGTCTACTGTAACACCGTGACGCTGAAATGACATCCCTTTTTTCTCCCTGCATGAACGTTCAAAACTCTGTGAACTCCAAGGACATATTGCAGGTTTCATATTAGTGAGTTAGAGTTAATCGTTGGGTACATTAACCAAGTAGAAAAAGAAAACTAAAACTAATTTCAAGATTCTTATGACATCAAAAATAGTTTTTGCGTTGTAACATTGTGGCTGTAACACAGTGACCTCTGACACACTTCACTATTATACCTATGTGATTTTTTACAGGTAGCTTTTAGCTTTAAACTAAGAGCATTTTATCAGACAGACATCCATCTACATATTTTTGAAGGGAAAAAAGGCTTACAAAAAGTGTGGGGATAAATATGATGGAATATAAATATGATATTTACATAATAATTGTAACAGTGATTGCTACCTTATACCACTATGGATGGATAGAGGATTTTCAAGGGTGCCATAACAGTTTCAAAGTTTACATTCAAGAAAGCATATTCATATGTTAGCCCTTGCTCAAAGACACTTTTTGAGTTCTAGAATTGAGTCACATCACAATGGTTTATCATCACAAAATAATGCATGCAAATATGAAAAATGTAACTGAGCTTCTCTATTGTGTACATACTGCTCAATACAATGAAATTTTGAAACGAAACATTGTTGAAAATATTTGTGTTGATTTCGTGAACACAGTGAACGTAAGAGAAGTTGTAAAAAAAAAAACTTACATGTTAGTACCATTTTCCCAAAGCATTGTGTATTATTAATGAGTATTGCTTGATACGGAATACCAAAGGGACACTATTAGCAGCGAACAATGGAACAGATCAGTTTGGACTGAGCGAAGAGTCCTATGCTGGGAAGAAGTTGCATTCCCCTTCCATTGACAACAGAAAACACTGTCATTTGAAAATGCCAATTGGAACACTGGACATGCTGATAGATCATTTTTATTTGTAAATGATCTGTCCAGTGTTCCAGTTGGCATTTTCAAATGATTTATTCCCGATATAGGACTCTTTGCTCAGCCCGAACATACTGTTCCATCCTTCGCCACTAGTATTGTCCCTTCGGTATTGCACATGTTGCAAAGAATATTAACTTTCTTGGACCTCAGTTATTTGTACCACATACATGAAATGTCTTCTGATCAGCTTCTTTATACTGCATGTATTGAAACAAAATCTCTGACATCATTACTCTACCTAACAACATAATACATTATGGGCCTCGCAACCAGGCACCTCGGAATACGCATTTCATTAGTTTACATTAGGAAAATGGCCTATTGGTTTATTGTTTTTGTTCAGTGAAGTGTTTGGATACCTAAATATGAATAGCATGATAAAATTACCCAAGGAATCAAGACATTTAGTAGTGCTACACGAATGTAACCTTAAAACCAGCTCTCGGCACAAGTGATTTCAGTAGAGGTCACTGTGTTACAGTATTGTAAGACCTTGACATCCTTTTAATTGATTTAATTATTGAACTAATTGAAAATGAGTTGCACTATTGGACTTTCATAATTATGACTGAGCTGAGTAAACATGATTTGCAACACAAGCAATATTCCATGCTCATTCATATTTCTCTCACAGCATAAAAAACATCAGTTTTTACCATAACACCGTGACATTTTAAATTACCAAAACAATATGGTTATTGAAGCATAACCGACCTCCAAATTATGATTTCGAGCATATTTTGCTTAATCATAGGTATGTAGATTCTCGGATCTGTAAAATGCTTTCATCTAAGCGTTTTCCCTCACATGTTACAAACTATGTAATACTTAGCATTTTTCCTAAAATAGGAGACATTTAATTATGCTAATTAGAAATGCACTTTTAAGCGGGTCAGTGCTAGAATATTCAGAAATGATGAGCAGTTTGAAAAACTTTAGCCGAGAAGTTGACTTATGAGGGTTTCGAGAAACAGGCCCCTGGAGCTCCATACTTCTTTGAACCGTGGAGATCGTGTAAACACACCATAACACATTAATCCAAGAAATCTAAGTTACTATCTTTATATTTGTTGAGTTCATCCCTAAAATATTCTGACAAATACTCCCTATAACCCCCCTCCCCAGCTACCTGTCAAAAGAAATTCATGACCTACCCAATCATAGAGCATAGCAGACAAATAAAATCTATCAAGTCCCCCCCCCCCCCCCCCCTTATCCACTACCCGAACAACTGTAGCAAGTATCCTTTTAACATATATTTTAAAAAATAAATAAATAAACACTCTTAGAAAAATGTGCCGATGACAACGGGTTCTGATCTCGTATTTCATGTATTTAGACCCTCAAGAAAAATGAGTTCTATGAAGGGTTCTTCATATTTTCAAGAACCCCAAAAACTTCCTTGTACAACCAATAATGGTTCTAAAGGCCCATTTAGAATCCTTTAGGAAAACTTTATAGGCTAGTAATGGTTTTTTGAAGAATCTCTTAAGGTTCCAAAGTTGGGACAAGAAAAGGTTTTAATCACCATCATTTTGTCTAAGAGTGCAATACCCCGCTCACACACACACACACCCTCACAGGTCTACATCACTCTACTCCCGAGGACAAGCATTGTCTTCCGTCCTCGCAAGGCTGACGGAATAAGGCTCAAATCCTTTGTTTGACGTGCGAGGACTATTGTTTGACATCCGAGGACCATTGTCCTCAGGAATTTTCTTTGTTCACTGTCCTCGCTTGCAAAGCTATACAAACCCAACAGTACACGTGCACCCCCACAAATACACACAAATTGAAATGAATTAAATTGAATTCACATTTATTTCCTTCTGAGTCAAAAACCATATAAAACACATAATTGAATTAAATAATACAGCAAACAGAGAAGGTGGCGAATACCCGAAAATTGCGTTGGGGCCGCATGCCAGGGGAAAAAAAATTAATTCTCTAAAAGGATATTCAAAGGTGGAAAAAAATGAAATTAGTAATGGTGAAAAGGCAGTTAGTCCCGTAAATCCGCATTTTGTAAGAACTGAAGAAATTGCGAGAATGTAAGGTTGACCAGCCTGCTTTTCGAGATCCGAAAGATTTCTTTTCTTTGTTGATACGTCCGAAATTTTAGATTCGCTTAAAATAAAACAATATTAAAATAGTGAATAAAAGAAATTCTACTAAAACATGAAAATGCAACAATTAAACAAGAGAGAAAAAGGTAGGCCTGCAATTCTGCTTCTTTTTTTCTCATTCTTCTGCTTTTCTTTCGCTCTTTCTGTCTTCGCCAATCACGAAATGCATGCCTCTCTTGGTCACCTCTTGTTCTAAAATTTATGTAACATGTTCTTTTTGTATAAATGAAATGCCCTTATATGGGAAATATGGCAAGAAAAAGCTGAAAACATTCATGCTAGATTAGTGTGTCGTCCCATATACTCGTGTCTTTGTGAAGTGCAAGTACCTTTGGGGGAAAGTTCTTTGGGACGTTTCCTTTACATTCTGATCGCATGAGCAGAACTCCAATTTATTTTAACCTTACTCGCAAAGAAAGTTTGAAAGTGCTAAGGTAATGAAACAGAATCAACCATAGGAAGAGTCAATAAATAGGCTTTAACATCTTTTCAAATTTCTGAAACTACTCACGAGAGCTACAGTCTTCAAACTCTCCTTCTTTCTTGCAGTAAGTGAATTTATGTATAATAAATCATAGTGAAACAAGCCTTCTTGAAGATTTGGTGGTGTATCTCTAGCTTGGTTGACCGTAATCTACGTTCGAGGCATCTCTGATCTGGTTTCAGCTAAAAGGCGCGAAAGGCAGAAGGAAGTTGGAATTGTTATTGAAAATGAAATATATATGGCTAGATATTCAATAACATGATAAAAGTAATATAAGCCAATAGCCTTTCCTTCTAAATTGATAATAGTTGTGGTCAAGAAAAAGATGTATTTTTTTTTCAATGATTCTTTACTCAAAAATTCCAAAAATAGATCAGGGCACCGTTTCATGAAAGTTGTCAGCACTGACAAGTTGTCATTCGCTGACAATTACCATAGTAACAGTCGGTGACCAGTGCTTCTCTGCCAATCAAAAACAAGGATTTTGCTAAATTGCCCGGGTATAGGTTGAGCGCCTTTTGGAATTAATGATAGGCCTATATGATATCATAAAATTTATTTGTGTGGGGAAGGGTGTGCGCGTGCGCGAGTGTATGTGTGTGTATTTGTATATACGTGTATATGAATAAAACAAGAATCAGCCCTTAAAATATTATTATTTGAAATTATTGTCAATTTTCTGACACGTGTCTTTGAGTGAGATTTGAAAAAAAAAAAAAAACGACCACCTACCAACAGACAGATCTTTATTACCGCCTTTTATCATGAATATGCACACGATTATATACCCAGGGGTTATCATGGTTATACCATAAGTGCGTTGGGATTGACACGCATGTGTTTCGGCAGAAGCCATGCACCTGCCATTTCACTCTCGCTGATATTCAACCAGTGAGCTTTCGCGCCTTTTTAATCCTATCTTCCAAGGTAACGAAGCAAACGTGTACAAGGTTGCTGATAAACTATAAACGTACACGACGGTAGTTTTCTCCTAGCTTTGGAGCCGCGGTAGTCTTTACCAACCAATCAAATAAGAGTAATTCCCTTACTCCAGCTCCCACACCCTCCTGCTTCGCAATTCGGTTCGTCACGATGAACATGCTCGAAAGTCGACAAGTGTTCTCTACAATATGTCTCCCCCTCCCCCCCCCCCAAAAAAAAATCAATCAATAAATAAATAAATACATAAATAAATAAATAAATAAATAAATAAATGAAATATGTATTGAAATAAAGATAGATAAATAAACAATGAAAAAAGAAAAATAATAATGATAACAATAATAATAATGATAGAAATCATAATAATGGTAATAATAATGATAACAATACAACCGATCTTTTGGTATCAGTTATGGAAGAAATCATTGTACAATATGAAAAGTCATTTCTCTACCAGTCAGGTGAAAATGCATATTCACTCTGCATATCAAAAGGTGAATCTTCCAAACCTTACCTCACTACGCTTGATCATGGTGGAGAGTGATTTTTAAAAAATGCTGAACCAGAGGTTGGAGGAGCTGAACTAGAGGGCGAAAGTGTAATATCTAATACATAGTGATTAAAAAAACCCGCTGAACTAGAGGATGAGCTGAACAAGAGGGTAAAAATTTAATACTGAATTTAACTGTACTAGAGGTAGATCAGCTGATAAACTTCACACTTTCGCCCTCTAGTTTAGCTCCTCGAACCTCTAGTTCAGCTCTTTTTATTACACTTTCGCCCTCTAGTTTAGCTCCTCGAACCTCTAGTTCAGCTCTTTTTATTACACTTTCGCCCTCTAGTTTAGCTCCTCCAACCTCTAGTTCAGCTCTTGTTATTACACTTTCGTCCTCTACAGTTCAGCTCCTCCAACCTCTAGAGTTTGCTCTTTTTATCACTGTATATTTTTTCATTACCCTTTCGCCCTCTATTTAAGCTCTTCGAACCTCTAGTTCTGCTCTTTTCATCACTGTATACGCACTTTCGACCTTTAGTTCAGCTCCTCCATCCTCTCGTTCAGCTCTTTTTATCAGTATGTATTACGCTTTCAGGTCCTCCTACGGGGGGGGGGGGTGATTAGCCCATTCGTACATATTTTTGTATATACAAACATAAATGAGTCCACCTCAAAATGTGGAGGGATGCATCCACCTCCCTCCCCCCCCCCCCCCCTATCTACGCCAATTGCATTCGCCCTCCTAAGCTCCTTCTTATAGCGAAAGATGCAGTGACCAAATATCTAGGGCGCGGGAACAAGTTAACATTCGTTTCCAGGGCACCGTTTCATGAAAGTTGTCAGCACTGGCATTGCGCAAGTTGTCATTTTCTGACAATTTTTTTATCAAAATCCTTGGTTTTCATTGGCTGAAAAGCTCTGGTCACTGACTGTTACTATGGTAACTGTCAGAGAATTATAACTTGTGAGCCCTGTGCCGCTGACAACTTTCATGAAACGGTGCCCAGGATATTCCCGGGGAGAGCCCTGGGTGAATACATTAGAACCCATAGATGATGATGTCGCGCGAACTTTTTAAGCCACGCCCGTTGACCGCCAGGTGAGCTCATCGTTTGCTACGCGAAGTGAGTCTTTCTAGGAGAGAGTTTCATGAAGTGTCTTTATCATTGAGCTAATAAGATGCAAGGATTCTGTAGTTGATAACATTTGTCAGTAAAAGTCACTGACAAGACACTTCATGAAACGCTCCGCTGATCCGGAATAGGGTGAAGCTAGACTTTTTATATCGTGTAGCTAGGCCAGGTAGCACTAGTCGACGTGAATTCAGTGCGAGAAGTTTGCAGTTTGAAAGTGTTCGAAAGGTAAGTTCTTATATTTTCGGAATAAAATCCTTTTGATTACGTGGATAAATTCAAATTCGACGATTTTAGTACCTGACAGTACTTAAAATCGTCGAATTTGAATGCAAAATAAATCATCATCATCATTGAGTACAGCAATCATTATGGCCTATTATTGTTATTATTGGGACAGAATAGTGTTATTGTCACTAATGTAAACGCCGATCATTCACAAACTATTACATGGGTCCCCGCTCTTCGGCCTTTGTTTCCGCAAAGACTTTTTTCTTTCTTTCTTTTTTTCTTTTTTTTTTCCTTTTTTTTTTTTTCTTTTTTTTTAAAAGTTCGAAGACCGGAGACTGTCTCCCTGGCGCACTTACACGAGCGGGCACGACGATCATTAATGGCTCCCCGCCAGTGACGTAGGCAGGTTCTTACACCTGGGGTGATGGTTTGCCGTTCACGAGAAATCGAGGATCATTTTCGTATATAGATACACACACGCGCACACGCGCACACGCGCACACACAAACACTCACAAACGCACACCCACACATACACCCGAATGCACAGCACCGGCGTAAATCCACTTTGAGGAGTGGGGGGGGGGGAATGATCGACTTTTTTGCCGATTTTTTTTTTTTTGTCGAACTCACACTTAAGTATAAACATACGCCCTCACCGATTTGCACAGACCCCCTTACACACATTTTAATTTTTATCTTATGAGCGAGCGAGCCAAAAATTACCACTTTTTTGGTGTTCAATCCCATTTTCAAAAAGAAATTTTATAATATGATGAACGAGCGAGCCAAAAATAACCACTCTTCTGGTTTTCCATCGCATTTTCAAACAAAAATTCTAAAATATGATGAGCGACGGAAGCGAGCGAGCCAAAAATAAGCGCCTTTCCGGTTTTAAATTGCATTTTCAAATAGAAATTTTGACATATGATGGTTTTTTTATAAAAGATTATTAAAATTTTATTGACAATTTATTCAAATATCATTTCTTCCTTCATAAGTGGGGGATAGTTGTACACGCCATCCCCTTCTCAAAAAAGTGGGGAATATATCCCCCTGTCCCCCGGGATTTGCGCCAATGATGCACAGACATAACTAAAAGATATACGCACCGTGACAAACGAATATAGAATATGGACTGACACACATTATTGCATGTTTGCATTACACTATTTATTTTTTTTTTAATTTTGTTGTTACACCACTTCAGAAAAACTGTTATAGCGCTGAGATTATCCAAAAGTAATATAAATAACTACATAAATCAGAATAATCGTCATTTCAGTCACATTAACGGTGATGATGAGGATGATAACTATTATCATCATAGGCATAAAAATAATAATATTAATACATTACTAATTATTATTATCATTATTGTTATCATCATCATTATTATTGTTTTTGTTGTTTTTGTTGTTATCATGTTAATAATTATTATCATTATTGCCTCTTCCTATCATTTCTAAACATGTTAATTCAGTTTAATTGTAAGCAAACATCCTTCCCTAAAACCTGGGGGATGATTGTACGTGTCATCCCCCCGCCTGGTGAGATGGGGGGATGCATACCCCTCACCCCCCCCCCCCCCCCCCGCCCACCCCCGCTGCCTACGCCCCTGCTCCCCGCGGTCTTCGGTCTTCGTTTTCCAAACATCCGAATATTACATCTACTTTGTAAGAAAAATTTTTACATACAAATTTGCAAAAAATACAGCCCTCATTCTCCGTTCGTGTTTCACATCACCTCTCAGTACAGAAATATCTTTCAGTCATGTGATAGTTCCAGTGGTGCATCTTTATTCAATTACCTCTTTAAACAGGCAGTCCTCTCAGAGAAGCGTTTGAAAAATGGCGTCCCTGGTGTTGAAGATCTCTTGTCTGATTCTCCTCCTAACCTGCGTCACTCAGCTTTCTGAAGGGCAGTTATGCAGGCGATGCCCTCAGTACTGGACGCAAGTGGGAGAATACTGCTACCGTTTCTTCGGCGGCCGAAGGAGATGGCACGATGCACATAGCCACTGCAGAATGCTTGGAGCACACCTACCCAGCATCCACAGTAGAACAGAGGATGCTAGTCTCTATCAACTCTGGAAGGAGCGCTCTATAGATCCTACTCGACCTGATTATGTGAGTATATGGCATACTATTGTATTTTAATCTGAAATGAAGACTTTTATCTTAAGTCATGTCTGCACGTTGCTGGATGGGAAGAAGACAGGTTTGAAAAATATTTGATAAGAACATGAAGAAATGGGTTAAGGAGGGCTTCAACCGCATGTAAGGGTCTTTTGTCACTGTGGCTGCCGATTCATTCCTTAAAGGAGAATGAACCCCTGGGGAAATATTCATTTTAATGAAAAGAGAGGACAGAAAGAGCCATTTTTTTTTTAATTCCATCAAAATCGGTTACGAAACATGCGAAATAAAGTTATGGAATTTTGAAAGTCTTGATTCACACTCTAAGGCGATCCTCAATTTTGCAATGTTGCTTCAAAAGTCTTAGAACGGCAACTCTCAATATGTTTTTACACAAAATTTCATATTTTCTCCATTATTTCGAAAGATGCAGCTTGTCGTTTTTGTGAACTCAACATATTTGTAGTCAAATACATTTTTCCGTGATCTTGAGCTAAGAAAGAGGACTGGAGATGAACTTTAATCACTAGAGACCTTCTGAGTTTGTTCATTTATTTCATCATAAATCTAGTGCCATCATTTGCACCAACAGGCATACTGGATTGGTCTGCGTGACACTTATTGGGAAGGTCGATTTAGGTGGACTGATGGCACAAGCAACGCTTACACTAACTGGCGGTCTGGAGAGCCTAATGACGTATCTGGAGAAGATTGTGTTGAGATCCACAACAAAGGCGTGAACGATGACGAGAGAATGCAGTGGAATGACTTGGGATGCGAGCACGCTCGTTCCTTCTTCTGCCGCAAAAGTCTGTAATCTGAAATCCAGTCCGATTACATTTATTTGCCTTTGAATTATATAGGATAAGGATTGGGATTAGGACTAGGACTAGGACTAGGACTGGGACTAGGAACCAGAATTTTAGGGGTAGGGGACAAATTCTTTTCATTTTCTGTGTAATCCTGTCTACTTGTCGAAAGTCTAGTCAATTTGTATCAACATACCTATTCAAGTTCTGCAGACGAAAAACTAGGAACATGGAGAATATCTCTCCGACGATATTTCATGAATTTGATTGGACTCATGAAAGAATGTTATGTACACTAGACCACTGCTGTTGTTGATTTATTCAGATTCCACATTACAATGACATTACAACAGTGTGTACAAGTATATACAGACACTGCAACACAGAGAATACATATGGTATAAAAAGGTGACAAAATGATAAGTGAAGGGATCTATGTTGCTGTAGTCAGGTAGATGCTCACTAAGAACATGGAGAATATCTCTCCGACGATATTTCATGAATTTGATTGGACTCATACAAGAATGTCATGGACACTGTATCACTGCTGCTGTTGAGGTAGTCAGGTAGATGTCATTGTCAGTAGCGTTTTTCAGTTCAAGTGCAAGTACCTATTCAAAATCTTAACGGAGAACAGACCTAATAACAGCGATTTTGTGTTACTTAATAGTAATGTCTTTGTGTTTTTAGTTTTCAATTTGCCCATGCCTGTCAATCGCTATTATTAGCAGTTCAGAACTTTTGACATCAACTATTACTCAGATATTTTGTCTCGAGTTTCATTTTCATTCTGCCTAGGAAGTATTTAAAAGATGATTATGATGTAGATCAATTTTTTAACAGTTTTTGTTGTTGTTTGTATAGTTTTCATTAAAAAAATGTTGATAACATGACCACATTTCTTAGTAGTATTTTCCGTAATTGGTTTAACCGACACATGGTTGAACAGAATGATCCGTTGTGCAGTCTACATTGTATACATTCAAAGAAAACTTCCATAAAGGAAAAGGATCTTTTATAATTTATAAAAGGAGTAAGAATTGTATCTATTAGCATATTACATAAAGAGAGAGGATTTGGATGTATGTACAGATTTTATTGAGAGCATTTTTATTGAAATACGGCATGTTTATAAAAAAGATAAATATTTAAAAAAAAACACTGTTGGTGTTGTACGACCTCTTGGTCAACCTGTGCAACCTTTCTTAGATGCACTGAACATCATAATTGACATTATGAATAAAGAGAAGAAACTGCTTTTATGATTCTATGAAAACGTTTTTATGATTTTCTCTAATAAAAAATGTAATTTCGAAAGTGTGCTCCTAGGCTATGAACAATACCAGTGTTCCACAGGTTTTGACATCGAAATTCTTGGGTGTAACCATTGATAATCTTCATATAACCACATTGGTTATGTCTGCAATAAGTTATCAAAAATATAGGTATAGTTACTAACTTAAAGATTCTCTCAACCATTATTTTGAAAATGCTATACTATTCATTTTCAAAATATCCATATCTCAATTACTGCAAAATTACTTGGGATAATTCTAAAGATTATTGCATGATATGGTTATTTAAACTACAAAACGAGCTATATGAGTTGTAAGCAAGATGTTCTTTTATGCACACACTCACAACTTATCTATTGATTTGAAAAATTCTGAACCTTGACAAAGTAGGCATCTTTCATACTGTGTTCCCAGAGCAAATCCCACAAAGCATTTCTGCGGAATTTGATTTGAATTCTACACACTTAATTTTTAGACTTCTGAATCAAGGACAACTACAAAATTCGATTAAAAGTCTTTATCGAATAGATTTAGAAATCAATCTTATTGATTATGAATTCCTAATCTAATTTTGGAGTTTCCATAATCACAATCGACTTCGATTAATTTCTAATGTACGAAATTTAGAATGCACAATGCATAGCTACTCCACCCGAAACTTGATTAACTTCCATACTCCAATGATAAGAACGCTAGTATCTAAGAATTCTATTTTCTTCAAAGGCCCAGTCACTTTTGATGCAGAGGCCTTAAAACATTGGCGTAAATCCCGGGGGATGGAGGGTTCCCCCCCCCCCCCCCCCCCCCCCCACATACATACTTTTTTTTCGAGAGGGATAAGGCATGTACAAATATCCCCCACACTTTTAAGGAAGAAATGATATTTTGATTAATCAGTTAGTAAAAGTTTTGATAATCTGTCATAAACGAGCGTATTTTAGAATTTTTATTTGAAAATGCGATTGAAAACCAGAAAAAGTGGTTATTTTTGGCTCACTCGCTTTGCTTCGCAGTTGGGAGGGCATACCTCCCAACTGTTCCTATTAAATGATAATAATCCTATTTGGGGGGAAAGAAAATTGCCATTTCAAACCTTATGTTCCTTTTTCTGTACAAATTTGTCTGTGATATTCAATAGGAAAATTAGGAATGTTCCTATTTTGGAAATTTTATAAATAATTCGTTTCTCTTTCTTGGCTGTGAGGGTTGGCAGGTATGGGTTGGTGAGAGTGCGTGTTTATACTTTAGTGTGAGTTCCACAGAAAAAAAAATCGGGAAAATCCAATAATTCCACCCCCCCCCCCCTCCTCAAAGTGTATTTACGCCGGAGTCTCAAAACATACCAAATACATGAGCAAAAGAGGGGGGAAATCCGCACGTAGTGTGCCCACTTTGGTAGCGTCAGTATTTGTTCATTGATGCTGAGACTTTTTGAAAGGAAAACTAAAAATCCTTAAAATATGGCAAGGAATAGAAAGTTGAAAATTACTGTTTTCCATGCGAATTGCAAACTTTTAAACTTCTCAACATGCTTCCTGGCAGTTTATATTCATTTCAAATACATGACATTTTATAAGAAAAATATAGCAAAAGATTTTTTTTTAAATAGTGGTGTTGCCAGTTTGAAAAAGAAGAGCTCATAAAATAACGCTTCATATAATTCATGCTAGAAATGGGTTAACGCCTTGCTCATCGAAATGGGTGTTAAACTGATGACCAAATTGTCGAATCTTCCGTCTCAATTTTCATGATTTTGTTTTGTTTTCCATCTCTGGATGCTGGTGAATTTGGGTGCGTTGCGTGGGTGGTAGAAGGATTGAGATAGCGATATGCAGAGGGCAAGGGGAGGCCACCCCTTTCCCCCCCCCCCCATGATTTTTAAGTGATCCAAGAAAGGAGAAGAAGAAGAAAGAAGAGTATGCGGGAAGGGAGGGCAGGGTCATGCAAATATAATCATGAAAAGCCCTATATGTTCATAAAAATCCCCCCCCCCCCCCCATTAAAATACCCTGGCGATATGAGGAAAGCAGATATGGAGAGAGAAGAGAAGGCAGGGGATAAGGAGGGTGCATGTTCACGTAGCAATGTGTACGCGCTCGTTTACGTACGTGTATGTTTTTTCTGTGTGAAGCCTGTTTGCGTTCATCCCTCACCCCCCTCCCCCCATTATATATCATTCTTTGCCATCTCTATTTTTATCTCGCTCTCTTTCTCTTTCTCTTTTCTTTCTTCTCTCTCTCTCTCTCTCACCCTCAGCTTCTTTTTCCCCCTTTTCCCTTCTCTAATTCATACCCTCTCTTTCTGTGTTCTCACTCTCTTGAACTACTAACTAAATGTGACCTCAGCAAAAAAAAAAAGTCACATTAAAAATTGATTCTATGCCCGGCAAAATCCCTAAGTAGATCTTAAATGACATCATCTGAAATGCAGATTGCACCCGTCCGTCGTAGTACAGGATCCCTACACATTGTCGGAGATGGACGTCCGGCGGGTAACAGATGTGGTTTGGTTAGACTTGTCCTCTGCATTTGACACGGTTCATCCTGACATTCTATTGAAAATTCTATCATCTCTTGGTCTTCGTGGAAAGATCTTTAGCTGGTTCGTGTCTTATCTGAGTGATCGCTATCAACTGGTATGCATCAACGAAGTAAAATCAGATCGTCCCCTAAAAAGTGGAGTTCCCCAAGGATCCGTGGGAGGGCCCCTACTGTTTTCCATATACCTCAGTGGACTCAGACTTTTTTACATAAGCACACTGTTAAGTATCACAGTTGTGCCGATGATGTGCAGTTGTATTTATCATTTGCTCATGGTCAAGAAAATATTGTATCTGCTATCAAAAAGCTTGAAGCATTATTGAGGACGTTATAGTATGGTTATGTTCACACTCTCTTAAAGTCATCAGTACTACGTCTGAGTTTATGTTGTTTGGTTCTAGGGCCCAGTTATTAAGTCTGATATGTGTTCTATCAAAGAAGGGGATTGTGTAATTACTGTGTTCAACCATGGTTCTCGGAAGATCCATGGTATTATCCTGCCCTCTCTGTAGCTCTCATATGGCCACTCCCGTTGCAACATGCTTACTTTCAGATCCTGTTCTCTCTCTCTCTCTCTCTCTCCCCCCCCCCCCCCCTCCCTTTCTCTCTCCCTCTTCTTTTCTTTCTCAGCAAGTTTTATTCTTGTTTTTCACCTTTTTTGTTTTTTCTTATTATGTCTTTTTCCAGATTTTATTTGTTTTTATTTTGGTTATTCTTCGATGTATCTTTATACTTTCGCAACTGACATATAGTCGTAGGAAGTATAGGCCTATAAATTGTATGGGTTCACATTAATTTATGTTTTGAAAAAAAAAACCGAGATGAAATAGAAATGTCAATAGTAAATTTGCATTTAAGGTGTTGTCTTCTCCTTTTACCTTATATATATATATATATATATATATATATATATATATATATATACCCATATATATATGTATTCATAATAAATTGAACACAAGTTATGTTTGCAATATTATCACTATTTAAGGGATCCACACTCTACAAGCATTACTTTTCAGTGGATCCCTCCATTTCCATTACACATGTTAGAGCTTATACTGTATTTATTCTTTTGTAGATTTACTTTATTTCATATTTCAAATTATTTAAACGTATCCTGTCGTAAAAAAAATATGAATACTTACGTATGTTTGATTCTTTCGAAATTTTTTGTTATTTTTTTCGGAAATAAAAAAAAAAAATCTTGAAATTCTCGAAACTCTTGAAACCCATAAGAGTACATGTTTCCTTTTAATCAGATATTAAATCTCTATGAAAATGTAGAAATTAGGCAATGTAAACCAACCTTATTTAATAGCAATGCCCCGTCCACTTTAATCTCAAACGAGGGAAATTCCCTGGTTAAACCCCCCTTGTTTAATAGAATGTATAAGACTTCCAGACCATGTTAATGTTAAACTAACTTCGTTTGATATAGGACATGATATAGGATTTCCCTCCAGTTTAATGTTACACTAACCTCGTTTAATATGGTCTATAACATTTCCTGTCCTATTTTAACACTATGGGGCAATTCCGTAATAACACCGTGGCACTTAGAAGAGATTTTCACATTTCAAGAATAATAACAAAAAAAAATTGGCAGAAAACTTCAGGGGAGCGTTTCATGAAGAGTTTTGTCGGTGAAAATCCCCGACAAATGTTATAAGCTACTGAAAATCCTTGCACCTGATTGGCTGAAAGCAAATTAGTCGGTGAAAATCACCGACAAAACTCGTCATGAAACGCTCCCCAGAACAAATTTTTATTGTGGTTCTATTACTTTCTTCACAATATACATATGAAAAGAAAATTGGAGCATAAAATAATTCATATTTATGATTTATGAACATAAATGTCTACTGTAACACCGTGACGCTGAAATGACATCCCTTTTTTCTCCCTGCATGAACGTTCAAAACCCTGTGAACTCCAAGGACACATGGTAGGTTTCATACTAGTGAGTTAGAGTTAATCGTTGAGTACATTAACCAAGTAGAAAAAGAAAAACTAAAACTATTGTCAAGATTCTTATGACATCAAAAATACCTTTTCGCACTGTAACATCGTGACTGTAACACAGTGACCTCTGACATACTTCACTATTATACCTATGTGATTTTTACTGGTAGTTTTTAGCTTTAAACTAAGAGCATTTTATCAGACAGACATCCATCTACATATTTTTGAAGGGAAAAAAGACTTACAAAAAGTGTGGGGATAAATATGATAGAATAAACATATTTACATAATAATTGTAACAGTGATTGCTACCTTATACCACTATGGATGGATAGAGGATTTTCAAGGGTGCCATACCAATTTCAAAGTTTACATTCAGGAAAGCATATTTATATGTTAGCCCTTGCTCAGAGACACTTTTTGAGTTCTAGAATTGAGTCACAGCACAATGGTTTATCATCACAAAATAATGCATGCAAATATGAAAAATGTTACTGAGCTTCTCTATTGTGTACATACTGCTCAATACAATGAAATTTTGAAACGAAACATTCTTGAAAATATTTGT
>CM057164.1:12186537-12198071 GCA_029962745.1 Echinometra lucunter
CATGCACACTATATCACTGCTGCTGTTGCTGTAGTCGAGTAAAGGTCATTGTAGCTTTTTTCAGTTCAAGTGTGTGTACCTATGCAAAATCTTAGCGGAGAACAGCCCTAATAACTGTGATTTTGTTGTTACTTAATAGTAATTTCTTTTTGTTTTTATTTTTTAATTTGTCCATGCCTGTCAATCGCTATTATCAACAGTGCAGAACTTTTTAGATGAACCATTACTCAGATATTTTGTTTCCCAGTGACAATGATAATTTTGTAGGCCCTACATGGAACCCAGTTTTTTTATTCTGCCTCGGAATTTAATAATCACCTAGATGATTATGATATAGACACAAATTAAATACAGTTTTTTTGTTGTTTATATAGTTTTCATAAAAAATGTTAAAAACATGACATTTCTTAGCAGTATTTTCCGTCATTGGTTTAACCGACACGTGGTTGAACAGAATCCGTTGTGCAGTCTACATTATCGATTATATACATTCAAAGGAAACTTCCATAAAGGTGTTGTATGACCACTTGGTCAACCTGTACAACCTTCTTGAATGCACTGAACATTATAATTGACATTGTGAATGAAGAGAAGAAACTGCTTTATGATTCTATAAACCTGATTTTATGATTTTCTCTTTTAAAAAATGTAATTTCGAAAGTGTGACTCAAACTAAGTGACTCATAAAAAATGTTAAAAACATGACATTTCTTAGCAGTATTTTCCGTCTTTGGTTTAACCGACACGTGGTTGAACAGAATCCGTTGTGCAGTCTACATTATCGATTATATACATTCAAAGGAAACTTCCATAAAGGTATTGTATGACCACTTGGTCAACCTGTACAACCTTCTTAAATGCACTGAACATTATAATTGACATTGTGAATGAAGAGAAGAAACTGCTTTATGATTCTATAAACCTGATTTTATGATTTTCTCTTTTAAAAAATATAATTTCGAAAGTGTGACTCAAACTATGAACAATAGTAGTGTTCCTCAGGTTTTCACATCAAAATTCTTGGATGTAACCATTGATAATTTTGATATAACCACATTGGTGATGTCTGCAATAAGTTATCAAAAATATAGGTATAGTTACTAACTTAAAGATTTTCCCAACCAGTATTTTGAAAATGCTATACTCTTCATTTTCAAAATGTCCATATCCCAATTATTGTAAAATTGATTGGGCTAATTCTAAAGATTATTACATGATCATGATGATATGCTTATTCAAACTACAAAAACAAGCTATACGAGTTGCAGTGGCGGCGATTTCATGTAACGAGTGATGGGGAGGGGGGACGGAAGCACGGAGGGTCTCCGCCGAAAATCTGTTTCGAGAAGTGAGAAGGGATGATCGTTATTATGAGAGCGAGTAAAGCGAGCGAGCTAACCGCAAAAAAATAATAAAAGAAGCCTGATTTTGCCATCAAAATGCATTCTAGGCCTATAAAATATTAAAATGGTTGGACTAAATTATTGATCACCTGACTCAAAATAGAAAAATCATATATTAACCTTTAAAAATCGAGGGAGGACGATCCTCCCCCCCCCCCCGGCAAAATTGAGGGGGGAAGTGTCCCCCCCCCCCCCCCCGGATCGCCGCCTATGACGAGTTGTAAGCAAGATGTTTTTTATGCACACAAACTAATCTGTTGATTTGAAAACCTTTACAAAGTAAGCATCATTAATACTGCAAGTTTTAAGAGCAAATCCCCAAAAGCATTTCTGTGGAATTTGATTCGAATTCTACTCTCTATAAATTTCTTAGACTTGAATCAAGGACAACTACAAAATTTCATCAAAATTTTCAATCGAACAGATTATAAAACAATCTTATTGATTATGATTTTCTAATCTCATTTTTTAGTTTTCCATTATCACAATCGACTTCGATTTATTTCTAATCTACGAAATTTAGAATGTACAATGCATAGCTATACTCCACCCGAAACTCGATTAACTCCCATACTCCAATGATAAGAAAGCTAGTATCTAAGAATTCTATTTTCTTTAAAGGCCCAATGGTCTACATGGAAATCCATTCCTCTTGATATTTGAAAAGTCCGTCACTACAATGTTTTAAAAGGAGAAGTAATTGTTTTTATTCGAAAACCAGATTATCATTATGAATAGTTGAATCATAGTCTTATTCCTTCCTCCACCTCATTCTCCTCTTCAATTTTCTTCTTCTTCTTTCTCCTTCTTTTTCCTCTTTCCTTTCATACCACTAATTGTTCTCATTTCTTGGCTGTCCCCTTTGCTTGTTTTTTTAACATACTATGTCATAGTAAATTTCATTTGTAACTGTTCTCTTTTTATGTATAAGACTTGATTCTTCCCAACTGTCCTCATCCACATGATAAGGTTGTCAATACAGTGCTTGTTTTCTTTACATGTTTATAGATAATATATATAAATGTATTGTGTAGTTTCGTGTTATTGTTTAATTTTATTCTTTTATTTCATTCTTGGAAGATTGCAATAATGTGTTTTACCTGTGTTTTTATTGTATGTTTGGAATTTTGCGATTGTGTGTTCGCGATTTGGTATACTGTTACGAACAAAGAAATAACCCAGTTGTTTCAAATTGATGATAATACGACGAATTGAGCCCTGTCCAGGATTTTTTCTTTGCTTTTCTTTTCTTTTGGTGGATGATGTATTTGCGTGCGTTGCGTGAGTGGCAGAAAGGAGGGAGATAGCGATATGCAAAGGGCAAAGGGAGCCCTCCCCCCCCCCCATGAGTTTTTAAGTGATCCAAGAAAGAAGAAGAAGGAGAAGAAGAAGAAGAAGAAGAAAAAGAAAAAGAAGAAAGAAAGAAAGAAAGAAAGACGGAAAGACAGAACGAAGAGTATCCAGGAAGAGGGGACAGTGTCATGCAGCTATATAATAGCTATATTTGTTCATTTAAAATGTAAATAATCTCACCTGTGATCCAAGGTTAAAAAACAGAAAAATACCCCCTCCCCATAAAAATACCCTGACGATATGAAGTAGGCAGATATGGAGAGAGAAGAGAAGGCAGGAGATAAGGAGGGTGTTCACGTAACAATGTTATGGAAGGCCAAAGGTGCCATAATTTGTATCGACATACGTATGCCCAAATTAAGGATACGTATATATCCAAGTAAAGGGTGCGTATGTCAAAGTTAAGGGTACGTATGTCCAAGTTAAGGGTATGTATTTCCAAGTTAAGGGTACGTATGTCCAAGTTAAGGGTACGTATGTCCAAGTTAAGGATGCCTCTGCATGACAACGATACGTACCCTTAACTTGGAGATACGTATCCTTAACTTGGACATACGTACCCTTAACTCGGACATACGTACCCTTAACTTGGACATACGTATCCTTAACTTGGACATACGTATGTCGATGCGAATTATGGCACCGTTGGCCTAACTAGCATACGTATGCGCAGTCCATTAGACGATTTGTGTTGAGTCAACCAATCAGGAATCCTGTTACAGCCTGCCTAGAGTAGCTCTTTCCCATCTCTCTATTTATCTCGATCTCTTTCTCTTTATTCTCTCTCTCTTTTTTCTCTCTCTCTATCTTCTTTTCCCCTTTCTTCCCCTCTCTGTGTTCTCACTGTCTTTCCCTCTTTCTTTCAAACTAATTCTCTCCTGCTCTCCTCTCTCTCTCTCTCTCTCTCTCTCTCTCTCTCTACCTCTATCACCGTCACTGACCTTCAATGAAAACTGTACTGAAGTCACCATGGTCACAAACTGAAAGTCAGGTCAAAGTTGATAATCATTAGTGATAAAGCTACATTCTATACACTTAGAATCAAAGGTTCAATTTTGCACCCTAAATGCAACACTGACATCACCTTTTGGAGTACAGTCTTGCACCCTTTGACTTGTTTGCACATGGAAATGCCTGTCTGCACCTTAAAGGTGCAACTATGCACCTTTAAGGGTGCAGAATTTTTTTGCATTCCAAAGGGTGCGATGTATGCACCTTCCCCAAAGGGTACAACTCTGCATCCTTAAGGTTGCAAATGTAGCTTACTGCACCCTTTATGCTGCATAATTCTTCTTTGGGTGCAAAGTTGTACCCACAAAGGAGCTCTCAGTGTTGCATTTGAAGGGTGCAAAATTGAAACTTTTGTTTTTATTGTGCACTGTAAAAAATATTGAGTAAAATTTTTACCAACACGAGGGTGATTATAAATTATGTCCAAACCAACTTTGGACGATATTTTTACCCAATGTTGGTACCACATTGTCCAGTTAGCATGGTTAGGGTAAAAATAAGCAGAAAGGCTATGGTACAAAGCCCAAAATCAGCCTGTTCGGTGGCCGGGCGGCGAGTTTTTAGCCAATTTCGCCCGGGCACTGCTGTTATTTTACAGCATCGCGCGGTTGCCGCTGAAGTTTTAAAGCGGAGTTAAAATTTCGGCGACGTCTGATCACTTTTCACTCGCTGCCCAAAATACGCTCGGCGGTGCCCGGGCGGTCACCACCCGGAGACAGACCCCCCCCCCCCCCCCCCCCCCAAAAAAAAAAAAAAAAAAAAAATTGAAGGCACTAGATGACAACCCTGCTGAGCGGTTGCCGCCTGTGAGTCGCCAGGAGATCGGTCGGTCACCGGCTGGCTAGTTCAATAGACCGGTGTACGGGCGGCGCCTGCTCGATTACCTACATCCTCTGCCCAGCCATATGGAAGCCGCAGCTCAGCCTATGGGCTTGTGGATCTCGCTGCCGTGGTCGTTGAGGTGGAATCAACGGCATCGTAGACCTCGTTGACCTGTCAGATGCAGAGCAAAGGCATTGTTGTTGATGGCCAAGGGGCAATCACATTATACCAAAGTCGTTCCTGAGAAATTGAGAAGACCGGCGGGCCATCGCCGGTACACCCAAGGGACACCCGCAGATTCCCCGCCGATCACCTGCCGGCTGCCGGGCAATTTCTTAAAATCGGCGAGTGGTAGGTCATGGAGGTGGGAGATCGTGCGGGAATCGGTGGGTCATTATTCGATCACTGCCCAGACGCTGCGGGGACCGACGGTAAATCGACAGGACATCGCCCAGGCATCGTTGGGGCTTTAGACTTCTCCAAAAATCGTTGGGCGAGGCCTAAATTCAAGCGGCGCCCGAGCAGGCTGCAAATCGGTCGGTCGCCGCTCTCTTTACTGACTTTAGCCTAATCAGGGACGTAGATAGCGGAGGGATTGGGGAATGAACCCCCCCCCCCCCCACACACACACACACTGACATTTTAAGGTGGACTCATTATATGTGTACAAAAATATGCATGACTTGAATGGTTAAAAAAAAAAAAAATCACTTCCGCCCCCCCCCCCCCCCCAGGTTTGAGGACCTGTCTACGCTGATGGCAGTAATTACTTAGACATGTTAGAAAGGGCACATTTCCATCAAATTTGATTTTTTTTAAATGCCAAAAGAAATGCCCAAAGTTGGTTGGACGCAAAATTACCCTCATCATGGTCATGGCACATATTTACCCAGTATTTTTAAAAGCCTGTAAGGACATAAAGGGTTTGTATTCATAAAGATAAACCAATCCGTGATCTTTCTTGCTGTAATAATTTTTTAGCCTTTGATTACCTAATTTACTTTCTAACTGTTGTTAACTTTAACTATTTTGTCTTTCACTTGACCAAGTAAATGTGATCTCAGCAAAAACTGCCATTGAAATGGATTCTATGCCCGGCAAAATCCCTAAGTAGATCTAAAATGCCATAATCCTGATAATCTAAAATGCAGATTGCACCCGTCCGTCGTAGTACAGGATCCCTACACAAGATAAGATAAGCAACGCTATAGAGTTTGGTATTATACTGCAGTAAGTGGATCCGCTTACATTTTTTGTAAGCTGTCTTTTTGGCCCTATAATGTGTATAGGCACAGAGGGTGGCGGGGGGGGGGCAGTTGCCCCCAAGAAATTTTCAAACCCCCTTTTTTGTTATTTTTTCTTACTTTTTATTGAATATTTCGAAAAATTACACCCAAAGTGTGCGCCAGATCGTTCCATTTCAATTCTGAAAGTGCAAAAGCTCCAGCTCTGTTGCTTCACACCCCCGCTTGCGTGCCTTTGAATATTGAACACATTCTTTCCCCCCCCCCCCCCCCCGCTAGGAAAAAAATTGCTGAGTACGGCCTTGATCGGTCACTTTTATATTTTATGCAAATTATGCACAATGCTCAACATGCTCAAGGTTCCCCTTTAGGCAGCAAAGCTGAATTTGATCTTTGACCATTTACGATCACGAATAAACACACAAAAATAATGATAATGGAAAGAACTCTACTAGGTTTATAAACTGTCAAAGTGAAATTCTGTTGTAACTTATGCAAGGGTGGAGTTCCATAAATTTTGTTCAGATAAAATTAAAATTAATTAGTCCTTTTTAATAGTCATTTTTAGTAATCCATTTTCCATCGTTCTCTTGTCTCCCTTCCATTAGAAAGGAGAGTGATTTAATTGAGAGAGATACGGCAGAATAAGTGGAAGGTGTCCTAGCACTTGATGTCAGACTGCCAGAGGTCATAATCCGTCCCGTCCGTCCACGTCCACCTCGATTCTTGCGCCTGGTCATTGAGGCCGATCCCGTAGGCCTGTTGGCATGGTTGGACATGTTGGAGGGGGAAATAATAATTGTCTATACACGCTAAAAGCAGTCGGGTCAATTTTTCCCTATGTTGAATAAATTCTATGTACACTGGCTAGAATGTATTCAATATTAAAGAAATTATATCCAATTAGGTAAGATTTTGTCACTATCGGATAAAGGATTTTACACAAAAAAGTACATGTTGGCCTTTTAATTGAATATTAAATTTCTATTAAAAAAATAGAGAGATGAGGGAATATCAAACCAACCTTATTTAATGGGAATTCCCCTTCCACTTCAAAGTTAAACCAACCTTCTTTAATAGGTTTGGTTATCCTATAATAAACCAACCTTGTTTGATATAGGACATATAGGATTTCCTGTCCATTTTAATGTTAATACACCAACCTTGTTTTTTTTTTCTTCTTCTTCTTCTTTTTGTTCAAGGAAACAGGAATGAGCAAAATGTCAAAGTCGGTTTAGTCATTTCCCATTCAAGTTCACTCATTGTTCAAACAATGACAATAGTGGTCCATTCATTTTTGTCAGTTGTCATGGATGTAGCTATCTTTCCGAAGCGAAGCTGAGGAAAGATAGCGTGTACATCCAGATCGCGGAGGATGTGGATGTGTAGTATGTGGAATATAAATCGGAATAATCGTCATGTTCGTGGCAAAGTTTTTAACTGTAAAATTTCGTCACGCTCATCACGATTCGACCCCACGACCTCCACGCTCATCAGTATTTTCTTCAAATCTTGCAGATCGTGGACCATCCAAGAACTTAACAAAAAATGATTCAATGTCCTGTGTAATCGGATAGGTGCATGGCCGTTCCCTAAACTAAAAGCGGGAATATTTTAAACTATTATTTTCATACTTGGTGCCCCCCCCCCTTCCAAGCAAAATGAATTCTGGAGCTCCACACTTCATTGAACCGTGGAGATCGTGTAAACCCAACATGACACTTATATCAAAGAAATTTAAGTTACTGTCTATGTTTTTGTTGAGTTCATCCCTTTCATAACCTGACAAATACTCCTTCCCTATAACACCCCCCCCCCCGTCCAGCTACCTGCAACAACAACAACAAAAAATCTAGACCTACTCAGTCATAGAGCACTGTAGACAAATAAAATCTATCAAGCCCCCCCCCCCCCCCTTCATTATCCACTATCCGAACAACCTCCTCGAACCTCTAGTTCAGCTCTTTTTATTACACTTTCGCCCTCTATAGTTCAGCTTACCACTGTACATTTGATATCATCTTTCGGCCTTCATATGGTTTAGCTCATCGAACCTCTAGTTCAGCTCTTTTTATTGCACTTTCGCCCTCTATAGTTCAGCTCATCCAACCTCTAGTTCAGAGTGCAGCTCTCTTTATCACTATGTATTTGATATTACACTTTTGCCCTCTAGTGTAACTCCTCGAACCTCTAGTTCGGCTCTTTTTATCACTGTATATTTGATATTACACTTTCGACCTCTAGTTCAGCTCTTTTTATGACTGTATATTTTTCATTACACTTTCGTCCTGTAGTTTAATTCCTCGAACCTCTAGTTCGGCTCTTTTTATCAGTATGTATTACGCTTTCGCACTAATGAGCTACTTATACATGTTATAGCGAAAGATGCAGTGAACAAACATCTAGTTCTCGGGAATAAGTTGACATTCGTTTGCAGGATATTCCCGGGGAGAGCCCCGGTGCCTCAATGCAATAGAACCACTGGATGGTGATGTCGCGCGAACTTTTAAACCACGCCCATCGACCGCTAGTTTAGCTCATCGTTGGCTACCCGAATTGGTTTATTCCAGGAAGTGTTTTGTCAGTGATTTATACTGGCAAATTTGCTCTCAGCCAATCAGATGCAAGGAATTTTAGTATCTTTATACATTTGTCAGTAAAAATCAATGACAAGACACTACATGAAACGCATCCCCTGATCTGGTCCGAGTGTACGTGTATATAGCTAAAATTTTCATATTGTGTACCTAGACCAGCTAGCGCTAGCCGACGAGAATTCAGTACGAAAAGTTTGCAGTTTGAATGAATTGTTCGAAGGGTAAGTTCTTATAAAACCTTTTTAGTACTTGGATGAATGCTGGAATTGCAAGGTCGTGAAGTCAGCACATCGGGTTGCGCTAAATTGAATGTCTAGATAGTGAAAGAAGCACACTTTTCATGCATTTGAATGAGAAATAATTATGTAAATTATATCTTTATCTTTTGCCTAATAAATGTGTGAATTGAATTGAAAAATACCATGTAGGGCCGGGCCTATACCAAAGAAAAAAATATAGATTTGAAAACTAGAAGTATGGATATGAACCCGAGATATACCGGACAGCACTGAAATCGTCGAATTTGAATGCAAAATAAATTAATTCGAATGACAAACTTGCGAATTAAGCCGGGAAATCCTGTATTATCAATATTATCATTATCATTATCATTACCATCATCATCATCATCATCATCATCATCATCATCATCGAGTACAGTTATCGTTATTGTTTATGTTAGGGCCTGCTATTGTTATTATTAGGATAGAATTTCAGTGCCATTGTCACTAATTTAAACGCCGATCATTCATAGTGGGTCCCCGGTCTTCGGTCTTTTTTTTCCCCAAACACTTTTTTTTTTAAGTGATCTGTTATCTTTGACAGATCACCTTTTAATTTCGTCAGAATTTTATTATTTTTTATTCCACCCTCTTTTTTGTGTGAATCTTAACTCAAAATCGGTACATCAAATTTTCATGAAAATTTCCGTCAATTATCAGGCTTATTAAAGACACGTGACAGCATGGTTTTCAGAGGCATCAGATCATCGTGATATCATCAAGGCGCCATTTTGTAAAAATCTTTTCATGACCATATCTTCATAACGGAAGGTCATTACTTATTCATATTTGACATGACAATGTCCACGTACGTCAAAAAAAATTCCATCCACTTAGACGCGCGCGTACGCATACCTCCGCGTCAGTGCGCGCGCAAAATTTCAAAATGCTCAAAATCACTTATATCTATCAAACCAAAATCCATTTTCGGCCATTTTAAGCATTTCAAACTTTTTCCGCGCGTTTTGCGCGTGTGCAGGTCGTATGTACTTGATTTGCATTTTTGATACTTTTATATTCCGCCAAATCTCCATGGGTGTCGATACCGGGGGGATGGGGATATATCCCCCCCCCCCCAATATTTTGGGTAGAAGGATGGCCAGTATTATCGTCCCCCCCCCCAATAATTCACAAAAACATATCACCCCCCCCCCCCCGATCGATTCCCTAAAAAAAGTAAAATAAAGAAAGAACAAAGGAAAAAAGAGTAGAGAAAACATAAACAAGAAAAAGAAAAAACTGGAAGCTCTCGCTCGCTTCGCTCGCTCGCCTTAAGTATCTCAACAAATGCATGTTATAGTACCATCTTTATAATAGGAAATAGATATGCATTGTCTCTCTGTCTAATGTTTTTTCTATTGTTATGCTCACATGCATTTTAAGTGTCTTAACCAATGCCGGGTATAATATTCTTATGAATATTCTTTCTACATGTATCTAATTTTATACAATTCTTCTAGTCACAAAATGTTAGTAATAACTGCAAGGAGTCGAACGGCAAGAAGGCCTAAAATAGAAAAAAAAATCTAGGATATATTGGACTGTTACCAAGAGCCTTTTCCTATCATACCAAACATTAGAAAGGAAGATGCCGATAAAATGTATATTACTAAAATCATGAGAATGTAGTAACAATACACTAGAATCTGTTCTCAACATTTTGAATATCCATTTTTTTCTCGCTCACTACGCTCGCTCATAGATTCTGGAAGCATGCTATTTTTGAGCAGCAAGCATTCTTATTCCCTCAGCAACATGCCCGAATATCACAATATTTTTGCAGCTAGGTGTCAAAGTATCATCGTACGAAAACGAATTGGGCATGCAAGCGAATTGGCCAAATATGTAATTTACATATATTGTAGGCCTATAGTGTATTTTGACGACGCAATTATATTTTATCTTCCTCTCTCGCTTCGCTCGTAATATTTTTAGATAGGGTGGTTTTTGAACAGCAAAAGATTGGGCCAGCGAGGTGCTAGAAGAGAGTCATATTTGGCTGCGACGTGAATTATCTGAGAGACCTATCATGCCTATAGCGTATTTTGATGAAGAAATAATATTTTTATCACCAAAAGAGTATGGTTTTTTTCTCGCTCGCTTCGCTCGCTCGTATTATATGCAGAAACAGGGTGGTTTTCACAGTAAACAATTGCAACAGCGAGGTGATAAAATAGTCATATTTGGCAGCAAGGTTGCCAAACATACCATTCAAATAATCTCATAGGCCTGGAGTGTATTATGATGGCAAAATAACATTTCTTTAGCAAGAACTTGGAATTTTGGCTCTGTCGCTTCGCTCGCTCCCAAAATAAGAAACGGGTGGCTCATAAACTAAAAAAAAGGTGTCAACTTGAAAAAAAAAAAAAAAAACGAGGTCCTTTAACATTCCATTCTAAGTAATGAGGATCTACCTTGCGATATACATGTAGTTTGAAAACAGTTTCTTGTGTGGTTAAATGGAGGGGCGGTGATTAGACTGAGAAATATAGACTTTGCTTAGTCGATCCATCACGTTTGAACCCCACACCCTTTCCCGCTTGGTCGCTTTGCTCCCTCATCGAGGATATTCGACATCATTTAACCCCCCCCCCCCAACCACGAACACAAATTGACACACGTGCATATCTCCGTAGAATGGGTGGAAGTGCCCCAATTTTTTCATATATGACTTCGAGATTTGATTACATAAAGGAAAGATGGTCTTTTCATGGTTAGAAAGTCATGATATTCTCATCTCAAGTCAAAAATTTGATTTTAAATTCATGACGTCATATTTCCTGTATTCCATTGATGAATTTTCGCTTATGGTTGGTCGAGTTT
>CM057164.1:12198571-12243331 GCA_029962745.1 Echinometra lucunter
GCTAGAGGGTTAAAACGTCGCTAAGACATATAGGTTATTTCACTTATACTTTTATATCAACATCAGTAATAATTGGTTATGGAATGAGAGTCTGGAACTCAAGAAATATTTGTATTCAATAAATAAAAAATCCTTATTTTTCGCTGCCCGCGAGCTGCCCATAGCCGACGAAATGGTGACCTGTGATGGCGTGCTAAAAAGATATATGTTCGGGGGAGCGACAAGTCATTTGTCAGGGAAATTGTCGCTGGTCTTGGCAAAGACGGCTTTGTGAAACACTTAGCAGACAAGATGACCGACATCTCCGAGATGTCGTTGATCTTGTAGTTATGACGGTTTCATGAAACGCGCCCCAGCTCTTTTTATTGCACTTTCGCCCTCTATAGTCAGCTCATCCCACCTCTAGTTCAGCTCTTTTTATCACTAGGTATTTGATATTACACTTTTGCCCTCTAGTTTAGCTCCTCGAACCTCTAGTTCGGCTCTTTTTATCACTGTTCATTTGATATTACACTTTCGACCTCTAGTTCAGCTCTTTTTATGACTGTATATTTCTCATTACACTGGCTCATGTACTTTCGACCTTTAGTTCAGCTACTCCATCACTAGTTCAGCTCTTTTTATCAATATGTATTACGCTTTCGCCCTTCTGAGCTCCTTATACTTGTTATAGCGAAAGATGCAGTGAACAAACATCTAGTTCGCGGGAATAAGTTGACATTCGTTTGCAGGATATTCCCGGGGAGACCCCGGTGCCTGAATGCACTAGAACCCCTGGATGATGATGTCGCGCGAACTTTTAAACCACGCCCATCGACCTCTAGTTTAGCTCATCGTTGGCTACCCGAAATGGTTTATTCCAGGGGAGAGTTTCATGAAGTGTTTTGTCAGTGATTTATACTGGCAAATTTGCTCTCAGCCAATCAGATGTAGGGAATTTTAGTAGCTTTATACACTTGTCAGTAAAAATCACTGACAGGACGCTTCATGAAACGCATCCCCTGATCTGGTCCGAGTGTACATGACGGTATATAGCTAGACTTTTCATATTGTGTATTTTTAGACCAGCTAGCGCTAGCCGACGTGAATTCAGTGCGAAAAGTTTGCAGTTTGAAAGTTTTCGAAGGGTAAGTTCTTATAAAATCTGTTTAGTACTTGGATGAATGCTGGAATTGCAAGGTCGTAAAGTCAGCACATCGGGTTGCGCTAAATTGAATGTCTAGATGTGAAAGAAGCACATTTTTCATGCATTTGAATGAGAAATAATTATGTAAATTATATCTTTATCGTTTGCCCAATGAAGGTGTGAATTGAACTGAAAAATACCATGTAGGGCCGGGCCTATACGAAAGAAAAAATTATAGATTTGAAAACTAGAAATATGGATACGAACCCGAGATATACCGGACAGCACTAAAATCGTCGAATTTGAATGCAAAATAAATTAATTTGAACGACAAACTTGCGAATTAAGCCGGGAAATCATGTATTATCATTATTATCATTATCATCGTCATCATCATCATCATCATCGTCGTCGTCATCATCGTGTACAATTATCATTTCTGTTGATGTTAGGGCCTACTATCGTTATTATTAGGATAGAATTTCAGTGCTATTGTCACTAATGTAAACGCCGATCATTCATAATGGGTCCCCGGTCTTCGGCCTTTGTTTTCCAAAACACTTTTTTAGTAGTCTGTCATCTTTGACAGATCATCTTTTAATTTCGTCAAAATTTTATTATATTTATTCCACCCTCTTTTTTGTGTGAATCATAACTCAAACTCGGTAGATCAAATTTTCATGAAAATTTTTGTCAATTATCAGGCTTATTAAGGACACGTTACAGCATGGTTTTCAGAGTCATCAGATCATGGTGAGGTCATCAAGGCGCCATTTTGTAAAAATCTTTTCATGACCATATCTTCATAAGGGAAGGTCATTACTCATTCATAAAGTTGCACTTCTGATACTTTTATATTCCGCCATATCTCCTTAGTTGTCGATCCCGGGGGGATGGGGGATATATCCCCCCCCCTTCCGATTTTTTTTGGTAGGGGGATGGCCTGTATTATCATCCCCCAAAAAAATAATTCGCAAAAAACATACCCCCCCCCCTCCATCAATTCCTTTAAAAAAACAAAGCAAAATAAAGAAAGAACAAAGGACAAAGGAGTAGAAAAAACATAAAAAAGAAAAAGAAAAAAATGAAAGCTCTCGCTCGCTTCGCTCTCTCGCCTTAAGTATCTCAACGAATGCAAGTTATAATACCATCTTTATAACAGGAAATAGGTATGCATCTTTTTTCTGTGTCTGATGTTAAGTATCTTAACCAATGTTGGTTATAATATTCTTACAAATATTCTTTCAACATGTATCTAATGTTATACAATTCTTCTAGTCACAAAATGTTAGTAATAACTGCAAGGAGTTGAACGGCAAGAAGACCTAAAATAGAAAAAAAAAAATCTAGGATATTTTGGACTGTTACTAACAGCCTTTTCCTATCATACCAAAGGAAGATCCAAAAAAAGATTTATATTACTAAAATCATGAAAATGGAGTAACAATACACTAGAATCTGTTTTCAGCATTTTAAATACCCATTTTTTCTCGCTCACTACGCTTTCTCATAAAATCTGGAAGCATGATATTTTTGAGCAGCAAGCACTCTTATTCCCTCAGCAACAATGCCCGAATATCACAATATTTTTGCAGTAGGTGTCAAAGTATCATTGCAGGAAAACAATTGGGCATGCAAGCGAATTGGCCTACTATGTAATTTACATATCTTGTAGGCCTATAGTGTATTTTGACTACGCAATGATATTTTTAAAACGCTCGTAATATTTTTAAATAGAGTGGTTTTTGAACAGCAAAAAATTGGACCAGCGAGGTGCTAGAAGAGAGTCATATTTGGCTGCGACGAGACCTATCATGCCTATAGCGTATTTTGATGAAGAAATAATATTTAATCACCAAAAGAGTATGGGTTTTTTTTTTCTCGCTCGCTTCGCTCACTCGAATTAAATGCAGAAACAGGGTGGTTTTCACAGTAAACAATTGCAACAGCAAGGTAATAAAATAGTCATTTTTGGCAGCAAGGTTACCAAATATACCATTCAAATGATCTCATAGGCCTGGAGTGTATTATGATGACAAAATAACATTTCTTTAGCAAGAACTTGGAATTTTGGCTCTGTCGCTTCGCTCGCTCTTAAAATAAGAAACGGGTGGCTCATAAACTTTAAACAATGTCAACTTATAAAAAAACAAAGAAGAAAGAACACGAGGGCCTTTAACATTCCATTCCAGAAAATGAGGATCTACCTTGCGATATAATTTGAAAACAATTTCTTGTGTGGTTAAATGGAGGGACGGTAGATTAGACTGAGAAATATAGACTTTGCTTAGTCGATCCATCACGTTTGAACCCCACACCCTTTCCCGCTTGGTCGCTTTGCTCCCTCGTCGAGGATATTCGGCATCAATCATTCCCCCCCCCCTCCCCAACCACGAACACAAATCGACACACATGCGTATCTCCGTAGAATTGGTGGAAGCGCCCCATTTTTTTTTTCATATATCACTTCGACATTTGAATACATAAAGGAAGGGTCGTCTTTTCATGGTTAGAAAGTCATGATATTCTTCACTCAAGTCAAAAATTTGGTTTTAAATTCATGACGTCATATTTCCTGTATTCCATTGACGAATGTTCTCTTATGGTTGGAGGAGTTTTCCAGGATCATGATTTTGATATATTGTAGCTGACACAATTCCCTACAAGACATTAACGTTTATTTACTTATTTTTTTTTAGCAACGGCATCATGGTCTAATTTTGCAATAAATGGATGCATGTAAATTTGTCCCATTTTACGTGTATTCTCTATGGGACTGTACTCTTTCTCAAATCTTGATTCTACATTCCAGTCTTCTGTGAGCGATACATCCGTTATTTCTCCTCGACTTTCGTAGAGCTTCGAATATGTTCTAGCTGATAGGGTGACATTGAGTTTTTAATCAAACTTTCACAGGCCACCTAATTCGTTCACAGTGAATAATTCACAAATGTTCTTTTTTCTTTCTTTCTTTTTTTCTTTCTTTTTTTTCAAACGAAGTCCGAAGACCGGGGATTGTCTCCTGGGCGCACGTACACGAGCAGGCACGTCGATGATCATTCATGGGTCCCAGCGGTCCTCGGCCTTCGTTTTCCAAACATCCGAATATTATATCTACTTTGTTAGAAGAATATTTGTATCCAGATTTTAAATAGAATACAGCCCTCTTTCTCCATTCGCGTTACACATCACTTCTCAGTATAGAAAAATCTTTCAGTCATCCGACAGTTCCAATGGTGCATCTTTATTCAATTACCACTTTAAACAGGCAATCCTCTCAGAGAAGCGTTTCCAAAATGGCGTCCCTGGTGTTGAAGATCTCTTGTCTGATTCTCCTCCTGACCTGCGTCACTCAGCTTTCTGAAGGCCAGTCATGCAGAAAATGCCCCCAGCACTGGACACAAGTGGGAGAACACTGCTACCGATACTTCGGCAACCGAAGGAGATGGCACGATGCACATAGTCATTGCAGAATGCTTGGAGCACACCTCCCTAGCATCCACAGTAGAACAGAGGCAGCTACTCTCTATCAACTCTGGAAGGAGCGTTCTACAGATCCACATAGACCTCATGATGTGAGTACATGGCAAACTATTATGTACTATTATATTTTAACCTGAAAGGAAGACTTTTATATTAGGTCATGTTTGTACGTTGCCGAATGGGAAGGAGATAAGTTTGAAATTATTTGATAAGAAAGGGGAAAGGAGAGCTTAAACTGCATGTAAAGGGTCTTTTGTCACAAGCTCTGGCTACCGATGCTTTCCTTAAAAGAAAGCATAGAACAAACAGGAGACCAACATAAATTTATTTATCCTCGTTCTGCGGCCTATACATGTATGTGAAATGTAATCACTCGAGACCTGTTGATTTAGTTCATAGATTTCATTATGAGTCTGCCATTATTTGCACCAACAGGGATACTGGATTGGTCTGCGTGACACTTACTGGGAAGGTCGATTTAGGTGGACTGATGGCACAAGCACCGATTACACTAACTGGCGGTCTGGAGAGCCCAATGACTACCATGGAGAAGATTGTGTTGAGATCAGCAACAGAGGCATAAACGATGACGAGAGGATGCAGTGGAATGACGAAGGCTGTGAGCGTACTCGTTCCTTCTTCTGCCGCAAACTTATGTAATCTGAAATCCAATCCGATTAAATTTAAGCTAACTTGTCTTTGAATTATGTAGAATACGGATTAGGACTACCCAGCGAACACATAACGTTTTCAGAACGTTTCCTCAAAGTTTTTTTTTTCAGGTTCCGTACGTCTTCGTCTAAAACGGACGTTTTTACAACGTACATATAACGTCAAAGTTTGGACTTAGCAGTTACCACAAAGCACTGTTTTTTTAAACGTTTTTAAAACGTCGATGGACGTTACAAAGTCGATGGACGTTACTAAATGAAACGTCCTTTACAAAATGTTTGTAAAACGTTATCGGACGTTACAAAATTAAACGTCCGGTACCCAACGTGTACAGAACGTTTTTCCCTGACCTATTTTTGTTGAACGTTTATTTGTTAAAAACGTCCAATTCCAAATCATTATGAATGAGCAAATAAAAACTCTTCTTCAAGAAATGTAGAATCGTTACCAAATTTCTTTTTTCCAATGTCCAAATGAACAAATAAACACATTCTACAAAAATCAGTAGGTTGATATCATAAACGAAATATATATTTCATTTCCCTGCAAACACAAAACGTTTTTAGAACGTTCACAAAACGTTTTTATAACGTCCGCTACGTCTTCGTCTGGAAAAAAACGTTCTGAAAACGTTTTGAAAACGTCTAAAGGTTTTCTGCAGGTCCTTGGACTGGAAAGTAATCGATCATGATTCATGAATATTCTCAAAAGACCTAGAATTGACCAAAATCATGATTTTTAAAAGGACAAATGACAATCTATTTTGGCCTTTCTGTAATGCAAAATTCTCTAATGCAAAATTTATGCAGAACATTGATTGTAATGCCCAAAATGCAATTCGAAGAGGTATTTCTGGGTCTAAATTCAAAAATTGTAATCGTCAACTATCTTTTAACGGTCAAAAGGTTTACTGAACGTTCTTAAAAGGTTTTACAGCATGTTGATAAAAAAAACATTATTGGTGGTGTTGTATGACCTTTTGGTCAACCTGTGCAACTGAACATTATAATTGACATTGTGAATGAAGAGAAGAAACTGGTTTTATGATTCTATAAAACTCATTTTGTTGTTTTCTCTGATAAAAATGTAATTTCGAAAGTGTGACTTTTAACTATGAACAATACCAGTCTTCCTCAGGTTTTGACATTGAAATACATCCAGCTATGAACAATACCAGTCTTCTTCAGGTTTTGACATTGAAATACATCCAACTATGAACAATACCAGTCTTCCTCAGGTTTTGACATTGAAATACATCCAACTATGAACAATACAAGTCTTCATCAGGTTTTGACATTGCAATTCATGGGTGTAACCATTGATAATTTTGATATAACCACATTGGTGATGTCTGCAATTAGCTATCAAAAATATAGGTTTAGTTACTAACTTAAAGACTTTCCCAACCAGTATTTTGAAAATGCTATACTATTCATTTTTAAAATATCCATAATCTCCATTACTGTAAATTTGATTGGGCTAATTCTAAAGATTATTACATGATCACGATGATATGCTCATTCAAAGTACAAAAACAAGCTATACAAGTTGCAGTGGCGGCAATTTCATGTAACGAATGATGGGGGGACGGAAGCACGGAAGGCCTCCGCCGAAAATCTGTTTCGAGGAGTGAGAGGGGCATGATCGTTCTTATGAGAGCGAGTTAAGCGAGCGAGCTAACCGCAAAGAAATAATGAAAGAAGCCTGATTTTGCCATCAAAATGCATTCTTGGCCTATGAAATATTTAAGTGGTTGATCACCTGACTCAAAAGAGAAAAATCAGATATTAACCTTTAAAAATCGAGGGGGACGATCCTCCTCCCCCCCCCGGCAAAATCGAGGGGGGGGGGGAGTGTCCCCCCCCCCCGGATCGCCGGCTATGACGAGTTGTAAGCAAGATGTTTTTTATGCACACAAACTTATCTGTTGACTTGAAAAATTCTGAACCTTTACAAAGTAGGCCTAAGCATCTTTAATACTGCAATTTTTAAGAGCAAATCCCTAAAAGCATTTCTGTGGAATTTGATTTGAATTCTACTCTCTAAATTTCTTAGACTTGAATCAAGGACAACTACAAAATTTCATCAAAAGTTTTAATCGAATAGATTTATAGATCAATCCTATTGATTATGATTTTCTAATCTCATTTTTTAGTTTTCCATTATCACAGTCGATTTCGATTGATTTCTTATCTACGAAATTTAGAATGTACAATGCACAGCTACTCCACCCGAAACTCTGTTAATTTCCATACTCCAATGATAAGAAAGCTAGTATCTAAGAATTCTATTTTCTTCAACGGCCCAATGATCTACATGGAAATCCATTCCTCTCGATATTCGAAAAGTCCATCACTACGATTTTTAAAAGGAGAAGTAAATTGTTTTCATTCGGAAACCAGATTATCAGATTATGAATAGTTGAATCATAGTCTTATTCCTTCCTCCGCCTCATTCTCCTTTTCAATTTTCTTCTTCTTCTTTCTCCTTCTTTTTCCTCTTTCCTTTCATACCACTAATTGTTCTCATTTCTTGGCTGTCACCTTTGCTTGCTTTTTTAAAACATACTATGTCATAGTAAATTTCATTTGTAACTGTTCTCTTTTTATGTATAAGACTTGATTCTTCTCAAATGTCCTCATCCACATGATACGTTGGTCAATACAGCGCTTGTTTTCTTTACATGTTTATAGATAATATATATAAATGTATTGTGTAGTTTCGTGTTATTGTTTGATGTTATTCTTTTTTTTTCATTCCTGGAATGTTGCAATAATGTGTTTGACCTGTGTTTTTATTGTGTGTTTGAAATATAATTGAATTTCTGATGCGAAATGTTCTGTTAATCGAGGTTAGAAGTTTGGTATGTATTGTTATTATTATCATTATCGTTATTATTATTTCATTCGACAACAGAAATACAATGGAAATCAAGAAGTGATACAAGAATAATGAGTAAGCTGACCAAACAAGCCCGAGTGGCCTGGGAAAGGAAAACAGTACTGTAACAAATGTACTGTAACAAACAAAGAAATTAACCAATTGTTTGAAATTGATGATACTACGACAAATTGGGCACTATCCAGGGGTAGGGGGTTGTGTGTTTGGGGGTTTTTTTTAGAATACACTGGGTATTCTACTCGTCTATCAGAAGCTTTTTTTTTCTCTCTCTTTTTCTTTTATTCCTCTAAACGAGGGGTTTATTCATCAAAATCAAACAAGGTCATTACAATAATGTCATCTGAGAAGTATAACAATGCATTATTACAACTGCGTCATCACGTGATTAACATTCTTTCCATCTACCGACTTTTCTTTTTTTTTTCTTCAGACTTCTCATATGCAACAAAGTCTCTAGGTTTCAAAGATTTACCATATCCAAAACTAAAGAAGTGTTTTATCACAATCATTTTGTTCTAGGATATTTTTTTTCTCACTTGTTTTTTTTTTACTACGTACATTTAAGCATGACGAAAGAGAAAAACCAGAAAAAGGAGAAACTTCACTTAATATCATAATACGTTCAATACTTCATCTGGTAATCCTTTATCTGAGTTCTTCAATTCTTTGTTTATCATTATTCTATTTTTTATTTCTCTTTCAAAAAAGTATCTTAACTTTAAATTTCTTTGGTCATAGCCATATTTATTTCTGATTATCAACATTTTATAAATGCACCAAAAGGCAATTGTCATTACTATGTTCACCTGTCAGTGTTAATTTTCAGTAAACAATATTCACATGAATGTCGCTATTGAAAGTATGCATAACAATCTGCTTAACATAGGTAAAGAACTCTTTGTTCAAATCACATTCAATAAACGCGTGTACTAAATCTTCTGTTACGTGGCAGTACGGACAATATTTGTCGTTTGCCAGACCCCATTTGAAAAGGTTATTTCTTACAGGTAATAAATTGTATAACAATTTAAAATTGAACTCTCACAAATGAAGTTCTCGTATGCATGTCAAATTCCTTTTAAATACAGAAAACTAGTCAATATCTGCCTGCAATCTATTTTCCCAAAAGAGACAACACCTATTAGTGAAAATCGGTCTAAAACAAATCAAGTTGTAAAAACGTTTACTACTTATGTCACTAATTGCTAAGGATACTTTTCCAAAAGAAAAATAGGAGTTTCAAGAGAGTCATGGATTTGATTTACTGGTAGCGTATTTGTACAACACTCAATGACCCATATTTTTGGAATAGCTTTCTTTAGTTTAGCATAATCGAATAACAGATTCTGCTTGCTTTTCCTTGTTTTACATGTTTTAAGACGAGCTAGAATCTTTTCAACAGGTACAAAATTTCCTTCCTCAAAGAGATCTTGTAAATAAATAATTCCACAATTGAACCAATCTTCGTAAAACAAAGACTCCGTATTCCAAACAATATTCTTATTATGCCATATTATTTGCTTATGCAAATTCATATTTTGAATAGAACCATTTTCACAAACAGCATAGCTCTTTACATAATTCCACGCTTGCATTATTTCCAAGTAGAAATCAGGTAGTTGTATGTTTTGAAAATCCAATGATTTGTGGTCATAGTTACAATGCAACAGGAGATTTATACCACCAATACAATTTTACCAATAATAACACATGTTCTTCCATGGACCTTCACTATCATCTAATAATCTACCAAGCCATCTTAAACGAAAACTCAGTATCTTTTTTGTGACATCAATCATCCGTAATCCACCTCGGCTATATTCTTGGGTGAGTGTGCACCGTTTGACTTTTTCAAATTTTGAATTCCAAATAAAGTTGAAAATGAATTTATTTAGTTTCTTCAGATATTTTTGTGGAGTCGTGTCTAATATCATAAGATGAACTATTTGACTTAAAGCAAGTGATTTAACAACAGTAATTCTTCCGAATAAAGTAAGGTTTCTGCTTCTCCAGTTATCCAGGAGTTTCTGTAATTTGGACAATTTATTTTCCCAACTTATTCTGATTGAATAGTAAAAAAAAATAGGAAAAAGGTACTGTTACAAATGTACTGTAACAAACAAAGAAATTAACCAATTGTTTGAAATTGATGATACTACGACAAATTGGGCACTGTCCAGGGTTTGGGGGTTTGTTGTGTGTGTGTGTGTGGGGGGGGGGGGGGGTTAGAATACACTGAGTACCCTACTCGTCTTTCAGAAGCTTGCATGCATGGATTTCATTGAACTTAACAGTATTTCTACTTTCACGTTGGAGAAAGTAACCCATTCGTGACCGAGAGTACACAGTTTGTGGTTTAGCCCAGTAACTTTGGATGCAGAGCCCTCAAAACATACCAAATGCATGAGCAAAAAGAGGGGGAAAATCCGCACATACTGTATCCCCTTTGGTGGTTTCAGTATTTTGTTCTTTGATACTGAAACTTTTTGAAAGGAAAACTTAAATCCTTAAATGGAAAGGAATAGAAAGTTGAAAATCACTGTGTTCCATGCGAATTGGCAACTTTTTAACTTCTCAACATACTTTCTGTCAAATTCATATACATGACATTTTATAAGGAAAATATAGCAATAATTTTTTTTAAATAGTGGTGTTGCCAGTTTGAAAAAGAAGAGCTCATAAAAATAACGCTTCAAATAATTCATGTCAGAAATGGGTTAATGCCTTGCTCTTCGAAATAGATGTTTAACTAATGACCAAAATCTTCCGTCTCAATTTTCATGATTTTGTTTTGTTTTCCATCTATACTGACATGAATGACGTACAATTTGATCTGAAATAACCTCAAAACCATTCCTATCACAAATAGCTCTTGGGAGCATAGACTGACTGGTGAACTTACAGTGATCTCCGAATTCAAGATCACTTTCGATCAGTAGGGTGGTAGGCGGAAAAATATAACTGGTGCCTGCATCGTCGAGCAGTGATAATTGCCCGATTGTGAGGGGGACTTATTAATAAGTGGTAATTATAGACGTGAAAGAGGGCGAAACGTTTAAAGTCACATAGATCACTTCTTCTCGAGGGCATAATTCTCGATCAAGCGATCGTAACTCTTAATCAGTCAATGAACAAGAATGTTTAAAAGATGGATACAGAAATGATTTTAAAAAATCATTCGAAGGTTCGTGAGATAATGAGTGCTTTGTCCGTTCTGTCGCAGCAACTTCTTTGATAAGACTCCGCATTACATGCTTGATGGTGGATGCTGGTGTATTTGCGTGCGTTGTGTGAGTGGCAGAAAAGAGGGAGATAGCGATATGCAGAGGGCAAAGGGAGCACTCCACCCCCCCCCCCCCTCCCCCCTCCTCCTGATTTTTAAGTGACCCAAGAAAGGAGGAGGAGGAGGAGGAGAAGAAGAAACAGAAGAAGAAGAAAAAGAAGAAGAAGAAGAAGAAGAAGAAGAAGAAGAAGAAGAAAGAAAGAAAGAAAGAAAGAAAGAAAGAAAGAAAGAAGAATATGCAGGAAGAGAGGACAGGGTCATGCAACTATATTATGTGTTTACGTACGTGTATGTTTTTCTGTGTGAAGCCTGTTTTCGTTCATCCCTCACCCCCTCCCTCCCCCTCCCCCATTACATATCATTCTTCAGCTCTTTCCCATCTCGCTCTCTTTCTCTTTATTCTCTCCTTTCTATCTCTCATCTTCTTTTTCCCCTTTCTTCCTCTCTCTTCATACCCCCTCTTTCTGTGTTCTCACTCTCTTTCCCTCTTTCTTTCAAACTAATTCTCTCCTGCCCTCCTCTCTCTCTCTCTCTCTACCTCTATCACCGGCACTGACTTTCAATGAAATTAAAGTCACCATGGTCACAAATTGAAAGTCAGGTCAAAGTTTATAATTATGTGGTGATAAAGTTAAATTATACACATTTAGAATGAAAGGTTCAATTTTGCACCCTAAATGCAACACTTACAGCACCTTTTGGAGTACAGTCTTGCACCCTAAATGAAAAAGGTGCAAATTTGCACCCTTTTGACTTGTTTGCACCCGGAAATTTCCCGTCTGCACCCTTAAAGGTGCAACTATGCAACTTTAAAGGTGTAGAAATTTTTTGCATTCAAAAGGGTGCAAATTTGCACCTTCCCCGAAGGGTAAAACTCTGCTCCCTTAAGGGTGATGTATTTATGATGTATTTACAACAGCGCCAACTTACGGCTACTCAAAACCAGAGACTCTTAGAAATATTATATCCTTCGTGGCTTTTCGTGAATTTCCTTAGTATGAATACAAATGCATTTTAACTGATGTTACTCCAAAAATAAAGCTCTCATTGATCAGAATAGAGCATGTTGGGAGCAAAAAGGGGACAAAATCAGTATTTTAGGACTGAGAGGGCGCTATTTCAAAATCCCATACAAGGGTGCCAGTTCGCTCTGGCTTTAAAATTTGCGGGGTTTTTTCTGGTAATTCCGTTACCAAGGTGTTATACCACAATATCATGAATGTAAGAAAATTGTTGGAATGAAAGAGCTCACATGAAAGAATGGGCATAATTTACAGAGTATTAAATGGTGATGAGAAGGGAGGCAGAGTACCAAGAGGCACAAAAAGTCTTAATAAATTATGTTGGTAACGGAATTACACCCTTACCGTGGAATAGCCCAGTAATTACTTTAGAAAGGACACGTTTCTATCAAATTGGATTTTTTTTTTAATGCCCAAAGAAATGCCCGAAGTTGGTTGAACGCATAATTACCCTCATCATGCTCATGGCACATTTTTACCCAATATTATTAAGAGTGTGTAAGGAAATAAAGAATAGGATTTGTATTCATAAAGATAAACCAATCCGTGATCTTTTCTTGCTTTAATATTTTTTCAGCCTTTGATTACCCAATTTACTTTCAAACTGTTGTTAACTTTAACTATTTTGTCTGTCACTTGACCTTTGATAAGTAAATGTAATCTCAGCAAAAACTGACATTAAAATGGATTCTATGCGCGGCAAAATCCCTAAGTAGATCTAAAATGCCATTATCTAAAATGTAAAGTGCACCCGTCCATCGTAGTACAGGATCCCTACACAAGATAAGATAAGCAACGCTATAGACCAATTTCACCTCCGGTTTATGTATTTGGCCCTCTATTGGCGACGCCATTGCTGCGGTGGGCAAGCGCGCTGACCGCGATTGGCTCTGTGTACAAAATGAATGTAAGATATGAGATATGCCCCGATATTGTTCCATTTAGTTTATTCTAGACCAATAAAATAAAGCATGGATACATGGGTAGATGAGGTAAGACAATATTCATATCTGACGGATGAAGGTATGATGTATTTTTGTACTTTCGATGGTTTTTCAACTTAGTTTTGTCAGTTCGATTGCAGCATAGAAGCTGTAGTAAACGGGAGCCCTAAATCTTACCCTGTTTACAAAGTCATGTTTTCACTCATTAAATTTTACGCCAAAGTACATAATGACAGTATTTCTTGACTTCAAAGTCCTTTCTGTTGATGTTTTTACCCACTGGCGACGAATTCCTTCACATTGCTTACGAAAACCTGTGTAGGGAGTACGGCTTCTCACACAAACAGGCTTCATGAGTCAAAAGCGAGTGAATTTCGCATTCAGTTAGCTTCCAATTTTTAAACTTTCCTGATAATTTCTCATTGCAAATATTAAAATAAATCTGCATATACTGGTCAAAATAGACAAAAATCGAACGAATGTACATAACGCGCTATTGACTTGTGTACTATAAAAGTTGGAGCGCCCACCGCAGTATGTCGAACTGTGTCGAACAGTCTGCTGCCCTCTTGCGTTGTGAAATTGGTCTATAGAGTTGGGTATTATACTGCAGCAAGTGGATCCGCTTACATTTTTTGTAAGCTGTCTTTTTGGCCATGTAATGTGTATAGGTACATAAGGTGGCAGGGGGGGGTAGTTGCCCCCTAGAGATTTTCAACTCCCCCCCCCCCCTTTTTTTTTATTCTTATTTTTTATTGAATATTTCGAAAAATTACACCCAAAGTGTGCACCAGATAGTTCCATTTCAATTACGAAAGTGCAATTTAGCTCCATCTCCGTTGCTTTACACCCTCGGTTGCGTGTTCCCTTAAATATTGAATATATTCTTGCCCCCCCCCCCCCTAGGAAAAAAATTGCTGAGTACGGCCATGATCGGTCACTTTTATATTTCATGCAAATTATGCACATTGCTCAAGGTTCCCCTTTGGGCAGCAAAGCTGAATTTGATCTTTGACCATTTACGATCACGAATAAACAATAATAATAATAATAATAATAATAATGGAAATAACTTTAATGGCTTTCCAAAATGACAAATAGACATGGGTGAAATACTGCTGTAACTTATGCAAAGGGTGGAGTTCCATCAATTTTGTTCCGATAAAATTGAAATTAATTAGTCCTTTTAGATAGTCATTTTTCGTTATCCATATTCAATTGCTCTCTTGACATCCTTCCATTAGAAAGGAAAATGATTTAATAGAGAGATATGCGGCAGAATAAGTGGAAGGTGTCGTAGTACTTGATGTCAGACTGCCAGAGGACATAGTCGTAATCCGCCCGGTCCGTCCACGTCCACCTCGACTCTTGCGCCTGGTCATTGAGCATGTTGAGGCCGATCCAGTAGGCCTGTGGGCATGCTGGGAGAGGGAAAATAATTGTTTATACACTCTCAAAGCAGCCCGGATAATTCTGTGTATACTGGGTAGAATGTATTCAATATTGATTAAATTGTATCCAATACAAGGTAAGATTTTGTCACTGTTGGATATCAGATTTTACCCACAAAAGTACATGTCGGCCTTTTAATTGAATATTAAATCTCTATAAAAAAAATATATATATATATATATATATATAGGCCTAGAGATTAAGTGATATCCAACCAACCTTGTTTAATGGGAATTCCCGTCCACTTCAAAGTTAAACCAACCTTGTTTAATAGGATGTATATGACTTCCCAACTATGTTAATGTTACGCCAACCTTGTTTAATAGGATGTACGGGATTTCCTGTCCATTTTAACCCTTTTTAAATTTCATCAACTGAAAGTTCACTTCAAGGTAACAGGAATGTGCAAATGTCAGAGTCGGTTTCTACTCTTTTCCCATTCAAGTTCACTCAATTTTCAAACAATAGCAATTGTGGTCCATACATTTTTGTCACGTTTCATTCATTCGTATGGTGGCCCTGAAGTACGCTCGACAAACAGGTCATGTGGGTCGTGAATTTCGCATCCAGGGTCGCGAATTTCGCATCCCGGGTCATGAATTTCACAACCCTGGATGCGAAATTCATGACACGGGACGCGAAATTCGCGACTGGGCGCAAAGTTGGCCGCGAAATTCACGTCGCGCATGACCTGTTGTCGAGCGTACTTCAGGGCCACCAAACATTCGTCGCACATGACGATCCGCTTCAGAATGTTTACTTTTACATTAATCAAAACTATTTTTCCTCTTAATCTTTTCTCTTATTCCTCTAACATTTAGATAGAGCATGCTATAAGGTGACCTATCCATATAACCTGGAACAGCCCGAAATAAGAATAAAACATTGAAATATGTATGCATTAAAGACACATAGACTTCTTCAGTCATGCAAGAATGAATGGAATTTAAGTAGAAGCTAACAGATGCCTAATTTGTATGTGAACAGGTACCAGAATGCATCAACCAATCACCTTTACACACACAACCACACACCCCCAGACATCAACACCCACTCATTGACGTGCAATTAATCTTTAGTTCCCGAACACATAGCTCAACCTTAACACCCAAAACTAACCTGAAAAGTTTGTGACCTGACTTTTAACCACCGGGCTCTGGCCACTTGAAATGTAAATGATTAATCCATATAACCTTACTCCAAATCACCAATTGTCTTTTTAAATATATATATATATGTACCTACATATATTGCAAAAAACAACAACAAAAGACCCGCACATTGCGTTGTCTTCTTGATTTCTTTAGACAATTTTGGAAACTATAATATCTTTGTGTAATACTTCAGTCAAAAGGGTAAAGCTTTTTCTATTGCACTAAAAGAAGAAAAAAGAAAAAAAAGATGAAGAAGAAACAAAGATTGAGAGCACGAAACCTCTTCTGGAAAATATATTCCGGGTTTAAAACGATTAAAACAGTATTACTATACCACTTTCCTACTGATCAACGCGAGATTACAGAAAGAAAAAAACCAATAAAAGAAAAAAAATACATTGAGCATTGTTATACCTCAGACTTGCAAGCTCACTTTGTAAATTATTTAGACCACACATATTTTTCATATATTTTCATATATCCGAAGGAGAAAAGAGAGAGAGGGGGGGAGCAGTTTCCTGTAATACCCCTTCAACTAAACAACCATTATGACATGAAATAAATAGAAAAAACAAAGTAAGTAAGTAACCCTAATGCTGGGATCTCACACAAGTTTTCAAGTATATTCGAATAACTTGCTACTATAAGCATGATAAGATCAATTGCATATAAAAAAACAACGACAAAAAGCAAGAAACAACGAAATCCTTGACTTTATCATCGACACCGTACATTCCATTATTAATTGCATGAGATACGGTGTTTTTTCACAAAAGATGTTTAGATCTCCACATAAACTATACATGCGAATCTCTGCATCATGATTAAGTATTGGAAAATCGCATTCATTGTCATGGACATGTAAGTTCCTGATCACTGATGTCTGCAGTTATTGTAAGAATATATAAAGGCCAGAATACGAGATATCTAAAAACAAAAGGTTTACGGCAACGTAATATTATGCATGTATTATATATGTTAAGGGAAACTACTTCCATGCAGTATTGCTTACCTATGTAAAAAAAAAAAAATCTTTTCATTGTTTTGTAGATTCAGACATCAATCCGTAATAATGCATGTTTTTGTTTTGTTTTTTTTTTTTGGGGGGGGGGTTGTCAACAGAATACAAATTTTAAAGAAACTATATATACATGTAGTATACATAATAATATTCTGGATTTATATAGCGCCTAATACATCTCCAAGAGAGTCTCTAAGCGCTTTACAGAAATATTATTACCCCGGTCATCGGATTCAGGCTTGCCCGCATACAATGTATGCACCTTCTCCACTCCCTAGGGAGCATTCCAGCTAGGCGCCTTTTGCAGGCGCGCACAATGCTAAACAAATCACAATGACTTTCGCATCCTACCGGGTACCCACTTAACACCTGGGTGGAGAGTGGCAAATGTAGATTCATATCTTGCCAAAGGACATTAGTGCCGCGCCGGGATTTGAACTCGGACCACGAGATCTACAGTCCGGTGACATATCCACTAGACCACGACACCTCTACATTAATCACCTATAATTGACACTCATACTGCTTTCACACCAAGGTACGGTCGCTGCGACCGGTCGCTGCGAGCGGTCGCTGCGACCGATGAAATCATAATGTGAAAGCATTTCATCGGTCGCTGCGACCGATCGTTTTGGTCAAAAACGATCGGTCGCTGAGTACGGTCGGTGAGGTACTTCAGCGACCGATCGCGACCGATGCAAGCTAGATGTGAAAGCACATCGTACTCAGCGACCGATCGAAATGCAATGACCCCCATACATGCCTACGCACTATCTCTACTTCCGCTTCCGGCTAGGTCAGCTATACAGCGACCGATCGCTCTGGGCCTGACCAAATTTTGACGGAGGTGTGAAAGCACGTCCGATCGGTCGCTGGGTACGGTCGCAGCGACCGTACCTTGATGTGAAAGCAGTATCAGTTAATAAACCTGATGCCTTATAGATCAACTTGTATAAACTGCCCAATAAATATCTTGTACACTGAAATAATGATGATCAATGCTTTCAAAAGGAAAAGGGAAGGACCCCCCCCCCAAAAAAAAAAAAAAGTACATGTACGTGCACATTAAGTCCTAAAAATGAGGACGTTTACAACGCAGATCATTTTCTATCATCATTAATCCTATATTATTGGACTGTGTCTAAACAGGGGAGACTCCAAAACACGTCCGAACGAAAAAAAAGTTTCCTTACCTCTTCACAAATTATTCATTTACGTGACATGCTTGGACCCCAGACAAGGTTCGAATATTCATGAATAGCTTGTTTCTAAAAAGAGTGTGATCAGTTAAGGGGAACATTTTGTCCGTCCGTGACAACATATGGTATGCTATGTTAAGAGGCTTTACCCAACTATATTTGGATCTCAAATTGTTTGTATATGGTTCCTTAGAAAGTTCTGAGATGGGAACTTCTTTGGACCAAACCATTTTTAGCAGGGGTGTTGTTAAAATTGCTATTTTCAGCAAAAATTGTCCATGACACCATTCTTGACCTCTCCTACAAAAGCAAGGGTTCGATTTCAAATTCTAAATGGATGATAGGGAAGCCAATTTATGTGATTAACACTTGTACTTGAAAATATTTGACAAGGTCAATTTCTTTGGACAGAAATAGCAAACGAGTACTAAAGGTCACACACCTAATTTTTTTATCTTGTCCGTCCGCGACACTGAACCTTTCTTTGATTTGCATTTGAATTGGAAACCATGACAACCAAATTCGTGTACTTTTTAGAACACTTAGTGATGCTCTTCATGACAAACCATAAACTAATCCATGATACCTTGTCATTTAATTTTTGCAGGCCTTCAAAGTTGGGATTTTTTTGAAAATGTCCGTCCGTGACAAACTGATAACACTCAAAAGGTTACTCCCAAAATTAGGCTGCAAACAGCATAGAACAGCATTGACTGCATGTCTTCCGTATAAATTTTAGTCGAGACATTGCCTTTATGTGGAAACTTTGAAACTTGAGAGCTCCACCTACTTTTATTATACGTCAATACCTGTGCACTATGCTTTCTCCCTACAGGCAGGTTAGTGAGTGTTTCATACTAATTAGAGGGGGCGGGGGGGGGGGGGGTCACTTCCATTGAAGAATGGACAGCATGCGCGAGAATCGTCCTAAAAAAGTACCCTAAACGAGAATTCAAGGGCAGGCCGCTATAGGACACCCTAAACACGGATTTTGTGCAGATGTCCCAGATTTGCACACCCTAAACAGGGATTTCATTAATTGTTGAGATATTCATACCATAAACGAGGATATTAGAATTTTCATACCTTGGGAGTGATAGTGGGGTCCATTGAAAGTTTGGAGCCTTTTTTTATCTTGAGATAATTCTCTGTCTCATTATGTTTTACACAGGCGTTACAGGATTTTCAGTTCACAGGTCTTGTTACAGTCGGTCCCGCAGTCGGTGCAAATTACTTACCCTTTTCGCGTTTTAGGTTATCGTGATTTAGGGGGCTTTTTTTTTTTTGGTCGTTTTTGACACTCTTTTCGCGTTCCGCGCGTTCTGCGTCTTACCCTGAAAAAATACTACTGACTCTATGTACTGACCCAAACAAAGGACATAGTGAAGGGATGAATTCGCCTGAAAAATTAAACAGGTGATTGAATATCCGAAAAAGAACACGCACCCATTTAGTTTCTTGGTTGTGTCTAATCAATCGTGTCTACAGTGAAACTCTCCTTAATGGGCCAAATGAGTCTGCCTCCAAATACTCAAGGTAAAACATAGCTGATGGCACAAAACTAAAGCGTACGGTTTGACTTGTTCGGGATGTAAATAAAATGATATAAGCTGCCAAGTAATCACTGAAAAGTGAAAACAATAGCATGTCAGTTGCTAAGTTTTTCCTTCCCCCTTCACCTCTCCTCCTCTCCAATCAACAATCTACCAAAACCTCATAGTGAGAGACTGAAATAATAATACCCCGCTCAACACACGCGCACACACACAAATACACACAAGCAGCGTGCCAGGGGAAAAAAAGTATTTGCATTTTATAAAATGGTATGTAGGTTGGTATGTGTTGTAAATGGGTAAAGATCTTGTTGAAACAGGTATGTGATGCTTGGAGTTTGTCGCTTTAATCCATGTATGGTAAATTCATGAGAACGTTGTTTTTTCCATTTAGGTGGAAGGATATTATCAAACTTTATGTCAAATTAACGTAATCATCTGATATTAAATCAGTGGTCAAACAGCTGAATTTGAGTTCGAATCCTGATTACAACTTTATCAATATATATTTTTGAATTAGTAAAAGGGTATTGTATGAAGGATATTGAGAGAAAGGATACTCATCTTTTTCAGGAATTTTGAATTTCATAATGCATTTTCATGCACTCTCACATAAAGTTGTAAAGCTTTTGTCTTTATTGTAACATCATTCCTTGTTTAAAATTGCAGATGATTATGATACATTAAGGAGATTGCGTTTCAAATCTCTTTATCTGACCACACCTGCTGACAACAATAAACAAAAAAAAAACTTCTGATAAACGTATCCACTGGCCTTTATGGAAAACTGGTCACAAATGGAAAATTTGAATGTCTAAAATTATACCTGATAATAATAATGAATTGTAACATGCATATAGCGCTTCATAATGAATGTTTCTAAGCGCAGAACAAAGAGAAAACGAAAGAGAGAAAAATAGAAAAGCAAATATAAAACACAATTCATAATACATTAACTACTAAGAGGATTGCCTTATATATTAAGATAAGTTATGACAGCATAAGGGTTTGGGGAGTGTCCAAGAACTTCTTGAAAGATTTTCAATGTGCATATGAACTTGATATGAACTTTGATATGATCAAGAGAAATCTTAGTAATCCAGAGCCATGTAACATGAAAAATACAATCAATCTTATGCAGAGGCGTCGATCCATTTCTCGGATTGGGGGGGGGGGGGGGCAAGACGACCAAGCGGAGATGGACCCACGGCTACTATTTGTACACACACACACACACCCTCACATATATACGTACACACCCTCACACACGCACCCACACACACACACACACACATATATATATATATATATATATATATATATATATATATATAAAACATAGGCCTATCCTATATCAACGTGAAGCATTTCCAAATTGGGGAAATTAGGCAAATTGCTATGTGAACCATTCTGCTTTTTTTTTTCAATTTTGCGAGCGAGCGAAGCGAGCGAGCAAAAAATAACAAATTTCTTGTTACGAGAGAAGGGTTTAGTTATCATATAGGCATAAATGATACCTAATATATATGTATATGGTTACCTCGCTGCCAAATATGAACTCTACTTTGTCACATCGTTGGTCCATTGCTGCTGCCCCCAAACCACTCTGTTTTTTAATATTACGAGCGAGCGAAGCGAGCGAGGAAGCACACACTGTTTTTCATGGTAGATGTAGTAAACCCTTCGGCAAATTACGCTGTGCCTGTGAGCCAATGAAATATCTACATTATCTATTCGGTCTCATCTCACCAAATTCGTTTGCTTTTCAAAACCATTAATATGAAACGAGCGAGCGCAGCGAGCGAGGAAAAATATACCCTTTTCCATATGATAGAAGTGCTATTTCGTCATCATACTAATGTGATAAAAATGTGATATGCGCTATACAAGCACGGAATATCATTATCATCATTATCATCAGAATACACTATAAACCTGTCATGCATGTATGATATCTAAATAATGCATCCGATCACCTGTGTGCCGAATATGACACTGTTTTAGCTACCTCGCTTGCAGTCCGAATCCATTCTGTTTCTACCATAGCGAGAAAGTCAACGACCGATCCCAGCAAAATTATATGGATTCGTCCCAAAATCTTTGTCAACAACCTTGCTGCCCAAATATAATGATATTTTGGATTCTCGCTGCTATAACAAGCTACTTGCTGCCCGAAATCATCTTGTATCTAGCTTTTACCAGCGAGAGTAGCGAGCGAGTTAACGAAAAATATGTTTTTGTTTTGCGGTTTTTTTTTTCTTTTTATCCAGGCCGTTGTCTCCTGAAAGTTTATCTATTTTTAGGTCAACTGGCCGCTCGATTTCTAGGAGTGATATCTTGTTTGGTTATATTACTTCCTATGAGTAGAAGAATAGTATAACATTGGATAGAAACACAAGATGCAAACCGATTTCCTTTCATAAGAATAGTAATTATCGGCATTGGTTAAGATACTTAAATGCGAGCGAGCGAAGCGAGCGAGCGCTTCCCAGTTTCCCATTTTCTTTCTTTTTTCTTGTTTTACGCTTCCATTTCACTTCACTTCTTCCTTTTCCTTTCTTTTCTCTTTCTTTTTCCTTTTTCCTTTTTTTTTTTTTTTTTTTTGGTTGGGAAATTATTGGGGGGGCAAAATGATATCTTTGCCCCCCCGAAATTTTCTTTGGGGGGGGCAACTGCCCCCCCCCCCCCCTGCCCCCATCTTATGATTGATGTCAATCGTAAGTCTACGGCAAACCATGTACTAAAGAGTTACAATTGATCGTAAGATTGACTGCATCTCTTTATTTTCCACCCCCCCCCCCCGGACGTATAAATCATAAGTGTCACCTACTTGCAAAACGCTCTCCTCTGTTGTTGCCATAAAATACTACATGATACATTTAAATAGTAATTGTACAAGATAATGTTGACAAAGAAAAAGTAAACTACAAAAAAAGCAAAACGCTTGTAAAGCTGTAGTTTCTTCTTCATTCAAGTGAGAGTCTGATAAGTGAAACTGAGCAAGATTTTCATCGGTAGATTTTGTTCGGTTACATTTCTTTAACGTACCAGAGATTGTTTGTTGAATTGTAAAAGCTCCAAAGTGCACAAATCCTAATTTAGGCTGTTTTGCAAATTCCTGGGTATTTCTACTGTTTTGCAAACTGCTTTGCAGAGTCCTTTGCGGGTTCATAGTTTGTTGAACTGCACAAAGCCTGTTTTCTTCCCGGAAAAGTAACACGAAAAAGAGATACTATGATACTTTTTACAAATAAAGGATGAGAATCAAGACATATCAAAAAGAGAATGCAATTAACGTAAAAATGGATTATATTAGAAAAAAATATGATTACTTGTGGTAGTGAAAAAAAAAAATCAGTGTAATTATCAGAGAGAAAAGTGGCACTTTTCAAACGGAAAAGGGGGCAGTTTCCAGGTATCTTGAAAAGTGGAGCACTGTACCCCTTGCCGCCCCCCCCCCCTATTTTGTTTTTGTTTACAGTATTTCCTCCCTCTGGCTCATTTTCCCCAAATACTACTTACACAGTCACTCGTCAGTTTACCTGCCCAACGCTGTAGGGCGCCCTTCCCTCAACGCGTCAGGCCTACATCGAACCCTGTACAAGGTCTGACCTTCCCCTCTCCTTAAAATTTTACATTTACATGATTTTGAATTAGGTTAACGAATTGGATTAGTATTAGGACTAGGAACAGGATTTGACGAAGGTAGGGAGCTAATTCTTTTCAATTTCCTGTGTAATCCTGTCTATTTGTCGAAAATCCAATCAGTTTATGACGTATTCAAGTTCTGCAAACGAAATACTAGGAATATTTCTCCAGTGATATTTCATGAATTTTATTGTATTCATGCAAGAATGTTATAGACCCCTGCTGTGGCCGGTGCAGTCAGGTGTTGTTGTGGGGCTTTTCAATTAAAGTATGAGTACCAACGCTACATCTTTAGCAGATAACAAACCTAATTTCTGAAACAAAATGTTCTGCTAATGGGGGTTGGAGTTTTGGTATGTACTGTACTGTAACAAAGAAATCCCCCAATAATATTGTGTCAGATTTATGATAATTCGACAAATTACATAGTTGGGGCCTGTCCAGTGTTGAGGGTATACCCTACTCATCTATCAGAAGCTTTGCATGGATTTTATTGAACTTATTTTTGAGCGTGATTGGTTAAGAGTGACCTTTTGTGCTTGTTGAACACATTCAGGAAGATTGTTCCAAAGATGAGGGGATGCTGCCTGGAAAGATCGTCAACCATAACATAGTGTATTAGTGGAGGGTATTGTTAAAAGTGACCTATTACTTTGACCTTAAAATTCTAGAGGGTGAATACTTCTTAGTGCTTGCAGATAGATGGGGGCAGTATTTCTTAAACAATGGAATGTTAACAAAATGATATTAAACACAATGCGTTTCTTAACGCTAAGCCAGCTCCTTGAGCACTGGAGTGATGGACAACCAAGAGACAGCAAGGCAACCAAATTTTATAGAATTTCACCTCCTCCCGTGATGCCCTTCACAATGTAACATGAAATAGCTCAACATATTTCATCAATTATTTTTACAGGTCTTCAAACTTTCAAAATTTATCTGTTCTGTCGCAGCAACTTCGCTAATAAGCCACTGCATACAGGGGCTGCGGAACGTTTTTTGGAGTGGGGGAGGGGGAGGCTGACGCCCAAACAGGAAGAGTCCAGGGGTTGTATGGCCCTTGGCGGGGATTCAGGGGGGCGAGCCCCCTGAAGTGGTTTTTATGGTTTTGAAAGCCATGAAATGAGCAATTTATATAAGTTTTTTTGCTTGTTTCTGTATCCGAAATTCCATCGAATTTATGAGGTTTTAATGTATTAAATTTGCTGGAAAAGAATTGTATTTTGTATTCAGTTTAGTGGAAAAGAATTGTATTCGAAGAATATTTTCATTTTTTGTGATGAAATCAGAATAACAAAATAATGAAAAAAAATTCATGGGGTGGGGGCTTGTTTTGATTCAGGCTCATATGTACGCTGTAGAAGGTATTTCTTTATTTTTATTTTTATCTTTTGTCTTTGCTCATTAATTGATGAACATATATTTGATCTATAAAAATATGTTATAGAAACAAAAATGAGGACTTGAATATAATTATGCATAGATTTCTTTATATTGATTTATATGTGAATGTATTTTTGCATGAAATCTCTAATAAAAAAACTATGGAAAATAAAAAATGTTTTGTGTGATGCCGGTTTGCGATCATCCCTCCGCCCCTTTATCTATTCTAAATTTCTTCCCCTCTTTCCCATCTCTCTCTCTCTCTCTCTCTCTCTCTTCTCTTCTCTCTTCCCCTCTCTCTCTTTCTCTCTCTCCCCCTCTCTTTATACCCTCTTCTCCTGTTTTCTCTCTTTCTTTCCTTCTTTCTTTCAAACTGGCATGCCCTCTTTTCTTTACCTCTCCCATCAATTTCCTTCCACACGCACTTTGGCGCTCCCCCCCCCCCCCCGTCTGTCTTTTTCTCCTACTCTTTCTCTATCTCTTTCCCTTTTATCTTTCTTTTTTTTCTCTCTCTCTCTCTTTCTCAGCAATAGATATAGAAAAGCTTTGTATGGAACAACTATGACAACAGGGAAATGTGTTCCCTATACAGAATTGACTCAAGATCATGAAGATAGTGTAGTCTATGTTTTTGCAATACAATGTTTGATTTTATTTTTCCATTTCAAACCTGATTTCAAAGGATTGATTACATTTTTTTTTTTTTTTTTTTTTTTTTGTCTACAGGAGTTACGAAAGACACTTTAAAAGCCATAGGTTAGAGCCACTGGCGTACTGCAGGGGGAGCTTGATAAATAATAAATAAATTTCAACCGTGGTTTATTTTCAATTTTATATTAGTGATATCACGTGAATTTCATTATTTCTCCCTATAGACTCACTTTCTGCTGAAATTAAGTAACGCATTCACAATTTCCCAAATAGCATGAATAGCAAGGCAGAAAACACGCATAATATCAATACTCATGTGTTTTATGATATTACACTTGGTTTTATCTGTTTGTCTGACAATGGATTCAAACTTTGATGATGAATATTCTTAGATTTACCAAAACTAGACACGGGCTTTAAGTTTGTAGTCCCAAATAGTGTTCTTTTACAGAGTTGCAAACCATCAATATTGCAAAATGCTCCTTTACCATGGGCCAAGGGGGAGGGGCGATAGGGGCGGTCGCCCCCTCCAAAACGTCAACAAAAAAGAAAGAAGAAAGAAAACATAGAAGGAAAAAAGCGGGAGCGAGAAAAGAAAAACGTAAGAGAACGTAAGAAGAGAGGGAGCAGACAAGGAACAATTCAACAGTTCAAAGAAACGGCGGAGCTTCCCCCTCCCTGTACCCTCCCCCCTAGGGAGCGCGCTTTGCGTGCTCACTACCGCCCCTCCAAAATGAAATCCTAGCTACGCCACTGTGGGAGTGAAACCCTTGTACCCCACCGCATCACACCCTCTCCATGCTCGTCCCTTTTTCATAGTGTCTTTGTCTGTATTATTATCATAAGTTATAGAGTATTTTGTGTAACGCTGGCATTTGTTGACATTGCGAAGATTATTTGGGCTGCATGTTTTCATAATCATGTTTCCAAGTTCATGAAATAAATTCTTTTTCCGGTCGGTAGAATCATGACACACTTATTGATGTTTCATATTGCATGTATTCTTCTTCTAATATATATTTTTCATGATATTACTTCTTTTATTGGAAATGAGAAAAACATGAAAATTGAACTGAACTGAAGTCGGAATTTCCTTTTCAGGTTTTGCAGATTGCACATTTCTAAGTAGAAAAAATCAAAAAGCTCCGTATCGTGAGGGGGGGGGGTACCCCCGGGTCGGTCGCTACACTCCCTCAGGATTGGTCACTTCGCTCCTCGCAAAGACTGAGCCCCCCCCCCCCCCCCCATATTTTGGCTCATTACGCCACGTGTTAGAGCTGAGTCAGGATTTCAGTTAGTATCTGTCGCAAAAGTATGTGTCGAACGCCGTTGTCATCATCATCATAGAATGTCCCTTTGAAAGGAATGCTCATCAAATGCATTCATGTTCGAAATATTGTGAGAAATGAAACGGCGTGATTATTTTATAATAATAATAATAATAATAATAATAATAATAATAATAATAATAATTACTCTTATTTACCCAGGGTAGCCACTTCAGCTATCAGCTGATCTTCCAGCGGGCCCTGCATAACATAATATGTTATTATTACCCTTCTTCATTCCATTATGCCGAGCGCCTGGCTAGAAGGCAGAAGGTCCCATTTTTGTAAGTCTTTGGTACGACTCGGCCGGGGATCGAACCCACGACCTCCCGTTCATGAGGCGGACGCTCTATCAATTGAACCACCATGCCCGGTGTATTCCAAACATTAATTTTATGTGAAGTCCCATTTACCATGTTTATCCAATAATATAGTGCATGCACTTTGAACAAAATGAAATGGATTTCTTATCACTTTGATAATTTCAAACCTCAAGGTATAGACAAGGTTTGACCCGGTACTATATCAACTTTTCCCCATTGCTTTGCAACAGTTTCTTTCACACGACAAAAACGAGAATCCGTCTGACTTGTTTTGACTTGATTTGATTTGATTTATTAATTTTCTTCTGCATTCATATATGTACCAAAAAAAAATATTATTTTATTTTTTATAAAGTACTTTGACAATTAATCATAACACGAAGTATTTGTAACAGTCATTTTTCAAAAACAAACAAATGATAAACTGTCAATTTTTTGTAATTTTATAAAATATCATTTGCGGAAGGACTGCCATTATAAGCAATTTGCTTGAAGATATGGCAGCCCCAAATAAATATTATGAAAGAGATAAACATATTAAATAAGCAGAATGGATGAAATAACTAAAATCCTGTATTAAAAGGATAATGACGATGATGACGATGATAAAATGATGATTATGATGATGATGATGATGATGATGACGATGCTGATGATAATATTGGTTGGTAATGATTAAAATGGTAGAAAGGATGATATTGTGAAAAAGACTGAAGAGTTAACACAAAAATTTTACCGTGAATATTCTGATAGTAACATGGTTTTAACTTCGCTATAAATGAGTAGAGGGAACAACAGGATTTAATACATTCTGGGCATGGCCGTACGCAGCGGGGAGGCAGGGGGGCACTTGCCCCCCCCCCCCCCGAAATTTTTGAAAACTTACATTTTTTATTGAAAATTTTCACAAAATCCACGAAAAATGTGCATCAAATCCCTAAATTTCACTTTTAAAACTGCAAAAGCGCCCTCGTGACCAGCTCGGTCGCTTCGCTCCCTCGCTTTCGAGCTTCTTCGAAAATTTTACGCGTCTTGCCTCCCTAGGAAAAAAATTCTGCGTACGGCCCTGATTCTGGGAGAGGATTCCATAGGTCTGGACCATGCTGTCTTACGGGCAATAAGTAACTTAGGGTTAACTAATGAAGATTAGAGGAATTTCAAGTAGGGTAGGGGTGAATAGTGTTATTTAAAGTGTAAAGGTTTTGAAATGAAAGAGGGGGCATGTCATTCAGATACTTAAATATAAGCAATAAACTTTGTAATGAATTAATGTCGAATATTGTTACAGTATTTAGTTGGTAAAATATTGGTCTGGGGCCCGTTGCATAAAACTTACTATAATAGTAACTCTTCATGGAATACTGGATTTTCATTGGCTGTGGATTTTGATTGGCTGTTGAACAACATGCCCTGCTCAACAGCCAATCAATATCCAGTATTCCATGAAGAGTTACTATAATAGCAAAGTTACTATTATAGTAAGTTTTATGCAACGGGCCCCTGGTGTGAGATGAATATTGTGAACAGGTACAAATGCGAAGCGCTTTCCTTTGAGAAAGGGGCAAGACATGGATATTGTCGCTATATACTCACAGTGTCTTGACTGGTTGAATGCATGACCATACCCTTCCAGAGTTGATATATCAAGTCACTCTCTTCCAAGCTGTGTATGCTTGGCAGAGATGCTCCGAGCTGTTCACAGATGTCCTGGGCAGCATCGAACTTCTGGCGCGCGCCAAAATAACGATAGCATTGGTCATCGACTTGCATCCAGTACTCCGGGCAGCATCCATCAGACAAGAAGACAATGGACGCTAGGAGCAGCAGGCTGGTGGTCAACTTCAGTGCCATATTGTGTACCTGTAATAGAGAGATTCTGAGAATTTAGGCCTACTTTCAAATTGTGCGATTTGGAAATTAGCCCAATTTGGCAAAAGAAAATAGGCTATTGTTCATCTTTGCCAGTTTTCTGTTTTAATTTCATTATTTATTTCATTATCATTTTTTAAAATCAATTGCCACTGTGAGGATAATAATAATAACGTACTGTATATGTAGTAGAGTTCATCGCTTTCTTATTTTCGAGAACAAAAAAACATTTTTTTCTTTTCTTCTCTGATATTTAGGATTCGCTTTTCTAATAACAATAATGATAATACAGAACATGTATAACGCGCCTAATATAAGTTTTCCCGCCCATTTTCGTCATCTCTTCATTCAATTTCATCAATATTCAGTTCAATTTCGTCCGCAGAAGCTTACTGCGTTCAAATCCTAGGTTCAATTTCGTTAAAATTACATTCATATTCGTCTTTCGTCAACCAAATTAAAAAATTCAGCATTCAAATTCGTAAGTATAGTGTCAATGAAATTCGTCTCTGCCGCTTAGCGAGCAAGGAATGCTTGGATCAATTTCGTCCTGTGTTTTTCAAGCAAATCGAAAGCGTGGTCATTCGAATTCGTCAAGTGTTATATTGGCCTTTAAATGGGGGTGGGGGTAACCAGGTCTTTAGTCGTTTTTCTTTCCCGTGATGTAATTTGATTTTTACTAATTTACTTTGAAAATTTGAAAGATTATGATAATGTGGAATGTTAAATATTTCAAAATAATTTCGTATGATACACCGCCCACACGCTGTGTGTCTGGTAACAGGAACGTCGTCTGATCTGTCAGTAGACCATATATCTGAGAGACGAATTTGAATGAATCTTTGACCAGAACAAATGCCAAAAGACGAAATTGACTTTGCTGTCTGGTGCCCAGCTACCGTGACCGACGAATCTGAATTGCAATTGACGAAAATGGGTGACAAAGCACGAAACTGAATGACGATGTTTCAAAACTGCTCGACGAAAGGCGAAACTGAAATAAGCATTCGCACATTCCACAGGGCCAGAGACGAAACTGAAAGCACATTTTAGGAAATTGAATGAAAAGGTGACGAAAATGGGCGGGAAAACCCATAAGATGTTTCTACATGTACAAGGCACTGCTGTTATCCCTGCAGCCATGGTTTTTACGACATACGCCAAAAAAAATTGATGCACACCCCTCCCCTTTTTTTTTTTAGTCGCTAGATTACAACAACAAAAAAATTCCATGGCCTTGCCCTCCCCCCCCCCCCCCCATCATCAAATCCTGGATCCGCGGCTGTTTCTATTTACCCAACACTGTTTATCAGCAGTTTGTTAATCCAGTTTTTATTTCTCTGCAACTGTAGCAAAATTTTGTGATATACTCACACCAATTTCTTTGACGAGCGGTAGAAAATGTTGTAGTGTCTTGTAAAGATCTTGAAACTGGAATGTGATGATTGGAGTCTGTCGCTTAATATTATCATTGCGAATTAATGAGAATATTATTTCTTCATTCAGGTGAATAAATATTAAGCAAACTTTTTTTTATCATATTATAATATTATCTGCTGTTTAACATGTTTAATTAGTGATTAAACAAATTCAGTTGAGTTTGAGTTTGAGTTTGAATTCTAATTATGACTGTCAGTATTGACAGGTGACAGCTTTCTCTGTAATTGTGAATGTCACAATGAAGATCACAATTTCATCACCCTCGTTTATAAACATTCCTTTAATAAAATTACAGATGAGATACCTTAAGGAGATATGTTTCAAATCTATTTCTGATTAGAAAAAAGGCCTTCTAATAGACACATCCAGTAGCAGGGATGGCCCTACGGGGGGGGGGAGCGTGGTCGACCCTTCCCCTATGATTTTTCAAGCGATCGAAAAGAAATATAAAAAGAAGGAGAAAAAATAAGAAAAATTAGAAGAAAAAAGATAGGGAAGAGAGGCAGGTTCGTTCAACTGTATAAAAGTCATATTCAGGATATTTGTTCATTAAAAACGTAAATAAACTCACCAGTGGGTCATCTTGGCGCTCCCTTTCAAGATACCCTTGCGCCTCTCCTGTCCAATAGCCTTTATTTGTCACAAAATGAAAATCTGGAGTGTTTACAGTTATTTCAATTAAGAAAGAGCTTTGGGGAAGGTTCTAAATCATCCTGCACTCTAAATAATATTGGGTAAAAATGTGCCATGCGGGGTAATTATGTTTCCAGCCAACTCTGGGCATTTCTTTATGCATTTTTTTCTATCCATTTGATGGAAATTTTGCCAAATCTAAAGTAATTACTGCTAACTTTTTACCCTTACTGGACAATATGCTTCCCGCATTGGGTAGAAATATTGCCCAAAGTGCCCTCGTGTTGGTTAAAATTTTACCCAATATTTTCTACAGTGTGTAAGATTCTTAATGTGAACACTTCAGCTTGATGATCTAGAGATTTCGTAGTAATTCGAATAAGTTTCACCTACTTTCAAAACGCTTTTATCCGACTTTTCAAAAATCAATTGACAGTCCTTTAACTTATACTAAGCAAGACTGACTGATAGACTATGTTTGGTTACGAACTGGCTCCCTTGTATGAGATTTCGAAATAGCGCCATCTCAGTCCTGAACTACTGATTCTGTCCCGTTTTTTTTTTTTTTTTTTTTTTTTTTTCTCAGTATGCACCATTCTGATCAACGCGAGACACATCTGTAAACATGTATATAATTATATATTCAGACTAAGGCAGTTCATAGAAGCCCAGAAGGGCGTAATAATTCTAAGACAGTCTCTGGTTGTGAGTGGCCGCAAGTTGGCGCTGTTGTAAATACATCGTTTCAAGAGCTATATAGTTCACTGTGGCTTTAAGTAACAGAAATCATCTTGAGCAAAGTCCTTGTCAGGCTCATAGTTTGTTGAACTGTACAAACAGTGACAGATCTTTTTTTTTTTTCAAAATGTATATTGGTTTTTGAAAAAACAGAGCGATTTATGATCCCTTGTAAAAGGTGGAGGTTTTGTGGCAAAGTTGGTAAGAGCGCGTGCTCTAGGGTTGTGAGCTCCATTTCCACTTATGCCTAGCTCCTTATGTCGTTCAGCAAGACATTTAATCCACCTTTGCTGCACCCTTCCCAGGTGTATAAATGTGTACCTGGCACTGCTGGAGTAATAATAATGTTTATGGTTCATTGTAAGCGCCTGAGCATCCTTTGTGGTGGATATAAATTATTGCGCAGTATGCATCATATATCATTTTAAAATGAAGGAAGAAAATCAAGATATAAAAATCAATAAGAAAATGTCCCAAGCCGACGGGACTACTTCAGAAAATTTGAATTATGGTTTCAAAACAATAAATGTTATCAATTAAATCCGTTTGGGGGAATTTTGGCAGCTGGGCTAAAGCTTACGAAATCATAGTAATAATGATACTCTGTATAGGCATTTTGAACATCCGCTGGAATAGATATGTGAGTAACATGTAGTTATTATATTATCATTGAAATGGCCTTTGTGCTTTTCCCTGTGGTGGGAAAAATATTATTTCTTCAGGTGACTGAGATTCATGTATTTATTCAACTGGCAACAAAACAATGGGTTTATATCAGATAACTAAAGTTCATACACGTTTACAAAAAGAGGAGGATATGGATTTGAAAATTCTTCACAATAAATTCTGATGAAGTAAGATCTATCGCAGATATTGATAGCCTTTTGACAAGACCGCGCGACTCAGGTTATTTTCAGTAGCTGAGACGAGACTAGCCGGCGACGAAGAGAGATAGAGAGGCCCTGGGTGAACGCGCAATCGAGCGACGTCGTGACCGAGCTCGCTTTCGCGATAAATAGTCTCCTTTTAGTCGCTCGGCGTCCGAAACATCACATCAGACACGGGGACACGGGGCCTTGTCTAAAGGCTACACATATTGCCGCTCACGAAATTCGAGTTTATTATACAAATCATGCAAATCGTCAGTCGGGCTCTCTCTCTCTCTGTCTCTCTCTCTCTGTATCTCTCTCTCTCTCTCTCTCTCTCTCTCTCTCTCTCTCTCTCTCTCTCTCTCTGTCATGTCGATTGCCCACTCTTTACCCCTTAGAAGCGTCGTGGTCTGGTGGTTCTGATTCTCGTCTTTCAATCAGAGGGTCGTGGGCTCGAATCCCAGCCATGGCGTTAATTTCCTTCAGCAAGAAATTCATCCACATCGTGCTGCACTCAACCCAGGTGAGGTGAATGGGTACCTTGCAGGAATTCATTCCTTGAAATGCTTGCGCGCTGTAAAAGGCTGCCGGGCTAAAGCTGGGGTAATAATATCCATGTCCTTTGGAAGCGCATAGAGACGTTATATCATAATGTGATATACGCTATACAAGAACTGCATATTATCATTATTAGAAACAAATCATAATCATCCTAGAATGTTTTATAATTCACCCATTCCCCTCCGGACAATCTCTATGAATTTAGTGCATGATAACATTAAAGTCCGCGTAAGAAATTTTGAGTTATATCTTCATAATATACAGTTTTGTTGTTTCTTTGGTGTTTATTAGTGAAGAAAGAAAGCATGTCTCCTTACATTAGAGCAGCCAGTCCGCAGGTCTGTATGCTAATGAGCAAATAAGCAGGATTCTTGTAAATGCTCTCGTGGCCAAATTTTCCACCCTATCAAATCTCATGAATTATGAAACTTTCTTTCTGGAAGAATTTAACTACTTTATCATCAAGTGAAATTATTGGTTGATACACCAATGAAAAGAGTAATTATCACACATTTACATTTTTGCATTCATTTTGATAACATATTTGGGGAAATATGTGTAAATTAGGGTGAAAAAAGATGCTTTCAAACACAATTCTCTTGCTCTCACTTCTCTTGCAGATTGTGCAAAACTTTTTATTTTGAGCCCAAATAATATTTATATCAAACTAAAGCTGAAAGTCTGTATTTTCTAAAAATATCATTCTTAATGTGGGGCACCTTTTAATCGGGTCAAGAACACACTTTTCCCAACGAAGTTCAGGACGAGATCTCTTGATTTTTTGATCAGCATGAAATCCAGTGTTCTGATTGGCTGAATAAGGCCAGAAACGTGCCAGCGCGGCTGTTTTGAACAGATTACCACATGGGGATTGTGACCTTCAGTGACTCAGCAAGTGACCGTTAGGATTCCATGATGAGTGCGTGGTCTGAATAGACCAATCACTGAGCAGTATTTATGGTTTTGGGCTGATAATTGCACTTGGTCTGTGTAAAGTGTGCTCTTGACCCGATTAAATTGCATCATTTGTTAAAATTGGTATTTTCATAAAGCATAGATTTTCAGCTTTGTGTCATGTGAAAATTATGAGGGCTCAAGTACAAAATGCCTTACAAAATGGCAGCTTTGGGCAGGCGAAAAAATCATTTTTGTATCGTTTTTTAAATCAACAATTTCACCTCTTCTTCCAAATTTTTCATTAAATCTAAACACATGGCATGAAACTGATTATTCATCTTTACATAGATATCAAAAACATCAAATTTGATGGAGCAACAAGTATTGGAGCAACTAGGGCCAAAATGAAAGTGGTGTTCTGACAGGTTCTAACTCATTAAATATGCAGAGCCTGACATTCCGTTCATGCATACCAGTTTACGGGAAAGAAGCCACATTTTGTGGACCTGCGGACTGACTGAGAGGATCTATTATTATCATCATTATTATTCGTGCAATAGTGAGCGATCTTTTACACATTTTCAAAGTGCTATATATACAGGGTGGCCCAGAAAGAACGGAACACCTGTGATTCTTAATTTCAGGGAGCTGAATAACACAATATGATAATCGTTCATTTGGTTCGAAAGAGAATTTCTTTTCCTTGAAAATGAAACCAAAATCATTCATTATGACATATGCGTTCAGATGTTAGGGCTCATTCCGTGAGGCAATGTCATTTTCAAAATTTACTTCTCTGGCGACTGAAATCATGTGAGATGAAGGTAAAACTTTCCACCTGACGGCATTCCATACAAGCGGCTTACTGCCTAAATAATCTCCTCGTTTTCAATGAAAGGAAAATCAACCACGCGTTTCAGGCAAGGGGCCGTTTCTATTGAATGCCGTCGGGTGAATGATCTTTTTCAAGAAACAGGAATTCGGTCGCTAAAGTAGTAAATTTTGAAAATGACATTGTCTCACGAAATGAGCCCTAACATGTTAACGCGTGATTCAAAATGCATGATCCTGGTGTCACTTCACTGGGAAATAAATTTTCATTTGAATATAGTAAATAATTCTCTCCTTATTTTATTCATCATGCTGAAATTAATGATCACAGGTGTTCCGTTCTTTCTGGGCCATCCATTTTTTCAACCTTTGCAAAATTTCCAAAATGGTAGGACAGCTCTGGGGAACTTTGATTCATGCTACGCTATTATTCTCTCAATTGTCTCACATGTATTTATTCCCACGAGAGCTGTTGTATATGTTACCTGATCACAAATGTTAATTATTCCAACATATACATGTATCCTAAAGCATTCGCTCGGAGCCAGCTGAGGTGTGCGGCAGGTCATTGTTCGAAACTCATCTGCCACCGACAAAGGAATTAATTAGTGAGGGCTGAAGATTTGTCAGTCTGTCGGTTAAGCGAATTTGGAGTCGCCGAAACCACTGGCCTGTCTCCGTGGTCTAGTGGTTAAGGCATTGGCGTTCATAGCCAAAGGCCCGGGTTCGATTCCCGGCGGAGACAATTTTTCAACCTTTGCAAAATTTCCAAAATGGTAGGACAGCTCTGGGGAACTTTGATTCATGCTACGCTATTATTCTCTCAATTGTCTCCCATGTATTTATTTTCACGATTGTTGCCAAAGCTGTTGTATATGCTACCTGATCACAAATATATATATATATAGTGAAAGAAAATAAATGGAATGAAGCTGACGTAGCTCTCGATCATGTAAAAGTTACGGGGTATTGAAAATGGAAATTAGAAATCACTGTTTTCTCTCAAGATTATTTTCAGTCATGCATCCTAAAGATAATCAATGCACACACTGCTTAACCAGTTATTTTGTGAAATTTTCAGTACTGAAAGAAGAGGAGAGGGTAGAACTTAACTATATTCACAATTTTAATAATGTTATTTTTATCGGATTTTCTTCAAACACGAACTTATCTGAGGATTTCTTTTATTTGTCGAATTTTGTTCTGTTTCTTTCTTCTTCTTTTTTCATTTTTTCTCTTTAATCACGGTGGACTTTCCCTTCAGTCTACGTCTGACTCTAGTTCGGGTCCTTGCGGCAAAAGAATGCTTGGGTGTTTTGGCATCGCATGTCATTCCATCGCCTTCTCTCGTAGTCGTTATTGCCCTGATTGCGAACGCACACGCAGTCCTCGTCCCCGGAGTTGTCAGGCTGCCCAGGTAACCAGTTCTTGTAGTCAACTTCTGAGTAATCTGTCCATTCGAAGCTGCTTTCACCGTATGTGTCATGCAGACCAAGCCAGTATGCCTGTGGAAAGAGAAGATAAGCTATTACATTATGATAAGGCCCGGCTTAAATGGGGCCTCATTTCGAGCGCGTCATTACATGCGCCAATCGAGCCTCCTTCTGCCCCAAGGCAAGGAGGCGACATCACAACTAGGCTTGTGGCTACGCCTGTAATCCAGCTAACAGTGGAAGTTATACTAGTAAAATGATTCAGCGCACCCGGGTTCTCAGCGGACCCGGGTTCGAGTCTCGTCTGGGCCATGTCTCTCGGATGGTGACGTAAACATGTTAAAAGGGCGTTCCCAGACGTAAATAATCATCCTGATTCATAACTGATTGATACACGTCTGTAGAAAACCCAATTCAACAACAACCAAGGGGTGTACAGGTAAACTCCCCCCCCCCCCCCCCAAAAAAAAAAAAAAAAAAAAATGACGACCGAATTGGTTTATTGATGCATTGTGTAGGAAGTCTACGCCAAAAAAACAAATTAGAATAATTTGTTCCGTGCGAAGTCTGAAATCTCTTTAACATTTTGTTTTGTTTGGTTTTCACTTCCTTTGTTGGAGCGTCCCTTGAACGGTAGGGAGAGGGGGCCGAATTTCGACAACGCTCGTCACCGCGCACACAATGGGAAAAAAAATCGAAAACACGGGCGTTGCCTTAGCGGTGCACCGCTGAAGCCGGCGTTGCTTTAACGTTGGTTTAACGGTAGCGAGCGTTGGTTTAGCGGTGACGCGAGCGTTGATAGAGCGGCGTTCTGCGCATGCGGGCGTTGGCTCGGCGGGGGTTTAAAGTTGGTTTAGCGGCATACCGCTTTTGACTACGGAGCTGAACGGATCGCTTTGATAGAAGTTCTGACAGATTTTTGACAGAAGTCAAATGGGCTCCTGGTCCATTTCTCCCCGTATTTATAACCGAATTTTGGTCCCGCTCCGACACCTCCATACCAACGCCGAACCAAAGTTCATCACCGCAATGGATCGCTGCTTCAACGCCCGACACTGTTCCAGCAATCCCGTGTCCGCTCGTAAAACGCTTACAACCGCTCCACCAAAGTTTGTGCAACGTTTAATCACCGCCCGGGCAAAGCTGGCGAAGCAGCGGTGGTCCAGCGTTCAAGATTTCTGCGTTGGCCTAGCGGACCCAAGCGTCCACGAACTTGCGTCTAGCGGTGCCAGACTTTGACTGGGCGTTGTTGGAGCGGTGGTGAACTTTGCCGGAGCGGAAAATTGCCCGCTCCTCACCTCTCGCAATATTTTGTGCAGCTCAAAACTTTCGGAGCGGTAGGAGGGACCATCAGCGGTGGCCGAGCGTATACGGCGTTACCTTAACGGGGGCCAACTTCTGTTAAACGGTGGTGAACGGTAACAAGCGGTGATGAATTTTTTCACCGCTCCAGGAACGCTCCAGCAAAGTTCTGGCGGTGTGACCGGGCCTTTATATAGGAAAAGGGTATTTAGTAAGTGCATGATGAACGTATAGGGACAATCACCCCTGTCCCCATCCCCTCATAACACGGCCTTCTCATCTCCTACTCACGGAGTCTTGAGTGGTTGGATGACTGACAAGCGCCTTCCACAAGGAGTAAAGATTCGCGCCCTCCTCTTGACTGTGGATACTCGGTAGTTTCCCTCCGAGTCCGTTACACACGTCCTTCGCGTCGTGCCATTTTTTCCGTTGCCCGAAGTAGCGGTAGCAGTACTCCCCGTGAAGCATCCAGTGCTCATCACAAGACGGCTTGCATAGCTGGCTTTCAGACTGCCAAACAATGCATGCCATGAGAAGTATCAAGACAGGAATTTTCACTATCATGGACGCCATTTCGACGCTCAAGATTGTTCCACCTGTTCAAGAAATGATAGAAGCACTAGATAGTTAAAGGCAAATGCAACCCAGACATCAGTATGCTTCCAGTGAATGAAGAAGAACAAGAAGAGTAAACAGTGAAAGTTTGAGGAAAATCGGACAATCTGTTCAAGAGTTATGAACTTTGAAAGTTTAAGTAAATCCTTATTATGGGGATCCTTGAATTGGCAACTTTGCCAGGATCTGTGATGTCATCTGTGATGTCATTCATTTTGTACACTGAATTTAACATTTTCTTTATTTTCAAGAAAAATGAAAAATTTTTTGATTTATTGTTTGAGTATGGCATGGCTATATCAATTCTGCAAGCATTTTGGGAAGAATTGTGTTGATTCCTGACTTGAAATTTCATACAAAATCAATTTTTTTTTGGAAAAATTATGTACAAAATGAATGGAGAGTTGTCCACGATGACATCACAGATGCTGGCAAAGTTGCCAACTCAAGGATCCAATAAAAGAGATTTACTGAAAATTTCAAAATTCATAACTCTTGAACAAATTGTCCGATTTTGCTCGAACTTTCACTGTTTATACTCTTCTTGGTCACCTTTATTCACTAAGAACACACTGAAACCAGGGTTGCATTCTCCTTTAAGGGAGGGGATAAGGGCCGAAATTGACCCCTCCTGACATAGGCCTATTTCCGACCTGGCAATGGAATCAAAGTTCATCCTGAGTATTTATGATAGATTAATGTATTTTACAAAGAGACCGATAGCATTTTAATCGGCCAATTTCATGATGTTTACAAATTTCTGGTCCTTATCAAGATATCTAAAATCTTCAACTTAGCTCAATCATTTCTGTAAAAGAAGAATATCTGTCAGAGCTGTAATGTTAATTTCATCACCAACTTCTCCCATATTCCATTCATTACAAAATCGTAGGTGAGGGGCTTTTCTTCTTCTTAAGCCTATGTCTTCCGGTTTCCATTGGACTTTTGTGAAGTCGACATACATTTTTTGTTGTTGCATATTTTATAATCTTTGACATGAATCGAATATTTTTCTGGGTTCATATCCTGATTAAATGATCTGTATGTTCTCAGATATTTTTATTTTGTCATTACCATCACTAATATATACAGATAAATCCATCTTAAACTGACAATCATAAAACTTGAATAGAAACTGATAAGTCCCCATTATTCAAATTTGATTAGTTTGTTTTTTATAGTGATATATAGTTCTCATTAATGTGTAATATTGCTCTTCAGAAACGTATATTTTAAACAAGCCCCCCCCCCCAAGTGTTTCCTTGCCTCTTATTATCATTCGCACTAACATCCTGCCCCTCCTGAGGCTTCTGTCTGGATATATGTCACTAAGAGTAGATATCTTTTTTATGAATAAGTGATGAGTAAAGCTCGAAATATAACAAACGTTTAGATAAAGATAAATGTTAAAATACTGATGGGTGTCACATTCCCATTTCAAAATATTCAGTGATGCAGCTAAATGGGAGTAAAAAAGGTGAGGTGTGGTTTTGTTGTCTGACAATGACAATGTCTGATAATGATAATGATAATGATAATGATAATGGTAATGGTAATGGTAATGATATTGCCGTTCCGCCCCCGGAGCTTGTCGCATTGAAAACTGAGAAAAAGAAAATGACAAAAGAATCAAAAGAATCCCGATCCTAAACACCTACTGTGGCATTATATTTTTAAAACACGTATACTTCTTGAAACTGTGCTAAATTTCAAGGATATGAAATCTATATATATATATACATACTGGGCGTTTCAAATAAAAAGGAAACCCAACTTTAAAAATTTCCTGTTTATTGATTATGCATTTACCGGTAGTGAATTTCATATTATATGAAAGAATAGTTACTAATGCTGTCAATTGGTAACCAGTATAAGTTTTCAAGGTCACGAAACATCTTCAAAATATGGAAAGTCATAGGTGGTTTAGGTAGGCTTTGTAAACTTTTTGGTAGCTGTTCATGGCCATCTGTTAGTAAGCAAATCAGTATGATTGAGTTTATGCCTGAACAAAGAGTATCTGATGAACTTCATACAGCAAAGAACTTGGTGACTGACGGTCATAAATCTTGACCAAGAAGAATATATTCAGGGAGCAAGAGAATATGTTTGATTATCTGCAGTGCTGCAGCCACCAAAATTTCATTTAAAAAACAGACATAGGAGAAAAAAAACCCACCTAAATGAAAACCTTCCCAAAAAATATATTCTTCCCTCTTACACTGTTTAGACTTAATTATTACTATATTTTTTTTATTGTTTTGTTATATATTTCGAAAAACTGTTGTATTATATTCCGAAATGGCATGTGGCTGTTTTTTTTTTGTTTGTTTGTTTTTAAATGTTTTTCTTTGAATTGTGATAATGACATGCATGTTCATTTTCTGTTTTGTTTCTTTGTCTTTTTTAATGTTCCGCTTTTGTTTCAGTATATATCGAAAAATGTTGTATGATATTCTGCATTGAAATGTGGCCGTTTTTTGTTTTTGTTTTTGTTTTTGTTTTTGTTTTTTGTCATTCTTTGAATGGTTATTATGACATGCATGCTCCTTTTCTGTTTTGGTTGTTTGTCTTTGTTCTATGTTCCGTTTCAGTTCTGATTTGTTTTGTAAATTTAGAATGATCCTGAATGTTTGGATTTGAATCAATAAGCTTTTGAATTTGAATTTGAATTTGAATTTTATGCTCCAACACAACTTTGATAAAAAGAAAAAAAAACATTTATTATGAAAACTGGAGCACCCAGGCTATTCGAAAAAAGCCTTCTCGATCGTTAAGGAGTATCACACTGAGCGGCCAACGCTTACGAACCGGTAGGGACTTGTCAGGGTTTTAAAAAGGCCGTAAAAGATTTTTTGAAAAATAAATTTTAAAAAAAGTTCGGAAACAGTTTTTCTTGTCGCAACGACATCTTGAGCATGTTCAAAAATCATTCGCGAGTTTTTACGAATTTATTTTTCCGCAAACAGTAAGCCTTTCAAACGGTTTTAAGACATGTCGCTAAAATTCTCATTCCTCTTTAGGTTGGGCTTACAGAGTTGGCAAAAGGTCCCAAACGTTCATAAACCGGTGGCAAAGGATTGCTAAATGGTTGCTAATCTTCGTAAAAGCTGTCCCTAACATTTGCTTGCAGTCGCTGATAGCAAGTGTCTTTCGCAAACACTTTCGCAAACTTTCGCGCGAATGTTGCTAATTGTCGTTAAATGGTCGCTAAAAACAGAGGCGAACCCTGATTTTCGTCAACATTCGTCAAAAAGTTGACGAATCGAAAACCGCAACGTTAGTAAGCATTCGCCGCTCAGTGCGATACCGTTTTTAACCAGGGGCGGCGCTACAGGGGGGCAGGGGGCAAATCCCCCCCCCCCCATGATTTTTCAAGTGATAAAAAAAAACGGAAAAGAGGAGAAAAAAAGAAGAAAAAAGAGGAGGAAGAAGAAAAATGAGAGTGGGAAAAGAGTGGCCTCTGGCTTGCAACTATATAATACCCCTATTTCTTTATCTAAAACGTCAATAAATTGACCTATGGGTCATCTTGCCCCCCCCCCCCCCCCCTTATCAAAATACCCTGGCGCCGCCCCTGCTTTTAACATCATACATTATGTATTATGCCATTAAGTGAACCACCTGGGATTTCGCATAAATCTTTGAAGACAGTGGTGTTCAGTGAAGCATGACTCTGGAAACTTAAACAGCTTACCATTGGAAAGCATACATTTATGAATTACTCTTACCATGCAATTCAGTGCTAGTAAAACATAATTATTTGATTTTTAGGAATGTTCCAAAATTGGATTTCCTTTTTGCACCCAGTATACGAATGTAAAGTCCACAACCAGTAGGCCAATGATATTTATCATGGCTTCCAAAGCAAAATTAGTTCATGCTCTTCTCAGTCATCTTAAGCCCGCCGCCAGTGGCGTATCTAGGGGGTGCAAAGGGGGGCAAGTGCCCCGGGCGGCACTTTGAGGGGCGGAAAAAAAGCAAAAGAGAGAAAGGGGAAAAAAGGAGGAATGAGGAAAAAAACATAATCCTTAAGGATTCTTTGCCCCATCGGCAGTGTATATGCAGTACAAGTACAGTTTTTGACGGTTTAAATTGCAAAAAAAACCACCAAAAAACAAAAAAACTTGCTCCCTCGCATAATTATTTTCTTTCAGGATATCGTAATTTCGAGACCCCATTATATAATTCTTATACAACGTTTTTCAAGGGTTCCAAATGTGAAAAATTTAGATGTATTTTGTCGTTGCATAAAACAGTATATTCAGAGATTCAGCATTTAAAAGAAATCTCAACTTTCAATTATGCGCCCCCCCCCCACCATCGGCTGGGTAAATGCACTAGAAATACAGTTTTTGAGGGCTTAGAATGAAAAAAAAAGCTCGGTCGTTCTGCTCCCTCGCATAATTAGTTTCTTCCAGGATCTCGTAATTTCGCCCCCCCCCCCTTTACTGTATAGTTCTTAAATAGGTTTTTAAAGGGCTCAAAATTTGAAATACAATTACATGTACATGTATAAAGATGTCGTATATTTGCCTGCAGGCTATCATGGAAGTTTCATCTCCCTCTCAATATTGCGCCCCCAAAATAGAATAAAGTGCATAAAACAGCATTTGAGAAATTCAACATTTACAAGGAATCTCAATGTTCATTGGACTTGCCAAATTCCTCCATAAGGCCTATTTTGCAAGGGTTTTCGTTTTATTTTACCCCAATTTTAGAAGGGAGTAAATGGAAAACCGTTTATTAATGTACAAACTTCGAAATTCTCAACCGCTCGATTGCAGTGGTCAGTTGCAAAATTACCTGGGTAAAATATGCAAGAAATTGTGTTTGGTACGGTTAAAAATGAAAAACAATTCCAGCTTGTTCGCTTCGCTCTCTCGACTGTACAAAAAAGTAGATAGGTTTGGGCACTTGGGGCGGGGCGCAACTGTATTGTTTGCCCCGGGCGCCATGATCCCTAGATACACCACTGCCCGCCGCACAATACATGATCCGACTGCGACCTGATTATCGAACAAATAGCATTTAGCATTAAACATGAAAGTGTAAACAAGTATAATTATCTTATTTGAAGTTCAGAATAATGATAGGACTACTAAAAATCGAAATTTTGGTTTTAACTGCAAGCCTTGTGGTCGGGGTAAAGGCCAAAATAGGCTTCAAATCGTAGCCGATCGCAAGGTTGCTTTGACGTCACTACGATTCGGAATTAAGTTCGCTTTAATTCCTCCAGGGAGGCTCGCAATAGTCCGGGATTTCGATTTTTTTTTTATTCATACGACTATCCAAAACTTTGATCATTAAGATTTCACATGTTTGAATGTTCATATCAAATGCTATAACAATTTTTTTCAAAAATCGGATCGCAGACGGATCGTATAGCATGGTATAGTGTGCGGCGGGCTTTAGTTACTTGATTTTATCTACACCTAGAATCAGTTACTCACCAGAAACCTTCGGAGTTGGATTGACAAGGAACCCACTTCCAAGGATGTCAGTGAGATGATTGGGATATGAGAGGTGAATCAATGTGTCTTTGAGTGGAAACTTGACCATATGGGGCGGCGTAAGGGGGGTGCAGAGGGTGATTCCCTCTGATTGGATACATGTGCACCGCCCAATCCCTAGCAAAGATTCTGGCGCCGCCCCTGCTCTGCCATATCTTGTATTCAGCATGAGACATTTTTCTTCTTTATTCAGGTGACTCTTCATGATAAGTCACCCGTGTACGTTGGAGATACGTTGGAGATAAACCCATCATGCCCATTGTTCTCTTTCTTTCTCTTGTTCTCACTATCTCTGTTTGCATTTCATGACTGATATTGGTCATATTGATAGCTCCTTTTATATCTCTCTTCTTCTTCCTCTCCCTTCCTCCCACCCATCTCTCTCTCTCTCTCTCTCTCTCTCTCTCTCCTCTCTCTCTCTCCTCTCTCTCCCTCTAAACCAACCTTTCTCCTTTCTATTCTGTCTTCTCTCTCTCTCCCTCTTCCCTCAGCATCTTCTCTCCCCTCTCCTCTCCCTCTCGCACATTCCATTTGCCTTCCTTCTATCTGTATCTCTCTCTCTTTCAAATATGTGTAATGAACTAATTGACTTTGGCAAAGCTAAAACCCAAGTATAGCATATTTGCTATAATCATACAAACTCAACAAAATAATCAATGTTGCTATAAAAGAGTGACATGGTCTTTATTACACATTCTTGACCATCTAATCAAAATAATAACGGAATTTGAAATAAAGTCAAATACTATATAATACTGAAATTCATTTCAGTATTTTTCTACTTGTACTGAGATAATTTACCATTTATCCATTTACAATTACACGGTGCAGTTAGAGATCAGCCTTGCCGAAAAAATGTCGAGGTTTCGTTATATGAAAGTTAGAAAATTGGAAGACAATGATGCATGTATTTTTAAAG
>CM057164.1:12243831-12257019 GCA_029962745.1 Echinometra lucunter
TTTGAATTTATATGTACACAGTGGCAGTGGCGTATCTAGGGGGCTGTAAGGGGGGCAAGTGCCTGGGCAGCACTTTGAGGGGGCGCAAAAAACAAGAGAGAGAGAGAGAGAGAGAGAGAGAGAGAAAAGGAAAATGTGGGAAAAACATGATCCTTAAAGATTCTTCGCCCCATCGGCAGTGAAAATGCAGTACAAATACAGTTTTTGACGGTTTAAAATGAAAAAAAAAATCTTAAGCTCGGTCGCTTTGCTCCCTCGCATAATTATTTTCTTTCAGGATCTCGTAATTTCGAGACCCCAGTATATAGTTCTTAAACGGCTTTATCAAGGGTTCCAAATTTGAAAAATTAAGATGTATTTGTATTTGCAGAGGTTCAGCATTTAAACTTTCAATTATGCGCCCCCCCCCCCATCGGCTAGGTAAATGCACTAGAAATGTTTGAGGGCTTAGAATGCGAAAAATTTCTAAAGCTCGTTCGCTCTGCTCCCTCGCAGAATTAGTTTCTTTCAGGATCTCGTAATTTCGCCCCCCCCCCCCGTAAACCGTATAGTTCTTATTAAAATTGACTTCTAAAGGGCTCAAAATTTGAATACATGTACATGTAATGAAAATTTGAATACATGTACATGTAGATGTAATTTTCGTTTATTTGCCTGCAGGCTATTATGGAAGTTTCATCTCCCTCTCAATATTGCGCCCCCAAATATAGGATAAAGTGCATAAAACAGCATTTTGAGAGATTCAGCATTTAAAAGGAATCTCACCGTTTAGTCAACTTGCCAAATTCCTCGATAAGGCCTATTTCTCAAGGGTTTTGTTGTATTTTATTCCCAATTTTAGAAGGGAGTGAAGGGAAAACAATTTATCAATGTACAAAAAATTCTCAACCGCTCGATTGCAGTGGTCAGTTGCAAGATTTCCTGGGTAAAATACGCAAGAAATTTTGTACGGTACAGTTAAAAATGAAAAGAATTGCCGCTCGTTCGCTTCGCTCCCTCGATTGTACAATAAAGTAGATAGGCTTGAGCACTTGGGGGGGGGGGGGGCGCGCAACTGTATTGTTTGCCCCGGGCGCCATGATCCCTAGATACGCCACTGCAAAGTGGCGTAGTGAGCCAAATATATATTTGGGGGGGGGGGCTGCGCAACCCCTCCAAATGGAGGTTGGAGGATTACAGCTGCTGAAAAGAAGGAGGAAAAGAAGAAAAAAAGGTCCTCAAGGAAAATAATGAATTACGGAATTAAAAAAAGGCCCAATCGGCTAGATAATCTTTGTAAAGAAAATTCGATGCAATGACGATGTTGAAGATATGCAAACAATGATTTCAGAAAGAAACTTAGTCGTGATATTTTTTATTTTTTATTTTTTATTTTTTATTTTTGGGTGGGGGCAGCAGTCCCCATAAAATCATTTTATTGAACTTAAGAATGGGACAAACTGAAGTGAAAACTAAAAAATGAAACTGAATGAAATGGTGACAATTGGGTGGGAAATCCTTTATCATATCATCATGACTTTTAATCATTATTATTACAATTACTTTTGAAAAAAAAATCATTATGAGGATCTCAAATTGGTAATCTGTTATGTGCAATTTTTCCTCACATAATAGATACTAAAATGTCATTTAAAAAAAATTGGACAGGTTCATCTCCTTGTAAAATCATCTTGCTATCAGATGGCTCATAACATACTGGGCAAGATTAATAATGTCTTGAGTCCAACACCGTGTGACAGTGACAAAATGAAAAGGATCGAAACATGTTCAAGCAAGAAGAAAAACAAGTTTCTGTTCAGTTCACATTAAAAAAAACTTATTCCTTAACAGTGAAGATTTATCAATTGTCTGCTAGACCCAAAGTGGCAATGCTAATATTGAACAATTAATCATAAAACTCACTTCTGAAAACAACATTAACCAAGGTCACGTACACTAGTCTCCGTAGCCATGGTAGCATTGTCAAACACACATATACTCTAATAAGGGTTTAAAGGGATGTATAAAGATGTAATAGACGGCAATATTGAAGTCATGATTCTCTTGTCAACAAATACAGTCACCACATTAAAATTCGATGCGAGGCCGTGCTATTGATTGTTGCGTGCGAACAAAAGCACCACTCCCCCCTTTCTGTTTCTTCTTCTTTCTTTCTACTTCTCTTTTTTTTTTCATTTTTCCTCTCTCTCTCCCTTTCCCCTCTCCTTCTTTATTCTCTGCGTTGTTGCTGTGATGGATGCACTTCAAGTAAATATCGTCATTTCCTGATGAAGCCCTGTATGAGCAAAAGTTTGAACTTAAATCTTACATAGAAATTTTTGAATTTATTTTGCCTTCTTATCAAACTTTCGATTCGGAAGAATAAAACTCACTTTGAATTTTAATTTCTGATAAGAAACCAATAGCCATATATACTAGATGTTGGATCAGACCAAATATGTAAGATAATGACATTATTAATCATGTTGATATTCATTTTCCAATTTCATTATTAGTAGTACTGGTCAGTGTTGGTAGCAGACTGAAGAGCAAATTATCGGATACCCTGTACCAGTAGGCCTATCTGCATAATATTGAACTGTATTTTTTTCTACACTGCTCTAACATGCTCAAAACAAGGATAATTATGAGTGTTACCAACTTCGAAGAAATTTTTGCTCAACATGATCAAAGGTATTATCCAGTTTAGCTTCACAATAAATAGTTTTCAATTACAAAATGCCCCCCCCAAAAAAAAAACCCCAACAACAACAACAACAACAACAACAAACCGTTATTCCGCATATAGCTCGAAGTTTTTCAGGTACCAAAACTTTTTTCTTTTAGTTTGCAATACTTGACATACCTGGAGGTGGCCCTGACCAGCTTCGGCGGCGGCGGCGGCGACGACGACGACCACAGCATGAGTCTGAAATGGACAAAAAAGAAAGAAAAAAAGATGCATTACTCTTTACAGCATCAGTACAAATCCACTCTCTGGTGTCCTACCAGCGATCTATCCATGTAATTTGGCATTTAATCGAAATTCTGGAATATACAATAGTAATGGTTTAAAAGGAATAGAAACTGAGAAATCATGGGGAAAGGCAGGGTGATCTCGGATGAGAGAGGGGGAATGCAGTCGGCCGCTCGAGTTTCAAGAAAAGGGATAATCCATTCTAAACAACTGTGATTTATTGCCGTACGTGTTTCAAATTTCGCGCAGTGAAAAAGCTAATAAACAGCTAGTCATAATTATGGAAAAAACAATTACATGGCCAGCTCCCTGGGAGAGCCTAAGGGGTGTTACGTAATCCGCGGCGACGACGTGTCGGGGAAAGGCAATGGAGTTTAATGGCTAGACTAACAAACCAGAAGTAAACTATATTTTGTATTTTGAAATGTTGGAGCATTATACAAGACGTTTCTTCGAGTGAACACGATGAGACCTGTTAAGAGTCTAAACACTTAGAGTTGTTGAGAAAATTAATGTGAGAACTAGTCCGGGAGCCAGCGGGGGTCAGCCTAGCTGAAAAGGTTACCAATTTTCATCTCCATAGCAATTTAGTATGTATGCCCCTTAGTACGGAAATGCAAGTCTGGCTGGTCATCGGTGGTGGGTGTGGCCAGGAGGGCCATGAAAAGGAGCCCCCAAAATTAGGCTAGCCTAGCTGAAAAAGTAACCTCATGAAATCTGTGGGATATTGTCGGGCATAGCCCAAGGCTCATTGAAACACCACTGCCAGACTTTTTTGGTGGTGGGGAGTAGCCGCCAGACGCAAAAAACTGGTGCGTCAGAATTAGGCTAGCCTAGCTGAAAAAGTAACCTCATGAAACCAACTGGAACTTGTTCTTTACATTCAGAGATGTAATGCATGACCATTGCCAGACGTTTTAAGTGGTGGGGCGTAGCCGCCAGACGCCCTCAAAGGCCTACTATTTCCAGCTAGGCTAGCCTAGCTGAAAAAGTAACCTCATGAAACCAACTGGAACTTGTTCTTTACATTCAGAGATGTAATGCATGACCATTGCCAGACGTTTTAAGTGGTGGGGCGTAGCCGCCAGACGCCCTCAAAGGCCTGCTATTTCCAGCTAGGCTAGCCTAGCTGAAAAAGTAACCTCATGAAACCAACTGGAACTTATTCTTTACATTCAAAGATGTAATGCATGACCATTGCCAGACATTTTAAGTGGTGGGGCGTAGCCGCCAGACGCCCTCAAAGACCCACTTTTTTCCAGCTAGGCTAGCCTAGCTGAAAAAGTTACCTCATGAAACCAACTGGAACTTATTCCTTACATTCAAAGATGTAATGCATGACCATTGCCAGACGTTTTAAGTGGTGGGGCGTAGCCGCCAGACGCCCTCAAAGGCCTACTATTTCCAGCTAGGCTAGCCTAGCTGAAAAAGTTACCTCATGAAACCAACTGTAATTTGTTCTTTAGATTCAAAGATGTAATGAATGACCATTGCCAGATGTTTTGAATGGTGGCTCGAAGCTGCCAGAAAGCCGAAAAGATACCCTCCCCCCACCCCCGCCACAATAATGGGCTATCAGCTGGAAGGTGAAGGTAAAGGTGAAACAATCAGAAAATATTATGAGTATGTAATAGTGAATAAAGAAAATCGACTGTTAACAGACTTGTATTGGATGATGTTTAGAACGTGGGTGTATTTATCACCCTCCCCCTCTACACATAAACACACACGCACACACCCCACACACACCCACACCCCCACCCCAAACACACATTTAATCCTCATTGATAATTTGTATACGTGTTTGATGCTTTGAACATAAAAAAGGGCAAATGCTGAAACCTCAATCTTCAAATATAGGAAAACACAATGCTGTGATTTTGATAAAGAAAATGAGTTATCTTTATTTCCCGCCAGGGTAACATGCTGACAAACAAAAACAATAAAACAAAATATTTCCCCACATCTAACAGACACGGCAGTTTGTGAATTTTAATCCAGTTGTTGCAATTTGTGTTCACTTGTTACTTTGTGTCGATGCACTGGTGGCTAAACATTCAATAATTTCAGTTTGGATATGTTTGGAAAGACGTCTTTTGATGAAAATGTATTTTAGTCCCCTCTTGTATGAAAGGCTTTCATACTTTTGTTAAATCCGTGATGATTATGAACGGAGGGGAACTGTTCAAAACACTACTGTTTGAAGATTATCAAAAGATGAACATAGTTTGCCAAAGCTTGACAAGTTTCTATCTCTGTCACGCTCGTAATGAACAAAACTTCCTGCAACAAAAAAATTCATGCTGTCTTTAAACTCATGCTTTAAAGGCATTAGTGTGCTTTTAGTGAATAGAGATGAACAAGAAAGATAAACAGTGAAAGTTTGAGCAAAATCGGACAATCTGTTCAAGAGTTATGAATTTTGAAAGTTTGAAAGTTTAAGTAAATCCCTATTATAGGGATCCTTGAGTTGACAACTTTGCCAGCATCTGTGATGTCACTGTGGACAACTCTCCATTCATTTTGTGTATGATTTATAAATAAAAAAAAGGAATTATTAGAAATTTTGAGTCTGGAATCAAAATAATCCTTACCAAAATGCTTGCAGAATTGATGTAGCCATGTCATACTCAAACAGTAAATCAAAAGAATTTCTATTTTTCTTGAAAAAGAAGAAAATGTTAAATTATGCACACAAAATGAATGGAGAATTGTCCACTATGACATCACAGATGCTGGCAAAGTTGCCAACTCAAGGATCCCTACAATAGGGATTTGCTTAAACTTTCAAAATTCATAACTCTTGAACAGATTGTCCGATTTTGCTCAAACTTTCACTGTTTATCTGTCTTTTCCATCTCTATTCACTAAAAGCACACTGATGTCTGGGTTGCTTTCTCCTTTAAGTACTTGATCTGCAAGGTTTAAAATGCCAGCTTTCAACACAAATGCTCCAGCAGTAACTTTATGGAAGGATAATGCAATACTTATTTAGCTCTTTAACAACATGAACAAAGTGAGGTTATAGGTATTCCGTTATAGTTGAGAAGACAAGATAAAATAAATATATATGCATACATATATGAACTTCCGTAGCGTGCCTTACATGAACTCATATCATTTGCTTCTCTTAACTAAAAAGGACATCTGAAATTATTCAAATTCATTTTTGAACTTTATCAAAAAAATGATAAAATTAGTGTTTCCAAACGCTTGACACGTGTCTAATAATTCGTCACGCTCACAAGAAATATAACTCATATCAACAAGAAATTCACGTTGTGTTTAATTAAACTAATACTGTAAGTACTTGGTTCGGAAGGCTTTAGATGCTCACTTAAGTGAGCTTAAATGAAAAATGAAGCCCAACATTTTTATGTATTATCTTGTAGTTGCAGAGCCGATGAGTCAGGGTAAAATAAAGAATGTTCCCCACTTTTTGCCTTACATGAACTCATCCTTTACTTTTCAACTAAAGACGACATCTCAGTGTTCAAAATTACTGTTTGAACATTTCAGCACAGAATGAATTTTATCCGTGTTTGCGAACTTGACACATTTCCCCTTTCAAAAGCATTACGTAAAAAAGATTACGTAATATATATATATGTAAAAGAAAAATGTGTCGATGTATACTTTCTGATGAAACCATCCGAAAAAACTCCAGTACGTATCTTCTTTTGACTGGTCCCTCTTAATCAAGCTCGCCATCTATGCCACACAATTTCTGTGATATATTAAAATGTTTATCGTTCACAATGACATTTCCATATTTTTTCAGATCCCTTAATCTTGTTAACTTTATCTTGTCGATGCCAGAGCATGGATACGAAATTCGCATATCGATCATGAGTGCAGCAAGTTCTACGCTTCATGTTTTGTGCACGAGTTTCATCTCACCTGAAAGTTTCCTGATCCATTGCAATATTAGTTGGGTTATTAAATCTTTCACAGTTTTCCGAAGTAAAGTCAGTCAAACCTATAGATTGCTAAAATTGATCACACGTATTTAGATTTTCCTTAAAATCATTACCACACATTACTTTCATACCATCATTTGACAATGAGCTAGACCTGTAGCCCTCTGCATTTCAATTGTACGCAATTATAACAAGATCAACGAGATACTTTTTCCTGAACCAATAGTGACTCACTCGGCACATTGCTTTATATGCTTGAGATAAAAGCACACTGTCTTTGACTTTCACGCCCCAAAATGAATACGTCAAAAAGTAAATAAAAAAACACCATCAACCCATGACACACCTGGATCATGCTTATCTTTTCTCGTCCGGCACGACTTTAACCATGACCTGTGACATAAAAGTTTAACTTCAACTCTTCAACGCCGGTTCAACGTCATCACATAATCGGTAAAGAACATGTAATCTGCAGATATTTCTTTAATATGAGTAATCTACGTCTTCTTGCTTGGAATCAGAATCCTCACTCCACAGTTCATCGTCTGAGATGATAGGTGTTTCGTTGATACTTTCTTGTTCGGGCTCATCATCACTTGTTTTAGTTTCAAGGTCCTCATCCTGGTCTCTGCCATTTCTGAACATTTTCTGGCAGCTTTGAGCCACCATTCAGAACGTCTGGCAATGCTCATTCATTACATATTTGAATGTAAAGAACAAGTTCCAGTTGGTTTTATTAGGTAACTTTTTCAGCTAGGCTGGCCTAGCTGAAAAAGGTGGGTCTTTGAGGGCGTCTGGCGGCTACGCCCCACCACTTAAAACGTCTGGCAATGGTCATTCTTTACACCTTTGAATGTAAGGAATAAGTTCCAGTTGGTTTCATGAGGTTACTTTTTCAGCTAGGCTAGCCTAGCTGGAAATAGTAGGCCTTTGAGGGCGTCTGGCGGCTACGCCCCACCACTTAAAACGTCTGGCAATGGTTATGCATTATATCTTTGAATGTAAAAAATAAGTTCCAGTTGGTTTCATGAGGTTACTTTTTCAGCTAGGCTAGCCTAGCTGGAAATAGTAGGCCTTTGAGGGCGTCTGGCGGCTACGCCCCACCACTTAAAACGTCTGGCAATGGTCATGCATTACATCTCTGAATGTAAAGAACAAGTTCCAGTTGGTTTCATGAGGTTACTTTTTCAGCTAGGCTAGCCTAGCTGGAAATAGTAGGCCTTTGAGGGCGTCTGGCGGCTACGCCCCACCACTTAAAACGTCTGGCAATGGTCATGCATTACATCTCTGAATGTAAAGAACAAGTTCCAGTTGGTTTCATGAGGTTACTTTTTCAGCTAGGCTAGCCTAATTCTGACGCACCAGTTTTTTGCGTCTGGCGGCTACTCCCCACCACCAAAAAAGTCTGGCAATGGTGTTTCAATGGCCCTTGGGCTATGCCCGACAATATCCCACAGATTTCATGAGGTTACTTTTTCAGCTAAGCTAGCCTAATTTTGGGGGCTCCTTTTCATGGCCCTCCTGGCCACACCCACCACCGATGACCAGCCAGACTTGCATTTCCATACTAAGGGGCATACATACTAAATTGCTATGAAGATGAAAATTGGTAACCTTTTCAGCTAGGCTGACCCCCGCTGGCTCCCGGACTAAACTCGAAGTGTATGACTAGGTTGAGTTCGGTAAACTTCGTGCTGTCCTAACTTTTATCGCATTAGTCCGACGGGCTCGCATAACGGACGGATTATAGTGTACAAGTAAGCAAGCCTTTTGCAAATGAATTACCAAAAGAATTTAAAGATTGTCCATCATTATCATCCTTTAAAAGTAAATATAAATCATATCTTATCAACTCACCATCAACATCTAAATGAACTTATGACTGTTGTGTCTTTTTTTTGTGTGTGTTTTTGTTTCTTTTTTTTTTTTTTTGTTTCTTTTAATGTTACCTTATTCTCACAATGTAGGTTAATACTTTTTTGTCATGTTCGTTCATCCGTTTTGTTTTGTTCTGCCTTAATTTTGTCTGGTTGTGTTATTGTTTTGTTGTTAAAATGTAGACATAAAGGGGATCGGCCTCGACAGGTCTTTGGCCTTTGCCGATCTCCTACGTCCACTACATTTTAATTTTTTGTCTTGTTTTATTATCGTATTATTTCCCTTTATACCTATTGCAATGTAATGTATATACTTTTTCTTTTTTATGGATGTGAATAAAGTGAATTGAAAATTGAATTGAAATTCGTTTTCCCCATGATTTCCCAGTTGCAGGCTGCTTTAAGTAACTCTTTCGAAAGTGGATTGAACTATTTTCAGCTTTTATTTCTACTCTACAATGAAGTAATGCCCAGTGACTCCTCAATAAGTTGATATTCACCCCCGTACACCTTTGACAAGACTTTTCAAATGTTTTTTTTTTTGTCAGTCCACTAAATCTAAATAACATATCCTGTCAATTAAAAGAAGTTTAAAACTGAAAATCACTCTTCATGTACCATTCAAATTACAATCTTCTGCCACAGTATTTCTGAAGAGGTGCACACTAAGAATAATAGGTTCAATTTTACACCCTTCATATGCAACACTAGGAGGTCCTTTATGGGTACAACTTTGCACCCAAAGAAGCATGATTATGCAGCTTCAAGGGTGCAATGAACTATACTTTGCCCCTTTAAGGGTCCAGAGTTGTACCCTTTAGGGCAGGTGCAAATTCGCACCCTTTTGAATGCAAAAATTTCTGCATCCCGAAAGGTGCAAAGTTGCACCTTTAAGGATACAACAAGTGAAAGAGGGTGCATCTTTGCACCTTTTTCATGTAGGGTGCAAGATTGCACCCCAAAAGGTGCTGCCAGTGTTGCATTTAGGGTGCAAAACTGAACCTTTAATTCTAAGTATATACACTTGAGAATATTTCCTACTCTTGGAGAAATGGAAGGGAATCAACCACATGTACATTGTTCATATTATGATTATTGATATTTCTTCCTCTTACTATGGTCACTGCATGGCGTCCTTCCCACATGGTGGCTCACACAGCATGGATGCCGCTGACCATGCTGATGAGGTGGAAAGTCCAAAGCAGACAAGGGGGGGGGGGCGTGATACTCGAAAGGGTATAAGAGCAAAATGGTTTTCCCATCAATACTACATAGATAACAATACCAATACAATTTCTTTCAAAGTGCAAAGAAGTCCAATTCAAAATTAGAACAGCCATTATTCAGTTTACTTGAAAATGTCTTTTGTCCATTTGTCATGGAGCTGCTGGCAATAGAGTGCTTTCAAACTAAACAGTTTCTTACCCACGATAGAAAAAGGGGAATTAGTCAGACCGTTTGCGAAATTTTCTTTTCTTGTGCGTGATCCAAGGTGTTTTTTTTTTCTTTAAAAATCGATGCTGTTTCATTCTCAAGGTTGCTAACACGTATCTTGACATTTCATTTGAAAGGCAGAGAAGCAATAATCCATCACATCAGAACGATTATATCGGAGATATACGCATTTATGAATTGGTGTGTTGTTGTTGCGTTGCAACCGTCAAAGGTCTGTAACCCTTATAGCTTCCAGATTCCAAAATTTGAAGAATTCGTTGATTTTTTTTTTCTCGCTTTTGTTGGCATGCACCATTCATTTCTTCATATCTTTGCGGTTTGGAAATATTTAATGGATAGTACAAGATCACTACCACACAGGGAGTTTATTTCAATTGTACACCTTGATGAATGCTTCCCCCTCAGGCGTGTGCTTAATGATCAATTATTTCATATAGAATTGCCTCCTGATTTGGAGAAAATGATTAGACCACATGCCGAGATGAAAAATAGCCCAAAGTTTATCGATCAAATTGTGGCACTGGGTTCAGTTGGAGTGCTCGGTTTGCTGAAATGTTGATCATAAAAATAAATACCGGTACATAATTAAGGAACAGTTTACCCTTTGTGGATAAGACTCTGTTAACAGAGTATATGGATTCAGGAGAGTCACGATGGTCCGGAAGCCCTATTCTTTTCATCCGTGGCACATGTTGTTTTGTTTTTTTAACCAAATTTCGGGTAAATAAATCTTTGAGAAGAAACTATGACCTTAATCACACAAACACACACACACTTCAAATATATTGGGTAAAAATGTGCCATAAGGGTGATTATGTGTCCAACCAACTTTGGGCATTTCTTTGCTCATTTCTTTTTATCAAATTTGAGGGAAATTTTGCACATTCTAAATTGATTACTGCTTATATTTTTAGCCTAAGTATAAACAATATGATTCCCGCATTAGGTAAAAATATTGCCCAAAGTTGCTTATAGACATACAATTTCTCTCGTGTTGGTTAAAATTTTACCCAATATTTTTTACACACCTCGAAACTCACAACTTTAAAGAGGCTCTGTCGTGGGTTTTCATGGGGAGTGAATCATAATTTGCTGACACCAGATTTTGTGAAAGCACGGGTAATACCTGTTAAAGAGCTACATTTCTGGAGCACAGCAAAACAAGATGTCCCAGCATAAACATTCTTCGGCCTGCTTCGTGCATTCTCGGGCCAAAGAAAGTTAGATAATGACTTTGCCATATGGGGCAAAGGGTGGAATATACAGAGCATTACATAAGGTCTGTTGATCATAAAACTCATAGTGATGGACAACACCTGTTACTGGGTAAGCACCCACGGTGTCGAATTCCCCATGAAAGCCCACGACAGCGCCTCTTCAACAATGATTCGGCAAAAAAATTGACCAAATTTTTACCAAGACTGGTAAACATGCTGTCCACAACATTTCTTGCGTCTTAACGACGCAAGTCGGCCAATGCATTTACTATTTTAATGGGCAACTTAATTTGCCAAACCCCTCCTGCCCAATCGGGATTTTCCAAATTGTCCATTTGCTCAACTGTTGATAGTGTTTTTATATGTTAGTTGATAATTACGCAACATCCTTTACCCAATTCTTTGTTTCCATATATCATGTATATGATGGGTAATAACGGTAATAACTGCCCTACCACGTAATATCAATCACCCAAACTGTACAGTTGCCCAGTATTTTCCCCCTTCTCCTCAATACAAATAGAGATGCATCCCGAATCTCGTTCCAAACCTGTTTTTAAACCTAACCTAATTCGGTTCCATGGCATTTGCTCCGGAGACAATTGCTCCCATGGAAAATCTGCTCACTAAGCCAAACATAAAGCCTAACCCCAAACACTAACCTTAATCCTTATCCTCACATAATTCTGAGCCAAAACCCCTATTACAACCCTAACCCTAACCCTATGTCTTCGGAAAAATTAAGACAGGAGCAATTGTAGCAGGAGCAAATGTCGCGTCATCCCTAATTCATCCTATCCAAACCCATTCCATCGATTTGGTCAACTCGAATGCAAGCATATGATGAAGGTTTAAATCGAACCATCTGAAACTATATACCCAATTTAAAAAATCATGAATATTCATGATTCACTTTACCATTGTTGTAGTAAATTTTACTCAACTTTTTGAAAAGTACATCACATATGCATTTCCCTAGTATGATGAAATATTATTTTACACACAAAGTTGCCAATATTCTGATTCTTGAATAAAATTAGCATAACTTCCATTCCATTAATCCAATAAAATATTGCATTAATTAAGAGGAATTAGGCAAAAATAGCTAAGTGCCCCTGCACATGTTGGCATATTTGACTGTCTGAGGCCCGCAATTTGGGTGATGTTCGTTATTCCGAAGGTTCGTTATTCCGAAGTTTCGTTATACTGAAGGTTCGTTATTCCGAAACACGCAAATTGCGTATACCTTCGTTAGTCCGAAAATGAAAAAGGGTTCGTTAACCCGAAGGTTCGTTAGTCCGAAAATGAAATAAGGTTCGTTATTCCGAAGGTTCGTTAGTCCGAAAATAACTAACAAATTCACGAACCTTATTTCATTTTCAATGAATCAATTTTAGACTAACAAAAGGCCTACTGGTATACAGGGGAAGAAAGTTGTTACCATTTCACAGAAATTTGCACGATAAAAACTGCATCATGGGTGGTTTTACATGCATATATCCAGAACGGTTCGGCAAGAAAGATTCTATATACATACGTTTTAGTTTTAATTTTGAAAGTGCATTTTTTTCCAAATTAAAGACCATTCTGCAATTTATGCTGGACTATACCGAGCTAAGTGATTGGACGACTGAATCGATGGATTTGAAGATACTTTCAGGTATCACATTCATCAGTAAGTCCGTGCTGTTCAAAGAGATTTCGCAACCCAACAAGTTATGGTGTTACCAATTCATCGTGCAAGGGGAAAAAACTGTTCTGGA
>CM057164.1:12257519-12267577 GCA_029962745.1 Echinometra lucunter
TTTCAAGTACAGTGTGCGGTGTTGGGTGTTGGTATTGACAGCATGAAAAGGCTGCTGAACCAAGCTCCGAGACCAACGATCAGTTTAGATGGACGATACTGATCTCCTTATCAGTAGCTTAACAATGAGTGACGTCATACTCTTTGTGAAAAATCTTGAGGATGAAATCATTTTCACTCAGAAACTCTAATACATCATATAAGATTTGAATGGCATAATCATTCAGAGAATCCAAGAGAAACAGTCTCGACTTGTGAACTTGTTTAACCACCAACATGTTATGAGTGGCCGTAGCAACAGCCCATTCCGCATTTCAGCAACAATGACATTGTAATGATAACAACACTAACACAAACACTGCACTTAAAATCATAAATTTCCTGATCCCTACGGACTGGTGTTGGAGAAAGGGTAAATTACATGTAAATCGTCAACACAAACTGTGATACTTGGTTCAGCAGACGACATTTAACACCAACACGTAACACTGACTACCGGAAATGCATCATATTTTGCGAGGTCAATCCTAACACCAGCCTGATTTCAAGTTTGGTGTTGGAGGCTGGTGTTGGTGTTCTCACAGCACTAACACCAAACATGAAATCACCCCAATTATCTTGTCACAAAAGCTTTTATGCTACATGTATATGGAAGAAAGGAGACAAGAATAAGTCGAAAGGAAAGTGGAAAAAAGATGGACTGCCACGTCAATAAAAAATTGCTTTAGTTAAGCCTATTCCTGAAAAAAGGAAGTTTCTAAATCTGAGTTTCAATTCAATTTAAAAAGTCTTGCCTATTGAAATCCCAGCAAACTCTTGCCAAAAAATTAAGGAATCTTCTTTATTTTTACCCTGTCCATGATCTTGCTTGTCACAATACAAGCTTAGTTCAGAGGCACCAACCATTGTCATTCAAAAACAATGTGTTACAGTCTCTGAACTGTGAAACTAACATAGCTAACATTTGCCACTACAGTATAGCAGCTCCTGATTTGACACAGTAAGAGACTGACAAAAATAGGCTCTTCTCAAGGCTTCAAGGAATTGTGTTTAGGTGTTAAAATAGGGTCTGTGTATGCAGACTAATGCAAGCTTGTGACCAATAATTGACCTGACATTAGGGTTGACTTTCACACAGATATATGAGTTCATAATCATGTAGTACATATCAGTACAATATCCCCACTTCTTGTTCTACATCTTACGACATGCAAGACTCATGAGGAATCTTGAAGAATTCATAATAAGCACCCTTGCTCGTAACGTTATTACAGACCAAAAAAAGAAAAGAAATCCTACAACCTCCTGTCCCTCCTTTCCCAGAGAACAGTCAGATGTGTCTGACAAACATAAAGCTAAATATATTCATAAAAATTTGAAGGAGGTACTCCCAAAAGAATCTGTATGCTATCATGGGTAAGAGTGTTGAAACCTCAAGGCCTGTATTCATGTCACTTAAAAGTCCCTATGATTGAAATGATGAGCTGTTTCTCAGCGATTATGGACCTGGTTGAATAGTCTATTTTTGATAACCTGTGACATGAGTCCATGGATGACCTCTATGGTGGATTTGCAGCTGAAGGGAAAAAAAGAAAAAGAAAAACTGATCAGACATCAAGATATCTGTAGCTTGGTGTTATATAAATTACTTTCTGGAAGAAAGACTATTGAATCTCATGACACTTTTATCCCCCCTCAAAAAAAAAAGAGAGAGAAAGAAAAAAAATAAAGAAAGAAAGAGAGAAAAACATTTAAACAAAAAATTAAAAACTATTGAATATTTTTGGATCGAACAGAGAATTCTGGGGGTGGGATTGATACTGATTTGATGTTGGAGGCAATCAAAATTCCAAATAGCCCCTCAAAAATACCACTGTACAGTGGAACCTCGTTATAAAGAACACTGTTATAACAAACACTCGTTACAACAAGATAATTTTCTTTGTATTTCATCATTTTTTTAGCCCTGATATAACAAGGTTTCGATTATAAAAAGGTAATTTCCTTGGTCCGGAGGAGTTTCTAATAACAAGGTTTGCCTGTATTTTCTGTTCTTGAGGCATTTTTTTGTCATTTTGAAGGAAAAATATATCTGTCGAAAATCAGGATTGCCATTATAATCATTACAATAAAGACGAAAAATTCTGTACAACCATCTCCACCACCACCTTAAAGACATTGGTTAACATTGTAATGATTTTTAAAAATCTTGTTTTGTTACTTGAAAATGGGGTAAACATAAGGGTTATGAGTAAAAATACCAGTCTGAAAGTTTCAAAGTATAATATCCACAGGAAGTATTTTTAAATATCAAATATGTGAACCAATTTTTGAAATATATACGAGGGTTGGTTGCACAGAATAGACATAAGGAGTGCGCATGCGCGTATAAATCACCTTACCGTACTGTGTGTATTGGCGTATCACGCGGCGGGAGGCACATAGCGGCATTTTCAAATTCAAGCAAAGTGGTCCTCTCAGTGATTGTCTTGTGAGACAAGGACAATAAAATCGCCATTTGTGTCTAACTTACACTTTTTCATTCCAAATTATGGTTGGTTTCAGGGGTTTTGAGTACAAATACACGTACTCATACACATGTTTCATCTTAGTTTGAGAATTTTTTTAAATCAGCTACATGTACTCACAAAGTTAGCCAATGCCTGTAAGCTTCACATTCCTGTATTTTATAACACAGAGATAAGTGGGTATGTAGAGGATCTTTCTACCAACCAATGACAAAAGGAAGCAACTATGTAGAATGATTTTCTCAGTAAAGGTAGAAAATATGTCACTGTTTTATGCGGAAATCTATGGAGTCGCTTCCTCTTTATGTGTCTATATTTCGCAAGTTGGGGGTCATGTGACCTTAACTTCTGCATCATCATGTACAGCATACAAAAAAGTACCCCAAATTAATAAAAGAGCCCATTTTGAAAGAAAAAAAAAAAAACCAAATCAGGTGCTTCCTTTTTTTTATTGGACTGCAGCTTTGTTGTACCCTTTCTATCCCCACCTGCCATTTCTTTACAAGCATCAAAGAAACTACAAACATTGTAGCTGGGATGCCAACTTTGTAAAGAGCACTGCATTATTTTGAGGGATGAAAAAAGGGTATTTTGGGTGGAAAAACAGTGTTTTCACCTTTCCTGCAACAGACATGTGCAGTAATACAATTTGGGCAAAAAATGTATTTTCCATGAAGCCTTCATTACAGTATTTGTGATAACAAAGCACTAAAGAGTACTGCAAAAAAGGAACAGTTGGCATCTTGGCTGTAGTTAAATGCCAGTTTCTCACAATCTACATGTACATAAGCTTCCAATGATGGCAAGTATCATGACATGGGTCTAAGGTGTAACCATCATAGAATATTCATCTCCATTATTATCATTTTCCTATAAGTCTCTAGTAGCTTTTCCTAGTTTATCCCCAGATTTCTTTTCATGGTTTATGGCATGCATGAAACCATGAAAAAAAATCCTCAACATTCAACATCACCATATGGTAGTTCAGCAAAATAGAGAGTATGGCGAAAAGATGTATCATGAACACAAACAATACAGAAAACAATATGCATTTGTCACCCTCCATCACAAAATGACTAACAAGTCAGAATTTGACTTTTCTTTGTGGGGTTAAATGGGTTGGAAATTAATTGATTTTAATCAGTGAAAGTAAATAACACAATTTGTCTTGAAATTGTACATGAAATCACGATTTTGAGCAATTTTGATTGTACGAAATGTTACATAACTTTGGAACCACATGCCCTGACATCATGAATTTGGTCTCAAAAGATGCGTGAGATCTGAAAGAAAAAATTCATGAAACGCCATGTCGACTGCTTGGTGCGTTGTGGACGTATAACATGAAACGTCGGGGGGGGGGGGGGGGGGGAGATTCCGCCCCCGGGCCCTTTAGGTTTAACGGTCTCTATAACCATCATCCTCTAAGAATCATCTTTATGATCCACATCATAATCATTTCCTTACTTGTCCCTAGTAGTTTTTCCTAGTTTATCTTCAGCCTTCTTCTCATGGTCTATGACAAGCATAAAGCTACCCTAATCTTAGGAAACCTTCTCAAGATTCTAGATGCAATCATGGCCATCATTTACAACAATTTAACATCTATGTAACCACTATCATATCCAAGTATCATCACTATGAACATTATAACCATCTCCTTACCTGTCCCTAGTTGCTTTCCCTAGTTTATCTTCAGCCTTCTTCTCATGGTCAACAGCAAGCATAAAGCTACCCCTTCCTAGCTGACTCTCTGCATTTTCTAACTTCTCTGACAGGTCTGAAACTTGGCCTATTGTATAGTCAGCATTCTATCATCAATGAAAGAGAAAGAGAAGAACAAGATGTACAGTGCTGATATGGTATGAAGGTACTTTGTGAAGTGGACTCTAAGCAACTCTCCAGCTTTTCTGATGGCTGATGGATCTGGTCTGTTTACCTGTATAAAGATCTCTGGACTTTACATCCTCCTCATCATCATTATACCATCATCATCATCCTCATAATCATCACCACCATCATCATCGTCGTCATCATCATCATCACTATAAACATCATACTCAACATCATACTCATCATACTCATCATTATCATCATCATCATCATCATCATCATCATCATCATCATCATCATCATCATAATCATCACCATCATCATCATCATTATCACCATCTTCATCACCATTACAATAATCATCACCATTACCATCATCCTCATCCTCATCTTCATCATCATCATCATCTTCACCATCATCAATCATCATTTACTAATGTCAGTATTTTACCTCTTACAAAGGAGTCAATAACTTGCATGACATAACTCCCTCCTTCCACTTCTTGTCTTAAGAATCCTCCTCTTTTAGACCAACCTTACATCTTTCTGTCTTCATCATATCTTTCCATGTAATCTTTGGTCTTCATTGTCCTCTTATGCCTTCCACTTCCACATCCCATGCTCTTTTTCACACGTACACTATCTTCCCCTCTGAACACACGACCCATCCATCTCAATCCATTTCTCTTCCACGTTTTCTTCCAGACCCAACCTTCCAAAGAAAGCAGACTGCAAAGTTTGGTCTGACCTACATGTAAACACTACTTGGGTATTGTATACAATAATAATAATAATAATAACATTCTGGATTTATACAGCATGTAATACATCTCTCCGAGACATGTCTAAGCGCTTTACAGAAAAATTATTACCCCAGGTTGTACTACATATGGGACTACAGTCAAATTAGATAACAAAAGAATTTTTAGTTTTAGAGAAATATTCTACATTTGAATATGGCCCAAGATACTCCACTCACTGTGAGTAGACTAGATGAACTCAGCGTGTTGACCCAGTATTTGTTCCAGAGAGATTCTAGCAGCTTACGATCCAGCGCTGATTTGAAGTACGAGATCTCCAGGCTATAGTACTGCTTGCAGTGTACACCAAAGTCTTCTATCTTGTTTAGTGGAATGGTCTGGTATTCTGATGGTCCATCATCGGGAGGTTTGTAACCCTGAAGGAGGAAAGAGAAGAGAAAGCTCATAAAATAAACAGATATAGGCATGTCTAAACCCTGGAGGAAAAACAAAGATATTACAATTTGATAGTAAAACTGTCAGTAGCATGAATTCATGAATCATTTCAAGAAAATCTTCAGTCTTGAAGAGTGAAATGGTCTGGCCTTCAGATGGGCCACCCTCGGGAGGTTTGTAACCTGAACAGGAAAGGGATGGTTCACCAAACAACGGTCCTAGCAAAGCATGACAAACCCTAAAAAAAAAAGATTTGGATGATATACTGTCAATAGCACACATTCATCATTTTCTTGTAGGTGAATACCGCAGAAATGTTAAGGGTCATAACTGCATTTTTCATAGCACTTCGAGAGGTAGAGAAGAGATCTTAAAGAAAAGGAAGTAAACTTGATAGCTCATGAAATGAATTTCTGAAATCTGGTAATATTCATTTATTCTTTTTGGCAATTGACTGCCCTGCAGCCAAGGGGGTAGGGGATGATGTGGGATGTTCGTGAACATGACAAAAATCTGAAGGCTAATAGGACTACCAACATGGTGATAACTGTAAACCACCTACCAGTATTCTATCTAACATGCAAACATCTTCCTTCAAGGAACATTTGAGGGTAATAAAGTTGATGAACTTCAATGGGTACATTCTCTATCATGAGCTTGAGCATGAACAAATGCCTTTTTAAAAAAAGTACTCTTTGAGCATTTCAATGATGACAAAGCTTGCAATGTGGCATCCCAGCTAAATGAAATTGGAAAAAAAAAAAGATGAGTACCGGTAGACTACTGATGAAAAGTGTCACTAGAGAGAGAGAGAGAAAGAGAGAGAGAGAGAGAGAGAGAGAGAGAGAAGGGTGTTACAGTTCCACTATTCAAAATCTCTGCTGGCAATTTGTATACAGTAATAATAATAATAATAATAACATTCTGGATTTATACAGCATGTAATACATCTCTCCGAGACATGTCTAAGTGCTTTACAGAAAAATTATTACCCCGGTCATCTGATTCATGCAGGCTTGCCAGCACACAATATATGCACCTTCTCCACTCCCAAGGGAGCGTTCCAGCCAGTCGCCATTTTACAGGCACTCACAATGCTAAACAAATCACAATGACTTTTGCATCCGACCAGGTATCCACTTAACAACTGGGCAAAAAGTGGCAAATGTAGATTCATATCTTGCCAAAGGACATTAGTGCCGCAGCAGGGATTCAAACCCCAGACCTTGTGGTTCAAAATCTTATTTGCAAAATCTCGCATATCGATGATCCTAGATGGTATCTTGTTTGTTGGAAGATTATGACCTTTATGTAATTTCAAAGCAAACTGTCAGTGATAGCCGATTCAAAGTGGTCTATCCACACATCTGATGCTGATACCACATCACTAATTTGTATGTCAAGAGGCATACGGTCATTTTGTTTGAGTTCTAAGCACGTCTTCTTTGGGATTAAAATGGCAATTTTCTTTTTGCGAAAAAAGGAATAGTCCTATTTAATAAGAAAAGTTGGCAGTTATGAAACTGTCATTGATAGCTCATTCAAAGTGGTCTACTGCACATCTGATACTGATAACACTTCACTTATTTGTATGTCAAGAAGTGTACGGTCATTGTATTTGAGTTCCAAGCATACGTTACCTTTGGATAAGTTCTGAAAGCACCAATGTTCACCTTCCCAGCAGATATTGTCCTTACAGGATCAACCTGTATGGGAGACATGAGAACTAGTATGATGATAAACTCTGTATTACTTAGGAAATCTAGAACAGTCACTGGTGAAAATGAAACCATTTAAAGGAAAATCCACCCCAGAAGTTTCACTGTTTCAATAAAAGGAGATAAATCTGAACAGCGTTTTAAAAAAGAAATGAGCAAAATCGGTCAAAGAATAAGAAATTACACTCATTTACATTTTCTAGTAAATTACCCTCGGCTCTGCAAATTGGCAACACTGATGACATCATATGCGAGCAGCTCTCCATTCACTTTATACATGAAATTTCACATTTTCTCAATTTTCTTGGGAGTTACACATTTTCTCACCCCATAGTCAAAGTATAATATAATATGTATAAAGCAATTCTTCTGAACATACATTGACTATGGGGGTTAGAAAATGTGTAACTTCCAAGAAAAATTGAGAAAATGTGAAATTTCATGTACAAAGTGAATGGAGAGCTGTTCAAATGTGATGTCATCAGTGTTGCCAATTTGCAGAGCTGAGAGTAATTTACTAGAAAATGTAAATAAGTGTAATTATCTTATTCTTTGACCAATTTTGCTCATTTCTTTTTTAAATTGCTGTTCAAATTTAACTCCTTTTATTGAAACAATGAAACTTCTGGGGTGGACTTTGCCTTCAACTTTGAGCTTGAACATACTCTCTCTTACATTTCAGTTGACAATAGATTAAACTTAAAACAAAATGTGTCTTATTAGGGACAGCTGATTATCATTAGCATTATGTCAAACAACTTGTATCAAGAAAAAACAAAACAGACAAGAAAAAAAAGAACCAAGAAGTTGCAAGAAATCACAATCAACATGTAAAACTAAAATAATAGGATCTATGTTCTAGTGGTCTATGTTATTGGAAAGACATACTTGAATTCTTTCTTTTTTTTTTTATAAATCATTCTTTGCTCTTTACTCAGTGTTGTATAGTGGCCCATAGATAACACAAACTCAAAATAAGATAGAGGAACAGAAAATAGGTGTGGCTGCTTCGATGGTTTGAGACTCCTCACGGAAAAGTACCAGCGTACAAAAGTCAGCATGCTTTATGCATAATTCATGTAAGACTCTGGGACAGCTATAGAACTGCTTATAACAATGAACATGGCTTAGGCTTGCTGAGAGCCAATAAAAGGTATGTGCCATCTGGATGTTGCATAACAGTGAATTCATCAAGTCTATACACAACACACAGCTGCTACTTGCTTTTGGGGTGTAATATGAATAGGTTTTTAATCATGATGTAAATTATCTTCACAGACTTTACTGAAAAAAAAAAAACAAGAAGAAGAAATGCACACATACAGGTAATGTAAAGATTCTAGAAGTACATTGCATGGACTAACTGAGAAGGTAAAGATAATAGAAAACTGGACTCACCACAATAGCCACAAAAGGTTCTTGGAACTGCTGATTGAGCATCTGTGTTCCAACGTCAATACCTGAGAGCCAACAACCATAGCCTGGATGACTGTGGTACCAACCAATGGCGTTCTCTAAACGTCCAACCTGTCAAAATGTGAACAGAACGATTGTCAATACCTGATAACCAACATTCATGGCATTAATAACTGTGATACTAACCTATTAGCATTTTCGTAGATGGCTGTAAACCAGTGAAAATGTGAACACAGTTAAATATCCTTGTCTACCAGGTACTAGAATCTTGATGACTGTGTGGTATCAACAAAGTTTGTTCTCTAGGTAGCCAAACTGTCAGTACAAACAAACTCAAACAAATCAGCAGTCAACACCAACCAACAGTATTCCTTCCATGACCAACCTGTCAAAGTGTGAACACAACAAATATCACCTGTGCGGATATGAATCACTGACATGTACTCACATTAACATTTCACGATGAAACAAAAAGGATGGTAAATGAAAGTACTTGATGTGGAGGTCTACATTTACATGGGAAAGATAAGAAATGCCAATCTCTAATGTTTTCAATGACATCATAAATGACTTTAAGAAAGCATCATTACTTGAGAAAATTACGTTTTTCCATACATGCACACCTGTACTATGAATTGTTAATTCAGGTAAGATTTTATCAATTAATCTGTGACAATAAAATCTTTAAATACTTTTATGCACTACAAGTATAAACACCTGGGTCCCATTGCATAAAACTTACCATTAATAGCAACTCTGCCATCAATGGTAACTGCCATGGTAACATTGCTCAACAGCCAATCAAATTCAAGGTTTTCATGGAAGTTACCATCGACGGCAGAGTTACTATTAATGGTAAGTTTTATGCAATAGGGCCCTGGGCCAATATTCATGAAACCCTACTCAGCTGAAACTTTGTCAACTAATTACATAGGCGACAGTACACAGTGAGGTGTACTGTTGGCAGAGTTACTATTAATGGTAAGTTTTATGCAACAGGGCCCTGGGCCAATATTCATGAAATCCTACTAAGCTAAAACTTTGTCAACTAATTATATAGGTGACAGTACACAGTGAGGTGAATAGGCCTATGAAGGTTTCATGAATATGTGCCCAGGAATTTATTTCAGGTCAACTACATGTATATGGTATTAAGAGTAATAGATTATTACCTGTTTTGCATTTTCAATGTAAGCTGCCATGTATTCATATGCTGCTGCCTGTGCATTAACCCTGGTCTCTGTACCTTCAACTGGAAGAGCAAAGCAATCCATCACTATCATCGTCTCACCATCAACCTGAAAACCAAACATGAAAATATGATTTGTCAGCAAATAATGTCAACATAAGGTACAAGAAGAAGAAGAA
>CM057164.1:12268077-12279343 GCA_029962745.1 Echinometra lucunter
TAATCTATTACTCTTAATACCATGTACATGTAGTTGACCTGAAATAAATTCCTGGGCACATATTCATGAAACCTTCATAGGCCTATTCACCTCACTGTGTACTGTCACCTATATAATTAGTCGACAAAGTTTCAGCTGAGTAGGGTTTCATGAATATTGGCCCAGGGCCCTGTTGCATAAAACTTACCATTAATAGTAACTCTGCCAACAGTACACCTCACTGTGTACTGTCGCCTATGTAATTGGTTGACAAAGTTTTAGCTTAGTAAGGTTTCATGAATATTGGCCCAGGGCCCTGTTGCATAAAACTTACCATTAATAGTAACTCTGCCATCAATGGTAACTTCCATGGAAACCTTGAATTTGATTGGCTGTTGAGCAATGTTACCATGGCAGTTACCATTGATGGCAGAGTTACTATTAATGGTAAGTTTTATGCAATGGGACCCTGGTGTTTATACTTGTAGTGCACAAAAGTATTCAAAGATTTTATTGTCACAGATTAATTGATAAAATCTTACCTGAATTAACAATTCATAGTACAGGTGTGCATGTATGGCAAAACGTAATTTTCTCAAGTAATGATGCTTTCTTAAAGTCATTTATGATGTCACTTGAAAACATTAGAGATTGGCATTTCTTATCTTTCCCATGTAAATGTAGACCTCCACATCAAGTACTTTCATTTACCATCCTTTTTGTTTCATCGTGAAATGTTAATGTGAGTACATGTCAGTGATTCATATCCGCACAGGTGATATTTGTTGTGTTCACACTTTGACAGGTTGGTCATGGAAGGAATACTGTTGGTTGGTGTTGACTGCTGATTTGTTTGAGTTTGTTTGTACTGACAGTTTGGCTGCCTAGAGAACAAACTTTTTTGATACCACACAGTCATCAAGATTCTAGTACCTGGTAGACAAGGATATTTAACTGTGTTCACATTTTCACTGGTTTACAGCCATCTACGAAAATGCTAATAGGTTAGTATCACAGTTATTAATTCCATGAATGTTGGTTATCAGGTATTGACAATCGTTCTGTTCACATTTTGACAGGTTGGACGTTTAGAGAACGCCATTGGTTGGTACCACAGTCACCCAGGCTATGGTTGTTGGCTCTCGGGTATTGACGTTGGAACACAGATGCTCAATCAGCAGTTCCAAGAACCTTTTGTAGCTATTGTGGTGAGTCCAGTTTTCTGTTATCGTTACCTTCTCAGTTAGTCTATGCAATGTACTTCTAGAATCTTTACATGGCCTGTTTGCATGCATTTCTTGTTGTTGTTGTTTTTTTCAATAAAGTCTGTGAAGATAATTTACATCATGATTAAAAACCTATTCATATTACACCCCAGAAGCAAGTAGCAGCTGTGTGTTGTGTCTAGACTTGATGAATTCACTGTTATGCAACATCCAGATGGCACATACCTTTTATTGGCTCTCAGCAAGCCTAAGCCATGTTCATTGTTATAAGCTATGTGCAGTTCTATAGCTGTCTTAGAGTCTTACATGACTTATGCATGAAGCCAGCTGACTTTTGTACACTGGTACTTTTCCATCAGGAGTCTCAAATCATTGAAGCAGCCACACTTATTTTCTGTTCCTCTGTCTTATGTTGAGTTTGTGTTATCTATGGGCCACTATACTACACTGAGTAAAGAGCAAAGAAAGATTTCTAAAAAAAAAAAAAGAAGAATTCAAGTATGTCTTTCCAATAACATAGACCACTAGAACATAGATCCTATTATTTTAGTTTTACATGTTGATTGTGATTTCTTGCAAGTTTTTGGTTCTTTTTCTTCTTGTCTGTTTTATTTTTTTCTTGATACAAGTTGTTTGACATAATGCTAATGATAATCAGCAGTCCCTAATAAGACATATTTTGTTTCAAAGACATTGGTTAACATTGTTATGATTTTTAAAAATCTTGTTTTGTTACTTGAAAATGGGATAAACATAAGGGTTATAGTTAAAAAATACCAGTCTGAAAGTTTCAAAGTATAATATCCACAGGAAGTATTTTTAATTATAAAAAATGTGAACCAGTGTTTGAAAACTATTTGAGGGTCGGTTGCACAGAATAGACATAAGGAGTGCGCATGCGCGTATGACTCACCTTAACGTACTATGTGTATTGGCGAATCACGCGGCGGGAGGCACATAACGGCATTTTCAAATTCAAGCATAGTGGTCCTCTTAGTGATTGTCTCGTGAGACGAAGGAGAATAAAATTGCCGTTTGCATCTAACTTACACTTTTTAATTCCAAATTATGGTTGGTTTCAGGGTTTTTGAGTACAAATACAAGTACTCATACACATGTTTCATCTTAGTTTGAGAATTTTTTAAATCAGCTACTCACAAAGTTAGCCAATGCCTTTAAGTTTAATCTATTGTCAACTAAAATGTAAGAGAGAGTATGTTCAAGCTCAAAGTTAAATGGATTGATTTTCACCAGTGACTGTTCTAGATTTCCTAAGTAATACATAGTTTATTGTCATACTAGTTCTCATGTCTCCCATACAGGTTGATCCTGTAAGGACAATATCTGCTGGGAAGGTGAACATTGGTGCTTTCAGAACTTATCCAAAGGTAAGGTATATGCTTGGAACTCAAATACAATGACTGTACACTTCTTGACATACAAATAAGTGATGTGGTATCAGTTTCAGATGTGCAGGTAGACCACTTTGAATGAGCTATCAATGACAGTTTCATAACTGCCAACTTTTCTTATTAAATAGGAATATTCCTTTTTTCGCAAAAAGAAAATTGCCATTTTAATCCCAAAGAAGACGTGCCTAGAACTCAAACACAATGACCATACACTTCTTGACATACAAATTAGTGATGTGGTATCAGCATCAGATGTGTGGATAGACTACTTTGAATCAGCTATCACTGACAGTTTGCTTTGAAATTACATAAAGGTCATAATCTTCCAACAAACAAGATACCATCTAGGATCATCAATATGCGAGATTTTGCAAATAAGATTTTGAACCACAAGGCCTGGGGTTCGAATCCCTGCTGGGCCCTAATGTCCTTTGGCCAGATATGAATCTACATTTGCCACTTTTTGTCCAGGTGTTAAGTGGGTACTTGGTAGGATGCAAAAGTCATCGTGATTTGTTTAGCATTGTGAGTGCCTGTAAAATGGCGAATGGCTGGAAATGCTCCCTTGGAAGTGGAGAAGGTGCATACTGTATATTGTGTGCGGGCAAGCCTGCATGAATCAGATGACCTGGGTAATAATTTTTCTGTAAAGCACTTAGACATGTCTCGGAGAGATGTATTACATGCTGTATAAATCCAGAATGTTATTGTATACAAATTGCCAACAGAGATTTTGAATAGTGGAACTGTAACACCCTTCTCTCTCTCTCTCTCTCTCTCTCTCTCTAGCGACACTTTTCATCAGTAGTCTACCGGTACTCATCTTTTTTTTCCAGTTTCATTTAGCTGGGATGCCACATTGCAAGCTTTGTCATCATTGAAATGCTCAAAGAGTACTTTTGTAAAAAGACATTTGCTCATGCTCATGCTCATGCTCATGCTCATGCTCATAATAGAAAATGTACCCGCTGAAGTTCGTCAACTTTGTTACCCTCAAATATTCCTTGAAGGAAGATGTTTACATGTTGGATAGAATACCGGTAGGTGGTTTACAGTTATCACCATGTTGGTAGTCCTGTTACCCTTCAGATTTTTTTCATGTTCATGAACATCCCACATCATCCCCTACCCCCTTGGCTGCAGGGCAGTCAATTGCCAAAAAGAATAAATGAATATTACCTGATCTCAGAAATTCAGTTCATGAGCTATCAAGTTTACTTCCTTTTCTATAAGATCTCTTCTCTAGCTCTCAAAGTGCTATGAAAAATGCAGTTATGACCCTTAACAACTCTGCGGTATTCCTCTACAAGAAAATGATGAATGTGTGCTATTGACAGTATATCATCCAAATCTTTTTTATGCCTCCGCCCACCGTAGGTGGTTGCCGGAGGCATTATGTTTTCGGGTCGTCCGTCCGTCCGTCCGTCCGTCCGTCCGTCCGTACGTCCGTCCGTCCCGTTTTCGTTCTCGCGATAACTTCAGAACCGTTTAACAGATCAACTTCAAACTTGGCTCATGTATGCATATGGGAGGGACAATGATCTGATTAGATTTTGGAGTCTCAAGGTCAAAGGTCAAGGTCATAGTGGTAATAAAACACATAAAAATGGCTCGTTCTCGCGATAACTTAAGAACCATTTGACAGATCAACCTCAAACTTGGCACAGGTATGCATATGGGAGAGACAATGATCTGATTAGATTTTGGGGTCTCAAGGTCAAAAGTCAAGGTCATAGAGGTAATAAAACACATAAAAATGGCTCGTTCTCGCGATAACTTAAGAACCATTTGACAGATCAACCTCAAACTTGGCACAGGTATGCATATGGGAGAGACAATGATCTGAATAGATTTTGGGGTCTCAAGGTCAAAGGTCAAGGTCATAGAGGTAATAAAACACATAAAAATGGCTCTTTCTCGCGATAACTTAAGAACCATTTGACAGATCAACCTCAAACTTGGCACCGGTATGCATATGGGAGGGACAATGATCTGATTAGATTTTGGGATCTCAAGGTCAAAGGTCAAAGGTCATAGAGGTCATTATGTACATAGAAATGGTTTGTTCTTGTGATAACTCAGTAACCATTTGACGGTTCAACAAACTTGGCTCATGTATGCATATGGAAAGGGCAATGCTCTCATTAGATTTGGAGGTCACAAGGTCAAAGGTCAAGGTCAAAGATGTCATTGTATAAATGAAAATAAATCAACATGAAGTGCCATTTATTTCTGATTTGGTAATGGCGGAGGCATAAAGTTCGACCACGCGTGGTCGAAGATTCATCTAGTTTTTTTTTAGGGTTTGTCATGCTTTACTAGGACCGTTGTTTGGTGAACCATCCCTTTCCTGTTCAGGTTACAAACCTCCCGAGGATGGCCCATCTGAAGACCAGACCATTTCACTCTTCAAGACTGAGGATTTTCTTGAAATGATTCATGAATTCATTCTACTGACAGTTTTACTATCAAATTGTAATATGTTTGTTTTTCCTCCAGGGCTTAGACATGCCTATAACTGTTTATTTCATGAGCTTTCTCTTCTCTTTTCTCCTTCAGGGCTACAAACCTCCCGATGATGGACCATCAGAATACCAGACCATTCCACTCAACAAGATTGAAGACTTTGGTGTGCACTGCAAGCAGTACTACAGCCTGGAGATCTCGTACTTCAAGTCAGCGCTGGATCGTAAGCTGCTAGAATCTCTCTGGAACAAATACTGGGTCAACACACTGAGTTCATCTAGTCTACTCACAGTGAGTGGAGTATCTTGGGCCATATTCAAATGTAGAATATTTCTCTAAAACTAAAAATCCTTTTGTTATCTAATTTGACTGTAGTCCCGTATGTAGTACAACCTTTTCTGGGTTAGAAGGAACCCAAGTAGTGTTTACTTGTAGGTCAGACCAAACTTTGCAGTCCGCTTTCTTTGGAAGGTTGGGTCTGGAAGAAAACGTGGAAGAGAAATGGATTGAGATGGATGGGTCGTGTGTTCAGAGGGGAAGATAGTGTACGTTTGAAAAAGAGCATGGGATGTGGAAGTGGAAGGCATAAGAGGACAACGAAGACCAAAGATTACATGGAAAGATATGATGAAGACAGAAAGATGTAAGGTTGGTCTAAAAGAGGAGGATTCTTAAGACAAGAAGTGGAAGGAGGGAGTTATGTCATGCAAGTTATTGACTCCTTTGTAAGAGGTAAAATACTGACATTGGTAAATGATGATTGATGATGGTGAAGATGATGATTATGATGAAGATGAGGATGAGGATGATGGTAATGGTGATGATTATTGTAATGGTGATGAAGATGGTGATAATGATGATGATGATGGTGATGATTATGAGGATGATGATGATGGTATGATGATGAGGAGGAGGATGTAAAGTCCAGAGATCTTTATACAGGCAAACAGACCAGATCCATCAGCCATCAGAAAAGCTGGAGAGTTGCTTAGAGTCCACTTCACAAAGTACCTTCATACCATATCAGCACCATAAATCTTGTTCTTCTCTTTCTCTTTCTCTTTCATTGATGATAGAATGCTGACTATACAATAGGCCAAGTTTCAGATCTATCTGAGAAGCTAGAGAATGCAGAAAGTCAGCTGGGAAGGGGTAGTTTTATGCTTGCTGTTGACCATGAGAAGAAGGCTGAAGATAAACTAGGGAAAGCAACTAGGGACAGGTAAGGAGATGGTCATAATGTTCACATTGATGATACTTGGATGATAATGGTTACAGAGATGTAAAATTGCTGTAAATGATGGTCATGATTGCATCTATAATCTTGAATCAGGACAATGTGTCCTAAGATTAGGGTAGCTTCATTCTTGTCATAATCCATGACAAGAAGACTTAAGATAAACTAGGGAAAGCTGCTAGGGACAGGTAAGGAAATGATTATGATGTAGATTTATATATATATATATATATATATATATATATATATATATATATATATATATATATATATATATATATATATATATATATATGAATATACGATACTTAGAGGATATAGTTATAGAGACGGTTAACCCTAAAAGGCCCGGGGGCAGAATCCAACCCCCACCCCCCGACGTTTCACGCGATACGCCCGCAACTCGCAAAGCAGTTGACATGGTGTTTCATGAAGCTTATTTACATACATGTAGATTGTGAGAAACTGGCATTTAACTACAGCCAAGATGCCAACTGTTCCTTTTTTGCAGTACTCTTTCATGCTTTGTTATCACAAATACTATAATGAAGGCTTCATGGAAAATACATTTTTTGCCCAAATTGTATTACTACACATGTCTGTTGCAGGAAAGGTGAAAACACTGTTTTTCCACCCAAAATACCCTTTTTTCATCCCTCAAAATAATGCAGTGCTCTTTACAAAGTTGGCATCCCAGCTACAATGTTTGTATTTTCTTTGATGCTTGTAAAAGAAAATGGCAGATGGGGAAAGGGTACAACAAAGCTGCAGTCCAATAAAAAAGGGAAGCACCTGATTTGGGTTTTTGTCTCGCCTGCGTAGCGGAGCGAGACATAGGTATCACTATTTCCGGTGTCGGCGTAGGCGTCGTCGTCGGCGGCGGCGTCGGCGTCGGCGTCGTCGTCAACAATTGTGTTGTACACCCAATAACTTTCTATAGCTTTAAGGTGGGATCACCAAATTCATACCAGAGGTCCATCTCTTGAAGGCGCAGGTCAAGTTCGAATATGAGTCGAATTTGAATAAGGTCAAAGGTCAAAGGTCAATGAACTTTCCATGACTGGCACTGTGCTATATTGTACACACAATAACTTTTTATACCTTCGAGGTAGGATTGCCAAATTCATACAAGAGGTCCATCTCTTGAAGGTGCTTGTCAAGTTCGAATGTGAGTTGAATTTGATTAAGGTCAAAGGTCAAAGGTCAATGAACTTTCCATGACTGGCACTGTGCTGTGTTGTACACACAATAACTTTCTATAGCTTCGAGGTGGGATCACCAAATTTATACCAGAGGTACATCTCTTGAAGGCACAGGTCAAGTTTGAGTATGAGTTGAATTTGAATAAGGTCAGAGGTCAAAGGTCAATGAACTTTCCATGACTGGCACTGTGCTATGTTGTACACACAATAACTTTCTATACCTTCGAGGTAGGATTGCCAAATTCATATGAGAGGTCCATCTCTTCAAGGTGCAGGTCAAGTTCGAATGTGAGTTGAATTTGATTAAGGTCAAAGGTCAAAGGTCAATGAACTTTTCATAACTGGCACTGTGCTATGTTGTACACCTAATAACTTTCTATAGCTTTGACATGGAATCACCAAATTCATACCAGAGGTCCATCTCTTGAAGGTGCAGGTCAAGTTTGAATGTGAATTGAATTTGATTAAGGTTAAAGGTCAATGAACTTTCCATGACTGGCACTGTGCTATGATTTACACCACTTTGTTCCTGTAATGACATGAACTTTATAATTCGATACTTTTTAACACTAACATTTTACTTCAGTTCAACAGAGTTCATTCTACAGTTTACTGTATAATAGCAGTGAACTCACTACTCTCTATACCTGAACCAGATTTTGTATTTTACTTGTTACTGTTTTTCATATATTTGTTTATTTATTTATTTATTTATTTATTTATTTATTTATTTATTTATTTATTTATTTAATTTATCCATAACCAAGCCTATGTAATGATAATTTGTGAACTCCCTTTCACTTATTATTACAATACATAACACCTTAATAATTAATTTAATTTTACAATTTTACTCACATTATTATCAGTTACATTCTTTTTCACTAACATTCATTTCCTTACTTGCATGGAAATAATTATAGCTTCATAGTATTAACATCATTCTTAGTGTTATCTGATTTCCTAGGGATAAAGTAGGCCTATACCATTATTGCATATGTAAACTGTCAGAACCACAATTCACCCCCTAAACTGCTGACAGCCTCAGAAGTCATATAGCATAGTTTTGACATGCAGTCTCTTCATGACTGCAATATGCAGGTGAGACAACGCTTGGCGTTTGCCTTGTTTTTTTTTCCAAATGGGCTCTTTTCTTAATTTGGGGTACTTTTTTGTATGCTGTACATGATGATGCAGAAGTTAAGGTCACATGACCCCCAACTTGCGAAATAGAGACACATAAAGAGGAAGCGACTCCATAGATTCTACATAAAACAGTGACATATTTTCTTCATTTACAAAGAAACTCATTCTACAGAGTTGCTTCCTTTTGTCATTGGATGGTAGAAAGTTCCTCTACATGCCCACTTATCTCTGTGTTATAAAATACAGGAATGTGAAGCTTAAAGTGATTATTTCATTTCATTTCATTTATTTTTCCATTTTCAACTCAGATATGAAATACATAATTTTCAACTCAAAATAACATACATAGTTGTACAACATACATAAATTTGTACATACAAAATAATTACATAATCATTATATAAGAAATTGTCAAAGTGAAATTTTTCAAATTAAGCATATAAATAAACGTTGAAAATGGAGGGGAATGCTAAAAAGCTAGGCTTGTATTGTGCAAACCCCTCAAAAGAAAATACATGTGTGAAAATATGAATTGTACTTACAAATTTTTATTTTTTTAATGGTTTCAAGGGATGAAAAAAATTGATTAAAAAAGGATTATAAAAGGGATAAATATAAAGACGAACAAAAGGAAAAAGCTAAACAAACACAGTGGTAATTTTTTTTTTTTGATATTTGATCGAGAATAGAATTATAAGAAGAATAACATTAAAAATATGATGATTTTCAATCGAAATTAATGCATTTTGGCTAATTTTCTCATAAAAAGTCATGAGTTGACCAAAAAATTTGAGTATGAGGTATGACGTCAAAGTGGGTACCCAGCTTCACGCATTGCAGTTGTGCTGCGCGCTAGACTGTACAATATGTATTACACCTTCCGCGCATCTTGCTAGAATTGTGCGACAAGGTAACCACTTTGACGTCATTTTGACGTCATTGTGGGTACCCAGTTGAAACTGGGACACAGCTGAGGGGTCAAAAATATCCTGAAATCTTACATTTGGGGGTTTCCTTGGCAACATGACTTAAAAAAAAACAAATTTGGCAGATGATTTTCTGCTGATGAAATTATGCTCTTTTAAATGAACTAACATTGTTTCAGCATTGGGTACCCCCTTTAAGGTGGTGGTGGAGATGGTTGTGCAGAATTTTTCGTCTTTATTGTAATGATTATAATGTTAATCCTGATTTTCGACAGTTATATTTTTCCTTCGAAATGACAAAAAAATGCCTCAAAGACGGAATATACAGGCTACGCTCTTGCGGACCAAGGAATTATATCGAAACCTTGTTATATCAGGGCTAAAAAAAATGGTGAAATTTCAAAGAAAATTATCTTGTTATAATGAGAATTTCTTATAACAGTGTTCTTTATAATGAGGTTCCACTGTACAGTGGTATTTTTTAGGGGTTATTTGGAATTTTAATTGCTTCCAACATCAAATCAGTATGAATCCCACCCCTAGAATTTTATGTTCAATGCAAGAATATTCAATAATTGTAATTTTTTATTTAAATGTTTCTCTCTCTCTCTTTTTTTTTTCTCTTTTTTTTTCTTTTTTTGAGGGGGGATAAAAGTATCATGAGACTGAATGGTCTTTCTTCCAGAAAGTGATTTATTTAACACCAAGCTACAGATATCTTGATGTCTGATCAGTGTTTCTTTTTCTTTTTTCCCTTCAGCTGCAAATCCACCATAGAGGTCATCCATGGACTCATGTCACAGGTTATCAAAAATAGACTATTCAACCAGGTCCATAATCGCTGAGAAACAGTGCATCATTTCAACCATAGGGACTTTTAAATGACATCGATACAGGCCTTGAGGTTTCAACACTCTTACCCATGAGAGCATACAGATACTATTTGGAGTACCTCCTTCAAATTTTCATGAATATATGTAGCTTTATGTGTGTCAGACACATCTTACTTACTGTTCTCTGAGAAAGGAGGGATGTGAGGTAGTAGGATTTCTTTTCTTTTTTTAGTCTGTAATAACGTTATGAGCAAGGGTGCTTATTACGAGTTCTTCAAGATTTCTCATGAGTCTTGCATGCCGTAAGATGTAGAACAAGAAGTGGGGATATTGTACTGATATGTACTACATGATTATGAACTCATATACCTGTGTGAAAGTCAGCCCTAATGTCAGGTCAATTATTGGTCACAAGCTTGCTTTAGTCAACAGACTCAGACACATTTTAACACTCAAAACCACAATTCCTTGAAGCCTTGAGGAGAGCCTATCTTTGTCAATGTCTCGCTGTGTCCAATCAGGAGCTGCTATATCTATATATACTGTAGTGGCAAATGTCAGCAATGTTAGTCTCACAGTTTAAACACTCTAACACATGTTTTGACTGACAAGGGTTTGTGCCTCTGAACTAAGCTTGCATTATGACAAGGAAGAACATGGGCAGGGATAACATCATTTTTTTTTGGGGGGGGGGGAAGAGTTTGCTGGGATTTCAATAGGCAAGACTTTTTAAGTTAACTTGATTTCATGGTTGGTGTTGAAGGTGGTGTTGGTGCTGTGAGAACACCAACACCAGCCTCCAACACTGAACTTGAAATCAGGCTGATGTTGGGATTGAC